>OX375875.1:13460438-13972938 GCA_947359465.1 Metellina segmentata
ATTTCCAACAAATTGATGACTTAATTTCAGTCTTTTTAACCTCAATAAAGGATATCATCACTTCTTATAACACACACACACACAAAAAAAAGACGCTGATGCTTATGAATTCGAGATCTGGTGGTAACTCAGAGACAATGTCGGATGTAATTTATTGTACGCAAAAGAGGTAAATTGAAACACTTTGGAATTGACCTAGTCCAAGCATGTCAAATATCTTTGCCCACAACAAATATCTTTGCTGCCCAGCAAACATATCAGTATTTAACAACAATTTTACTAAAATTTCGTAACTTAATTTTTTAAATGTTCTATATTAAACCACAACATTTGACAATGACCGATTACTAATCGTGTTGCATCGACGCACCATTTCCTCTCTAATAGCAGCAGATATTCTAGAGAGCAGTCGATAATAAAATAATACCTCCAACCCTATTAGTCTTTTACTGCCTTGATTGGTGTGCCTAACAGTAAATATTTTGCTTTCAGAGAACAAGAAAAATATGTTTCTTTACATTGCGATTATTAATCTGTGCAGTCATTCTGTGTCTGGTAATGTTCCAGAAGAAAGATTAATTTTTATTAAAACGTTTTATTATTTTGTGTTAACGAGATTATTTCTATGTTTGGAAGTACTTATTGGTGCGAGCAATTATTTTCACTTATGAAAGAAAATAAGTCTCCTGTCTGATCCAGAATTACTGACTGAAGTTCCCCGTAGCATAACCAGGTTTGGGTAGTTCCATTGGACAACATAGGGGCCCCCTCCTGTATGGGGAAAGGAACCCGTTGGGAGAAGGGGTAGAAAAAAAGGACTTACACGAAGGCCAGCGAGAGAAGAGGACGGGTTAGTTTGTACTGGAGATCAATGGGGATTTTTACCGAACGTGTATGATAGACTGAATGTTGTTGTATAATTTAGCAAATAATCAAGATTGTGGTGTCAATAAATGTTGAAATATGCTCATGAACCAATTTTAATGTTTGGGGGACGACAAGGCAGATGATTAGGAAATCTGCCGAAAGAAAGAACGGTCACACTGACCATAATAGTTCCTTACTGATTTACCTTGGGAAGTTATCCTAAGAAATAACTGCAAAGAACCAGTTGCAAATCTACGATTATATTATGTACTAGCAGAAATACCCGGCTTTGCTTGGGTTGAATTAATAATATGTTGATTGAAAAGTCATCATCAATTCTTTCTCATAAAAGAATGTTAGCATCATTTAAGTGTGCGGAAAAAAAAATTTAATATTAATTTAACTTCTCCATCGCTTCTACAATTTACTTCTGACGCAAATATGCATATATATATGTTGTATCCAATCGTATAATCCATTTCATATTCGTCACACTTCTGCTGAAGTTGATTTTAAATTTTCGAGTGACTACGAATATTCCCGTGCATTCAATTTCAGTAAAAATGGCGAATTTTCGGTGGTTAGTCTTGCATTTAGTTTTTCTATTGTAGAAATGTTCAAGTAGAACACTATGTTTGTTAATCATAAACGCTTATTTTCATTGTGCGTTTCTTTCACCTATAGTATGCGATGTTTTCGAATTTCATTATCAATAGGAGAAGAGGGTAAATTAAATTGTTAAAACATTCTTTACTGATTTAGTTTGAAGCAAACACAATTTTTCTTGAATATTCCATTCAGCGACAGGTGGAATAACGGAACTTATGTTAGACATATAAAGAAGATTTGACGTTGTCTGTTCTCTACACTAATCCACCTTTTGACCAATCCACACATTTGGTATACTTATATTTTAGAACCCTGCGGATATGATAGGCTACATATTAACCCGCGTTATATTTGTCCAAGGGGGCTAAAAATTGACTGCATTAGTGACTAATTTAATTTGAAGCAAACGGCACTTTTTCCAGAAAATTCCATTCAGTGGCATATGGAATAACATAGCTTTTGTTAGGAATACATGTCAACAGAGTGGACAAATTAAACTCAATAGATAACAATTTTTTAATAAACAGAAGGTTGATTTTACAGCGCTTTTACAAAAAAGAAAATCACTTTCAACGAACGATTCACATGCATCTAAGTTGCGTAAGATCAGCTTCAATAAATAGAGTAAGCAACTTCGACTTTCTCCCTCTTACGACATAAAATTTCGACTTTTCAAAATTACTTAGTGCGATATTATTCCGAGATCAACAAAGTCTTGTTAAAAATTCCTTTTTCTCCAACGCACATACAGTTTTAAATTGAATCCTTATGATACTTTTTAAGATCAGAAATTTGGTTTCTAAATGGAAAGCACGTATCTATTTAGAGTGATATATGTAGTTATTGACTATGGAGTACAGCTTTCAATAACACCCATGTAAAACGAAAAACAAATAAATTTAATTTATTTTAATCGTCTTTCAATGAAAAGCTATATCAAAATTGTGAAATATATTTTGAACAACAAAGTATGACTACCAGTTTTAATTTAACGTAACCCATCTTATTTTAAAGTTATTTTTAAAATTTTTCATGTCATTTTAAAACAACAAATTACACACTTAAAAAAAGATGTTGATTTGTAAATTTTATTTATTATTTTCATCGACACACTATTACGTATTCAACCAAAGATTTAAAGAAAGTTGGTGGAAATATACATATACCACCACGAAATTACTCATGTCTAGTGATATTTTTTTTTTACAAGTAATAAATAAATAAAATCCAACTCCTAAATAATATTTCTGGAATAGGTAATATACCGGAACACATAATGCAAACAGAAACAAAATTCCAATCCTTAAAACAGGCAGATTTCTGAATAAAAAATATATTTTCTAGTTCGACTTGCTGAATATATTCTGAAGTAAAACAATTCGACAAAAAACTTGAACAATATTGATAAAAACAATAATGATTTGTAAGCAAAAAAGAACACATATTTATAATACTTGGGAATCCTCAAATATGATCGCAACCATCTCGTTTTCTACTCAAATGCCCCAAAAAAGAATCATAAATCAAATTAAAAAATTTAAACATTAATTCTGAGGTTGACAGATACCGAGTAGCAAAATTACGCTTTTATGATCAATGAGCTTATCGTTTGGACTTTTCGTGCTCCATTATAAAATTTAAGTAAATATGAAATTAAATGTTCTAAATATTCTTTCTTCATGAATCAAATATTTATAAATATTATTTTCATCATGGGAAGAAGTAAAAATTCAGTTCAAACATGAACATTATAATTTAATTTTCTTTAAGAAAATTGTTTTCGATCAACACTGGTAAAGCAATTGTTTTATACTCAATGTTATTTCTATGGCGATTTCAAATTGCTTTTGGCTTAGGCCTTAGGTCAATTTTAGGCCGCTTAGGATTCGAATTTTTCAAAATCCTTTCTTAGTGCACCCCTACCATATAAGAAGAAACACCCTGCAAAATTTCAACTTCCTAGGACTTGTAGTTCTTGAGATACAGTGATGAGTCAGTCAGTCAATCAGTCAGTCAGTCAGTCAGCGAGTGAGTGGTATTTGAATTTTATATATATAGATTTTATCGTTTCTATTTCCCTAGCTATATCTCTATAAACTGGTGAATGCAAACGAATAGACACTCGACTTCTATTATACAGGGAATAAGTTTCTAAATCTAAGTGTATTTGCCCTTCATGTACTAGTTTCACTCGCTGTATGACTTAAAAAAAAATTATAAATGTCTTTAAACCAGTACAAAACGATGGAAAAAGATGAATTAATTCAGGTAAGTAGGTACTTCATTAAAGTCGCACTGGAGCAACAAAATGCGAATTTAATTAAGAATGAAACATGTATTAAATGTTTGAAGCGATAGAAAATCATCTGAAATTGATCTGTTCTTTCAGCTGTCCTATATTTTTCATTGCTGTCAAGGACAGTTCCTGATTGAATTGGCAAGGAAATATTAGACGGAAGCTTTGTGAATAGATTTTACCCACCTGTTTACTGAGCATATTTAGTGTTTTGACGAATGACCGTATCGATCAATATAAATGCTCAATACCCCTAAATACTCACGTTACACATATAAGTATATTAGACCCATATAAAATTGCTTAAAACTGAAGGTCTATATATTCTCCGAGGCAATTTTACGGTATGTACAAGTTACTTATTCTGAGTTATGAATACATTTTTGATATATAAGATGGATGTTTTCACTTAGTATTTATTTTATCTTCTATTTTCCCGTATATTTTTGCAAGATGACTAGTCTCCGCGAATCTGAAAGGAAATCGACTTTAGATTAGAATATTTTTCTTCCCTTTTTGTGAATTCCTGTTGGAAAAAAACTCATAGACTAATGAACGTGTGCAATAATTATACTAACACTACTTTAAAGATGAGAGGGAAAGCCCATTCCTGAAAAGCTCAATGTGACATTTACCACTCCAAATTGTTTTGACGAGATATCTCGTCTATCAAGAGCTGACTAATTTTACTGATGACAATATATTTCTTCATCGAGAAATTGCGGATTTTTTATGTTGACCAGATCAAGACCTGGTCAGTTTTCTTTTAAACAACGTTTTACCTTCCAATGACGAGATATCCCGTTCATCAATATTTTGTCAGTTTTGCTAATGGTAAGGTATTTATTTCTCCGAGACAACTTCAAGCAGGATTCGTTTATTTAAAAACCTAATCTACTAAACCACACGAATATGGCACTGGTATTTACCATATGGAATCATTTAGGCATTTTTTACAACGGTTTGACAGCTGATTATAAGAATTGATGGACTTAGTGAAGCGATGAATTCTATTTGTCATTCAACTGTGATGTCAAAAGCTGTTTATTTACTTCATAAGCATACGATGTCAATGCATTAAGTATCCTGTCATTGCCCTTTGGAAGTTTTGAGCCAAGTCTCTTTCAAAATAGGCATGTGGGGACTTAATATACTCCCCCCTCCGTCTCTACAAGTTTTCAAAGCACTCCTATGTCTACAGAGGCTGTTCGCACATTTTTTAGACGATTTTGGTTAGAGGTAATAAAAAATCGTTTGCTGCAAAAGAAATAATTGCAGTTGTACTAGGTTTTAAAAAGTCGAAATTATCGTCTGCGGCTTGAGAGGTTTATTTTTATTCAAAATGGCGCTTTTAACGAAGTAGTGGTTCGAAGGCTATATTTATGCTCTTTCCGAAGAGAAATATTCATATTCCGTTATCCAAAAACGATGTGAGAGTCATGGTTTTTTGATATCTAAAGCGTCGATAGGTAATATCGTCAACAAGAAAGGAAAAAACGTCAAATTGGAGCTTAAAGTGGGACAAAAATTCCAAAGAAGTATCCAAGGAAGAAACGGACATCTTCGTCTATTGCAAAGGTACGTTGTTCAATGTTAAAAGAAAATTCCCTCTAGTCAAAGGACAGTTGCAAAATCATTAAAACGATCTGTGTCCACTGTAAACAAAATTATAAACGTTGATTTAAATCTAAAGAAAGCGAAAAAACGCAATGCGCATCGTCTTTCTCGAAAGCATATCGCTGAACGCAGGACACGCTGTCAAATTTTATATGAGAAACACTTATCCAAAGAAAAATGGAAAAAAATTGTCACAAAAGATGAATCATGGTTGTATTTAAATGATTGCAGCAAAAAAAGAGCCATTTATTATCATAAAAGAGGTGAAAAAAATTTAAGTACATGGTTAACAGAATCGAAAGATAGTTTTTCTAATGGATTCATGATTCTTGCTGGTTTTTCATATAATGGCAAGTTAAAAATAAAGAGAGTGGAAAAAAATGTCAAGATTAACTCCAAATACTATCAGGAACATATTTTATTGCCAATTTTTCTGAATGAAATACCATCGCTTTACCCACAGTGCCATGAATCTGTGGAACTCCATCACGACAAAGCTAGCAGTCACACTTCAAAATCCACTGTAAATTTCCTAAAAGAAATGGAACAAAAAACCGGTATCAAGGCCATACCCTTCACTGATATCCCTACTAAATCTCCCGATGTATCACCTATGGATTTTTGTGCTTTGGGACTTAAGTTTAATGCAAAATTTGATGCGAATTTGCAGCTCCTCTTTCTAAGCCATTGCATATTCTATGGTCTCACGGAACGTAGGCTCAATCACTGGCGTCCAGCGCCCAACAAACAGCCCAATGTATTAGTGACTTTTCAAGCACATGCATCAATGCCCTCGCTCTTAATTGTATCAGTGCCACACAAACCGTTCTTGTTATCTTAGAAACTTCTAGAATTATCCGGCGTTTCTATGGCTGAAGTAGTTATATGTTAATTTAAAAGTGATCAGAGTAATCAATTTCTTTCATAAAAGGATGCTAGCATCATTTAAGTGTACGGAAAATAATTTTTAATCTCATTTAACTTTTCCCTCGCTTCTACAATTTACTTCGGACGCAAATGTGCATACATGATGTATCTATCCAAATAAACCATTCATATTTGTCGCACTTCTGCTGAAAGTTGTTTTTTCTCAGGTGACTACTACAGAAGTTATCTTTGAGTTTTAGAGTGATTTCGAACAACCCCGTACATTCATTTTTAGTAAAAATGGCTCTTTTCGGCGGATAGTCTTGCACTTCGTTTTCCTGTGAATATGTTTTACTTGTGGCATTCTTGCACTTGGTTTGCGATAGTTTCGAATTTCATTATCTATATGAGAGGATGATAAATTAAATTTTTCGGTATTCGTGACTAATTTAGTTGGAAGCACACACACACACACACACACACACACAAACAGATTTTTTTTAAATTCCATTCAGCGGCACTTGAAATAACGGAGATTTTGTTAGATACATAAAGCATAGTTGAGTTGTGTTTCATTTGTCTGTTCTCTATCCAAATATACACAGTTTGATTAATCCTCGCCACATTTGGTACACTTATATTTTAGAACTCTGTGCATGTGATAGGCTACATATTAACCTCCCGTTCTATATGTCCAAACCGGTCGATTTTACAGCACTTTAACAAAAAGAAATTACTGATTTCAAAAAATGATTCACATACATCTAAGTTATGTAATAACAGCTTTAATATGTACAGTAAGCAACTTCGACATTCTGTCATATGACAATATATTTCAATTTTTACAAATTACTTATTGTGATATTATTCCAAGATCAACAAAGTCTTCTTTAAAATTACTTTTCACGTATTTTGAAACGGTTTTGGATTAGGCCTTAGGTCCGTTTTAGGCCTCGTAGGAGTCAACATTTTAAAAATACTTTCTTTGTGCAACTCTATAGCATAAGAAGAATTACCCTGCAAAGTTTCAGCTTCATAGGACTTGTAGTTCTTGAGATACAGTGATCAGTGAGTGAGTGGTATTTGGATTTTATATGTATACCAGCGAGTATTGGTGAGCGTAAGCGAGCAGGGGGCGGTGCCCCCTGCTCGCTTACGCTCACCAATACTCGGGAATTGCTACACAATGCCATTTGGTTTGCTTCGCAAAGCAACTGATAGTCAATCTCCTGCAACGTCGAAACTATCTTAATAATTCGTATAATACTGATTTGACTTTCTAGTCCTTGACGTCACAGCGAGGGCTTCTCCCCCTGCTCGCTGACTTTAGCCAAACCCCAGTGATATCGAAGCAATCCCGTTTGATTTGATTCGCAAATAGAAACTCCTTTCGCAAAAGTGATTTCCCTTTTTTTACTTTAACACTTAATGCACCCTAAACAAATAACGGCATCAGAAAATAAACCTTCTCCATCTTTTTCTCTGTCCAATTTGAAATAAACCGTGTTAATCTTGTACTTTTCTGACCTGTACTTTATCGGTAAACCGTTTGAGAACAGAGTGAAAAAAAAACGAACTCTTTTCTTCGCCAAATGAAGAAAAATCGTTTCTATGGTAATTGTTGCTACGATAAATTTGATATCTGGCAAACCTGTTAGTCAGAAAATATAACATCCATTTTCGTGAAGAACAATGATCAACTTTTGATCGCATCGAATTGATTGTTGATTGAAATTTGTACGTATTTTGCTCACTTAAGTTAGCAATTTCGATTTTTCAATTTTGACACTTAATAAACCCTAAACTAATTGAAAAAAAATCTTTACAACTGTAAACGGAACACGATGAAGAACAAACCATGTTAATTTCGTAATTTTCTGATCCGTACTTTCTCGGGAAAATGCCTAAGAATCGAGCTAAACAACACAGTTTTCAATCTTGCGGCGTCGGTGACCTCGGCAAAGGTAACTTTTTTTTATATAGAGAGATATCAGATGGCTGGATATTTCACGGACAGACCTCCTAAATATTTATCTAGGGTGAGATGGGAGAAGTACGTTTGGGGTGTAGTAAGTGCGTCTACAGAATATAAAACGCGTCTGTGAGGTTGAAACCTATTGGTAATGGTTGGAGGTAAATTAATTTTACTTACTAAAACTTGGATGGAAGTCCAAATCTGCTCTCTACATTCCGATCCGTTGATCCAATGAGTGACGAGAACGGGAATGATTGAACCTGTCAGTCATTCACGTTTTCATTTCTCATTGGTTTGATCAGTTGGTGTACTCAGATAAATTCTGAATTCAAATACAAGTGTAAATGAGCTTTAAGAACATATATGCTAATCATGTTCTGTGAGACATCAATTTTTGGCAGATATGAAAAGGCATACACCAACAGAACACAGAACCTGGTGAAAGCTCAGGTCTCAGGGCGGTCTCGTAATTCGGGAGAAACAGAATATTCATTGATGCGAATAATTTTTTTTACAGAATATTAAGAATCGAAGTGTAAAAATGAAGTACGTGGCAATTTTTCTCATCTTCGCTGTCTTGGTCGCAGTGGACGTCGCCAACTGTGAATCCGAGGAAGATTGCGATCTAATCAAGTGTTCATCTCCTAAGTGTGACACCGAATTGGTCTACGACACGAGTATCAGCTGCTGCCCGTTTTGTCCCAAAGAGATGGCTGAGAATTAAGGTAGAAACTCCATTCTTTTATGCTGAGTTGATAAATTGTTAACAGACTTAAAACTTCATTACTTTATGATTGGCTGATAGACACTTTTGCGTATGTATCAACAACTAGAGTGAGGACGAGTTGCCACTGCGCAAATGGAAAAGAAGGCAAAAAACAAGTCGCACTTTTATCAATTCCTATTCATCCGGGAGCTGTTCCTCAGAAACACTGATACAATCTAAATTACAAAAATAGTAGTTAAAAGGATTGTGGATCATAGACAAAATCGAGAGAGTTCTCAACTACTCTCACTAAAACCATAAATCTTGCGTACCCGCTTCTGAGTCACGAAAGAACCATTTGGTGTAGTCTTGAACCTTTAAAGAACCTTTAAAGATGCAATGACAGTCCAGGGCGATTTTCGGAATTCTCGAAGAATGTGAGGGAATAAACATTCTTCGAGAATTCCGAAAATCGCCCTGGACTGTCATTGCATCTTTAAAGATTCAAGATTACACCAAATGGTTCTTTCGTGACTCAGAAGCGGGTACGCAAGATTTATGGTTTTAGTGAGAGTAGTTGAGAACTCTCGATCTTGACTATGCTCCACAATCCTTTTAACTACTTTTTTTTTGTAATTTAGATTGTATCAGTGTTTCTGAGGTACAGCTCCCGGATTAATAGGAATTGGTCGCAATGCGACTTGTAAAATATGGTATATTTTTTCTGGGTTATACCGTGACCAAAGGCTTTAGCAATAAATGCTTGGCTCATAAATTCCCATCTACTTAAGATTTGATTAATTTATGATAGGTTGATGGGGTACAATTTCACTTCTCTATCATAAACCAGAGTAATTACGATCTGACTCTTGAAAATAGTAAGAATAAGAGAGTCGAGAGCGCAGAGAATTCTCCCAGTTATTCGTAAACTTTAAAGAGGCAAGCCATGGAAAGAGTCTCATTTCCGAATACTAAATCACCCTATAGATGTGACAGTTGCTGTATTCAGAATTAAAACAAGTTGATTTATTATTGCGTCTTTGTTTACTATAGAGTTCCATTTGTCCACTTTGTGTTCTAACAAAGCATTGATTAATACCAATAAACTAATTTATGGGTCTGCACTCACAGAAGCAACTCCAGTTAGACACAATTCGAATAGGAGACACTCTGGTATTATTAAACCTGTTAAGATTTATGTTTTGTTTGCTCGATTAAAAAAACCCAATTGTTTGAATATTTGTGCATTAAAAATTAGCAATTGTGTTAGTACATTCGTGTATTGAAAATTAGTAATTGTGTTAGAATATTTGTTGTACAATTTCAGTATTTGTATTTTCTTTTTTCCTGCTGTATGTATTTGGACAAAAGGCTTCTGCCTGCAATTATCTGCCATGTTGAAAATTAAAAAAACAAACCTTTGATTTTGAACAAATGTTGTTAATCGTCTTTCTAATAATGTACACGTTTTTAGTTTCAGGACAAAGTGATTTAGATATGAAGATATGCCTCATCGTTTGCTAATGGCTTTAAGAAGGTATCCTTCATTAACAGAAATCAACCACTCTGGAATCCAACAAACTGTTCCACTACTCTTGTTTCGTGAATGTACAACATTAAGTTCGATAAATTCTAATAAAATATTTTAATTTCCCCAAGAATCAGAATTGATTGTTTAGCGTCGGTTTTTCAATAGTTTTCTGTTAAAAATTCAGCAATTTATCTTTGAAAATGTATTTACAACTAAAAATATCAATTATATTACCAGTATGTTTCAAAGAAATATCTGTTTTTAACCTTTATGCTCTGCAAGATATACATGTGAAACGAGGGGTTTGTGGGTTATAAAAGTTCGATCCTCTTACCTTTGTATATTTCTCTCTTCTGCGTCATAAAACTTTCTTTGCGTTGTCTGTCTATTACTTGACGTTGCATTGTGTTTGGTGCATCATAGCCACTATAATCCCTTGCATCATAAAACTCAATTCAACCATATAAAAGTTAAATAAACAAGTATAAAGGCGGATTCAATTCAATTACGGTTAAAGCTTGATAAAAAATAACATATCACTACTTTACTACCAATAAATAGGCAGAAAAGCAGGCAGTTATGAACGCAAATATTTTTTGGTTTTTGTGTAAGATAAATTATGCTTATGAATTAACGAGATCCTTTATCTTAAGTTTTCACTCACAACACACTCAAATGATCAAACTTGTTTATTTTTTCATTTAGATCTTGTGCTTATGAGACCGCCGACTCGTTAGATTTGTACAGTTGTTGAGACAGTCAGTTCCTCAGATAAGGTTCTGCCTCGTAGAGGGCTGCAAGTTCGAATTCCACTGAAGACCGTAGTGAACAAAGGGGAGGCTGGCACACGTTAAATCTGTCGTGGCCTCGAATGTACTTACGTTGGCGTGTGGACATTCGTGGACCGACTTCACGTGGTGTGAAAATTTGGAGAGTGGGGTGCCAGCTCACATGTTACCTCGTCATCTGACAGTGGTTCAAACTGTGTGTTGTCGTGTACGTGTAAAAACGTGGCGTGTTGTCCAAGTATATTTCCCTTACGGATTGATCCAGGACCATCACCAATATCCCGTTGTGTTGCTCCAGTTTAACGTTAATTAAATACTCACCTAAATATGTCGTTTAGTAAGCACAACGTTTAGTAACACATCTCAGTAAACACTGACGTCCCGATTCTAGGACATCGAAGCAATATTTTACTGCTTTCATACCACCACATAATTTCCCAGACCGTCCTCAATTGCCCGTTGTGTTGCTTCAGTGCGACGTTAATTTAAATACATACCTACCTATTCACCACATAATGCTATTCCGACTTCACTAAATTATTTATTTGACTTTATCTTCTGTTTGACGAAGCTTGGCCAAATGAGGGGTCCATAAGCAATACACCGCCAAACTAACCAATTTTTATCTCTCTCTCTCTATATATATATAATTCTCTTACGTGGCACGCAAAAAAGACGTTATTTGTTATCGCGTTTTGGCAACATTGTACGATTGTTTGTTTACCACTCAGTTGAATTTATAGCGTTATCGGATGAAATTTTATTGAAAAAAATTAATTTTAATCGAGCTGTTGCAGTTTATTTTAGAAATCAAAGAAAGTTGAGGATCTTTTTCAGGGCCATCAATTATAGTTCAACAAGACGCTTGCACTGCAACTTTCGACAACAAACTCAGTGAAAAAGTGTGGTTGGCTCGATTGCTGTGGAAATGTACACACAAACATGCAGGGTATTCAATTTCCAAAGCAGCAATCACATTTCAAGTCAAAATTTGCTCAAAGTTTTCATTTGAATTCTGATCCCAGAGGCACTGTATATATATTTTCTGTAAAACAGCAAATTTAGATTAAAATATTTTTTTTTAGGAATATCATATTTTGTAAACAATTCCTTCTGCTGGACATATGTCTTCATTGATGCGAGCTTAGGTTTGCTCAGCGAACCAGTGAGGATTGCAAAGCAATCCTCTGGGGGTTGGCGAGCGTTAGCGAGCAGGGGGCTGGCACCCTAGTATATAAAAATTACACGAACTAAACCGAATGCGAAAACCTTCGAATCTTTTAGATTCTGCTTACATTAACTCGACTGCGTTTCTGTGACTTGTCACTATTTCATAGAACAATGCAATCATAAAACATACTGTAAGTGGTGTATTTAGAATCCAGAAATGTATTGCCGCGTGTAGTGTGAGGTATTAAGAGATTTCGGTCTGAAAACTCGTGCATGCAAGTATGGATTCTCCTTTTTTTTTTCCCTTTCTCAGTACAGTAACGTTTCATTGTGGTAATGCATCTCGTATCAAGCATTTTTACTTTATTGCTTTTTGAAATCAATTTTGCATTTTATTTTTTATTTAAGTCTGTAAATAGATAATTCTTTACTTGAGGGATATTGTTGTATTTCTGCGCTCAGATGACAAAATGTTATAAGTCACTTTTCCCAAACAATTGAGTAAGTCCCATTCTGGAGTCTTGTTTGTTAATGTTTAGAAGATGGTAAAATGTCGTAAATCTTTATCTTTCAGTTTGTGAGAAAACAAAGGTGAAAAAAAATGTAAGAAGTCGAAAACCACTGAACTACATGTTGAATCTTAAAATTGCTGTCACGAAAAATTAAAAAAAAAAGGACTTATAACATTTTGCCATCTAAGCACAGATTTTATATACATTCACTACCGGCTACATGGTCACCCTACTATAAGGTCACCCCGCTTATATGGTCAGTTTTCTGAAGTCCCATCTAACTTAATAGGGAACGTGTGTTAAAGCGCACCGCATATATAGTCACAATATTTTCCTGGTCATCGGTTATATGGTCGGTTTTTTATCTTTTCAATGAGGTTATCGTTTTTTTTTTTTTTTTTTATAAATAGGAATTGTTGTAATATTTCCTGAGGCGGGGAGTAACATAGGGAATAACCAGAAGAAGAAAAAAATAAACGTTTGCGACCCCGGAGAGGATCTGAATTTACGCCTTTACTTCTACCCCCCTTCCCCATTTCTCTTTTCCGTTGTTAAATCACCGTCGGAGTTACCCCTCCCCTCAATTCTCTTCCTCCCCAAGCAAAACAGGAATTCCGTTAAATTCCTTTTAAAATATTCTAGATTGAATTTCAAAATTCGCCATGACCCAATAATTGCAAAATGTTCGGACTACCTGTGTGTCAAATCCCATTGTTGTTAGTGCCGTAGATCCGTTAGGATTTTGAGTGCAAGAAACAAACAGACAAACACTTCCTTTTATAATATAAGTGATGACAAACATTCGGATTACAGCCACGCGCTCAATTTTCTTATCAATATTTTTTACGTGTGGTACTCTTGCACCCCGGATGGGATGTTTTTAAATTTCATCACCATTATGACAGAAAGGCAAATAAAATTTTTACGGAATTTTGAAGCAAACACATTTTTTCTTGAAAACTTTATTCAGCGGCATGTGGAATAACGGGGCTTGTTTTAAAATATTGGGTAGCTTTCAAATCGAAGCTAGCTTTGTTATTATTATTTTGGTACCGCTGATAAGGAGTGACCTTGACTGAAGCAGATGTTTAAATTCATCTTTTCTGCTTACACTGCATAATTGTAGCATGTGTTGTGTCATAATTTTTATTTCACTGCAGTGCTAAGAATGGAGAAGCAGAAAGTTCATTTTCGTCCTATTATGCTCTTTTATTTTAAGAAAGTAAAAAAGTCTAATCAGTAGGGCAACTTTCTTGATGCAGTAAAAATGGGAAAAGTTGCATTTATTTTTGATACACTAAAATCTAAAACAAATTATACGTAAAAAATGAAAAAAAAAAATCAGAATTTATTGACAATTTTAGTAGCATACGAAAGTATTATTATTCATAATTAAATTCAGAAGAACTTTAACGGTGTTGAATGGTCGATCCTTGGCCAGCAATCTCTTTAACATAGAGAAACTGAGCTCAACAGAGACAGATGTTGCCTAACATTGTTGCAGTGGCAAATACCGACTTGGGGGGAAATCATCTCGGGAAAGAATAGCAATAATCGTCAGGTCATTATTTTTTCAAATCGTTTTTTAAGATACGCTTTAAGGTTGCAAAGATTTTCTTTAAGGTTCATTGATCTGATATCTTCATTCGCCGTCTCGATGTTGTACTGTTTGATTCGATTTTTCTATGAGACGCATCAAACATTCGTAGCTGCTTTTGATTTTCAGCAAACGTTTTGTCACCTCTTGGTGAACGATATATATACTATATATAGTTCGAAGGTGGTTTGTTAAATTTAAGCGTGGAAGTCAAATTAACCTCCCCAAGTAACATCGAGAGGGGGACTGTATCCGAAAAAAGTAATGCTTTCTGTACGGTGGGTTACTGTTCTCAAATGGCAGTATTAAAAGCAGAAGTCGAAGCAGAACTGACCCATCTTTGAGGTGTTGTCTTCGAGCATGACAATGCTCGGCCCCATATTCAGCTGAATGTCAGACTAAGACTTATTGAGTATGGCTGAAATGTTTTGTGTCATCCACCCTCATATTCACCGGACCTTGCCCCTCAGATTTTCACCTCTTCAGGTCACTTCACAATTATTTGAACGACCTGGATTTCAATTCTTTGGAGACTGGTCAAACAGCACCTCGATAACTTCCTTACAAATAAGCCTAATGATATTTTTTTTAAAGGAATTTTCCAGATGCCAGAAAGATGGCAAAAAGTCGTAGAGCAAAATGGGGTTATGTGATTCAATAAAATTTTCTTATATTTTTGTACTGTTTCGTTGGTATTTATCTGAAAAAACGCGCAGAACTTTCCGGATGACCTAATAAATGGCATCTGTGTAGAAAAAACAAACTCAATCGATTTTAATTTTTCAAAACACAGAAGGCCGATTTTACATCGTTTAAAAAAAAGAAATCACTGGTTTCAACGAATGTTCACAGCTATCTAAGTTGCATAAGAACAGCTTTAACTTAGCTAAGTTGCGTAAGAACAGAGAGGTTGTATGCTAAAGTAAACAACCTCGACCGTCTGTCACTTAAGACAAAACATTTAAATCATCAGAAGTCCTCGTTCAAATACTTCCGAACTGCAATATTAAACCCGAAATCAGCAATTATATTTAGAATTCGCTTTTATCCATCAGACATTTAGTTTTTAATCGTTTATTTCAATTGAGATATTGAGATTCTATATGGGAACCACATATCTATATAGAACCGATAGACGTAGTTACTAGACTGTAGTACATAGGGATTAATTCAATTTAAATTGCTTCAATACACACACATTGTTTTAGAAAAAAATGTTTTTCGCGTACTACTAGCAAAACAGTTTTATGGGAAAGTGTTTTTACTATCAATACTGGTAATACAACATGAGTTGCGTACCGGAATCGTTTTATACTCATTGTTATTCCTATGGGTATGTCGGATTGTTTTAGCCTCCTCTGGTACACCTAAGACAAAAAGAACGAGAGTTAATATGCAGCCCACGTTATCAGCAGAGTTCAAATGTTTAACAAATTTGGTGTGGATTGGTCAAACGGCTTATATAGGGAAAGACAGACACACCAACTCTACTTTATATACTGATGATGGATATAAGTTCATGAAATTACATGTAGTTACAGCTTAATGTTGATTATATGAACTCAATCAACCACAAGAATCCATGTAATTCTAGACGAATTTGATAACGATGTCTTTTAAAGCTTTAAATGAAGCTTATAACTCAACAACGCGCTACAAAACAGAAAACCAAAAATAAAAACGTTCTCAGGAAAGTTTAAAAGGAACATAACTAAAATAAAGTAAATTATAACAATGATTGCAAAATTATCCCAAAAAAATACAAACTGTGACACAAATGCGAATATAGATTTTTTTTCAGCTTTATGAATCCTTCAGTGACAGTTCTAATAAATTGAGTACAGAAAATGTTTGCTGGATTTCGTATAGATCTCTTTTGTGCTAATACATCCGTATTATCCGAGTGTCTGGTTACATAAGGTGGTCTTGGTCCTCAATACCTCGGATAAACAAGGTTCTATTGTGTATATTATTTGGAGAATATAAACAGTATTTTTAGCATTGATTATATTAATTTGTACAGATATAGTATAAGGACAAAAATATTTATATTTGGACACTGCATGTTTTTCAGAAAAAGTGCTTTATTATTGTATTTAATACCAGATAGACCCTCCTTTATCTTGTATTACAGCTGCAACACGTCGAGGCATACTTTCCACACGTTCTCAGTAAATCTGGGAAGGAATAGCTCGCCACGCCTTTTACAAGGCTGTGAGAAGTGATTGTTGTGAAGGTGGGCGTGCGTGGCTGAGTCGTGCTAGGGATGCGACATCGACAGCAAAACATCAATGTTTTAAAACATCGATGTTCAAAAATAAAACATCGATGTTGATAATACATCGCCCCAGAAACATCGATGTTGTTAAACATAGATGTTTTTAAATTTCTGTGTATTTAAACTTTTCCCTCCATTTCTAAAAACTGGTTTAGCAACTAATGATGTGACATCGGCTCCAATACATCATGTTTTTTATAAAACATCAATGCCTTGAAAACATCGACATCGATGTCGCATCCCTACTTTTCAGACCCTTCACCCATGGTCACTTTGGTCTAAAAGTATGTTCAATTTGCTGATTATGAAAATTATGCTAATTGGTTATTTTAAAAAATTTTATAACGGTACTTTCTTCATTTAAAAATAAAACATCGACAAGTATAAGCAGAGATGTTTTTAAAATTCGGTGTATTTAAACTTTTCCCTCCATTTGTCAAAACTGGTTTAGCAACTAGTGATGCGATATCGGCTCCAATACATCGATGTTTTTTATAAAACATCAATGCTTTGAAAACATCGACATCGATGTTGCATCCCTACTTTTCAGACCCTTCACCCATGGTCACTTTGGTCTAAAAGTATGTTCAATTTGCTGATTATGAAAATTATGCTACTTGGTTATTTTATAAATTTTATAACGATACTTTTTTTCATTTAAAAATGAAACATCGACAACGCAAAAATATCGACAAGTATAAACATCGTTGTTACAAAAAACATCGACCCCAATATATCGATGTTAACTACATCCATTCCGATCGGGCCTCTGAGCAGGCCAGCCAAGCAAATTCACCTCATTTTCAGGAAACCAGTCCAGCACACGTTTTGCAGTATGACACGGAGCTTGATCCTGTTGAAAGAAACATACCTCATCCCCGTAGTATTGCCATAGTGTAGGCAAGGCCGAATGATCTAGAACGTCGAGGTACACTTCAGCGTTCATGGTACCAGGTACATAAAGCCGATTCTTAACCAGGGAAAACAGTCCCATACAAAGATGGATCCTCCTCCGAATTACTGCAGTGTCCAATTACTTCTATCCATATAGTGTATAGTATTTTATTTTCGGGGTTGTAATTTTATTTGTACCACATTTTACTTTTTGAGACTCTCAGACTTCGTCACTGGTGTAAAATACATTATGACAGTACAAAGAAATCAGTTACTGTATATTTTCACATTTTGTATATACCTTTAACTTGAATTTTTCGCGTTTGTTTTTTTCATGAACTTTTTTCCTCTTAGTGGTCGTCTGGACGAAGTAACTCGTCAGTAGCAAAACTGATCATCTTCATTATCAAAACATCAATGATATCTTGATGATGAGATACCTCGATATTAACAAAATTGGTCAGATCTTGATGAACGAGATATCTCATCGAAACTACTTGGTGGTTTAATGCTCCTATTTTCGAAGTTAAGTAAGACGCAGTGTGTTACTTTGCAGGAACATTAAAATCTGCATGAACGATGATCCGAATTCTCCTTCTCGCATTCGCCCTCATGATAGCAGCTACAATTGTCTTCTCGGCCGAGAAAAACTGCACTGAAGAAGACCCCGAAATCCCATGCGGAATTCCCGAATGCAACTCTACACTGAAATATGACTATTCAATCAGTTGCTGCCCTTACTGTCTTCCCCCAGAAGGTAAAGGTCTTGAACTATTCTATCAGCGAATTCAATTGCTCAATTTGATTTTTATCGTAAGTGTTAGTAGAAATGAGAGCACAAATCACAGCGAGATTTACGCGGTGTTTGGTGGTAACTAGGACTCATCAGTTCTCTCCTTATTGGATAAGATACTGTTGCTCCTGTTTACGATTTCTATGAAGAATAAAATAGATGAATAAATATATGGTAAGCTTTATATTGTAGTTAAAGCAAATAATGTACCAATTTTCTGATTTATTATCCATCTTGTAGCAAATAATAAAGCTAAGAACCAAGTGATACAGTTTTTCCCTTTAAGGGGATTCGGAACCGCCTATACTAGCCATGTTAAATTGGCATATTTTGATGTGCCTTTTCTCAAAACCTACCACATATAGAGGTCTGGAATTTTTTTTTTTGTATACAAAATGAACACTTTTTACTATACTAAAATGAGCTTTTAAAGAAAATTACACTAGTTCTTTTTATAATGGTTTTCCTATATGTCGCTTCAAATTTTTCAAAAATTGCTTTTTTTTAAAAATAAGTATTCAAGTTACTTGCGAAAGCTCATTTAAGTATATACTTAGGTACATATGGAACTTGTAAAAAAACATTATATTAAAATACATGTAAGTTTCTGAGAAAAGTTACATCGAACATAGAAAAACACATTTTGAGAAAAAAGGATTTAAAGTTAAAGAACATACCAATTAATACATTCTATAACCATACTCAGAAATTTTGCTATCTCTTTGTATATCATCCTATACTCTCTTCTCTTTAAAGTTTTTACTTAGAAGTTTCCGCTAAGTTAACAATAAGAGAATTTCTAATCTGGTTAAGATAATTTCTGGCAGTTAGTTGTGATTTGTAAAACTTGCTGATTTTACATCAGAGGGCGTATTTATTGCCTTTTGACATCAAAAGACGAGAAATATGGCACACAGAAGATGCATTAACGACATTTGTAGCCGGATCATCGGGACAATAAAGCTCACCCAACCGTAGATAAAAAAATTTCAGAAACTTCATAGTCCGCCAAACGTCATATGTGGGCTTTGGAGATATGGTTCAAAATAGCCAAGACATTGGAATAAAATATCATCAAGGTCACCCAAGTGACATTCAAGGTTCACAATCTGTATGACAGGAGCCATTTCTATGTATTATTAATTCTAAAAGTTAGATATTCACTATTAATGTGAATATAATATATTCTCATTTTATGTCTTTATCTTATAAAAATATATGCTTGTACTAATCCTTATTATTTACAATGCAAAATTTAATATTATTTTTTTAAATCAAAGATGATGAACGCTAAATGTTTGGTACAGAAATCCTCATGAACATCAACGATTAAAGATGAACCGGAATTTTAGGTATGCAGAAGAAAAGAACTTACCAGAAAAATTCACTGTGATCAAAACTATATCATTTATAAATGTTTATCTCGCTCAAGCTAGGATATAAGTTTTCTTATTGATGTGAATCCCCTCTCAGTTGGCATGTCTTGGTAAATAAAGTATGTTATGAAGTATGTTATGCATTACTGTAGTCTGATTTATTTAACCTCTTAATGCTTGGTATTCTGTAACCATTACAGCGTATTCATTTCTTGTACGATACCATTAAGAACGTATATTTTTTTTAAACTAATTTTTATATAGGAGAACTACAAGGTTTAGAAATTCGGAATCAATAATGAGAATGCTAATTAATTGCGCAGTGTTTAAAAATGTTCTGTTACACCTCAAGAGAAGTTAGGGAAAACAAAATTAAAATATTAATTAGAAATGCAGGACAAAAGCGCCTTTATTTTTAATTTTTTGTAAATATTAGAGGTCGTTAATTTATACTATGGTCAACTCCAACTATGTGTAGGGCACTTGATTTCATATTGTTTGGTAAATACATTCGCAGCCCCGTTATCGGGATCCCACAGTAAGATAGAGTCCATTCTAGAAAGGTTTCTTTTTTATATAATACTTATCACTGCGTGGCCAGCATCGATCTGGTGTAAAATCCTTTTAAATTTTCAATCTATCTTAACTATCCCAATTTTACAAAAAAAGAACTAAACAATGCCAGTCAAAATGTTTTTTATTTGTTTTGCTGAACGCAGGAAATATAATCTGCGATTTCTGGAACCTCGAATCAAACGAAAGTCATTCTGCGCAACGGCGTTCGTATTGAAAAAAAAAAAATTTAATTTGAAAATTATTTATTTAAGGAAAATAATATTTCTAGGTATCGATATACTGTGAAATTTTCCGCGGGTTTCAAATACGTTGAAATTTATACTTTATCTTTAACAGTCTAGGAGATAGAAAAAGAACTACAAAACTCCAGTTAAAAATTTTTATTTGTTTTCTTAGTCTGCTGACAAATCGTTCCTCCGCAAAATCTAACTGAATCTGTTGCCATTCCAAAGAAAACAATAATTAAATTCTATTGAATTCATTTAAAAATGTTCTAAATGGAATTTTAAAATTTCGCCACGACCCAAAAATTACTAAACATTTGGACTGTTCGAATCTTTATCCTGCCATAGACCGTGGTGTACGCGAGAACCTCAAATGTCCTTACGTTGGCATGATGTAGAAGTTTGTACTCTGGTGTGCCTGATCAGGCGTTAACCTCGTCATCTGAGCATGGTAGGAAGTGTCCTCGGAACTTTTCATTCAGGAATAATCGGGACAATGAATGATAAATGCAAATTTTCTAATTATTCACAGATTCATTAAAAAAAAAAGAGATTTAAAAAACTCTTTACAAAAATACTACAACTGTAATATTAAATAAAAAAGACGAAATCGTTGAATTTTGTTGCTTAAAAATTTGTAACTTGCACTGTTTTCCCAATAAACAGTTAGGTATAATCTTGCAACAGGCATTTATTTTACGTACAAAGAAATATGAGGCAATATTGGCCCAAATTCATCTACGAAACATCAGACAATCATTTATTTTGTATGTTCTATCACTATGTTGAAGTAAAAGTACACGCAATTGCTTTACAAAGCGATAATAATTGTCTCACCAAATATTAACATCAAAATTTAGTTAGCAGTGTTATTAAAAACAAGGGTGTTTGTGTATAAGACATTACCATTGACAAATGTGATTTCAACGCTTCGCGCTACCTCATTTAACATTCAGAAATTATTTTCTAGCCTTGTTTGTAATAAGCTTATTTTAGCATTTTAAAACATTGGTCTTTGCGTTACCATGCAATGAAGGTCTTCTAAAACATTAGATGAACGAGGGAGCTTCGTTATAAACTAGTTATCGGTATCTTAGAAATGGTCTTACACAGACCAATGACATTTCACTCTTTGCCATTATCTCATCTAGCATTCAGAAAATTGTTTTCTAAGTCCTGTTCGTTACGAACGTAGTTGTCTGTTACAAAGTCCAATTCATTGTTTTAAATTAACGTAAAGAAATGTTGTCACACATGGTGACACGTGTTAGATTGGAATTTTAAAATAAAGGGTGAAAGGGGAAAATATGGAATTTAACATATTTCATCACAATTAAAATTTATCTCGAATAAATGTCACATGATGATACAAGATTCCAATTTAGGTGCGGAGTCGTATCTTTATTCATCCATTCTCAACGGCATCCACACACAATCTGCTATCAAATCTTTACCACAAAAACCTGTTGTTTACCACCAAGACATATGCTATGTGACATCATCAATCCGCTTAGTAAGCTCCTTTTGCTCCACGTCGGAAGCTCTGCTTATGTATTATGAGTAGTAAGCGGCGCTCTTGGCGGGACGGAAGTGACGTCATCAAAAAGGGGCGTTGCTATTGACTCATCTCAAACCGGAAGTGACGTATTGATTGTCGAGTTGAGGTGTAAGGGTCCTGCTGCTAAATGGAACGCGGATGAATACAAGACAAGGTTGAGTGACGTCACAATCATGTTCGAACCTGTCTAAGCCTGAGCACAGCGAATTTCTACCGCGTGGAGGAATACGGATAACGTTAAGATAGGGGGTGGTGTTGCTATTGGGTGGCTCTGACGTAGGAGGGGGTTGGCTCGAGTGCCATCCAATGAAAAGAGGTGTGCGGTGGTGTGTGTTCAAAGACAATGCTGGGATTGGCTCTTGGTTTTGTAGGGGGAGGGGTTTGTTACTATTTTTAAGAATCTGGCAACAAAAGAGTTAAAGAAACCTTCTTTCTTCAGATTGGCAACGCACAGATACATTCTTGTTGAGTCCTTGGCGTCCCTTAGTTGTACGTTCACACTTGTTTCTCTTATGCTGATATAGCACAGTTGTTGCAGGATTTTTTTGATCATACGTTTTTTGGAAGTAGTTTTGCATTGAAACTATGAAGCGAAGTTCCATTCAGTCTAGTACTATGAAAAGAGTTCGTATTGCTGAAAAATCTGCCGTTCCGGTTCTTGGTGAAAAACCAGAAATAAAATCTATACCTATGCCTGGAGAAGATCCAAAAATAACGATGGAGTCGCTGCCTGAAACAATGTTTCATCTTGGAGACAGCATGTTCCTGCTTGTGAATAAGTTTACTGGTCTGACCAGAGTCCACATTCGGAAATACACAACGGATGAGAGTGAAAGCTTGCAGCCTACGAAGGAAGGGATATCACTTTCTCCAAAAGTGTGGGATGTGTTCATAAGCAAAGTGAGTCATTTTTTCACTTTTGGCACTGCAGAATCTGTTAAGATTCTTGAACGAGACTTGTGCATGTGCAAAGACGTTGAGGGAGATACGACATTACTTAGCCTCCAAAGACTGTTTAGAAAAAAGGACAAGTCCTTTCATTTTGTGCCCGAACGTGTTGTGCTGTGTTGGGAGCAGATATTCAAAATCTGTGAGAATTATCAGCGTGTTGCTTAACACCTGAATAGTTCATTATTTAAATACTCTATGTGTTATTATGTGACTCAGGAACTAGCAAGGTGTTTGCCGTTAAACACCGAGGAGGATTATAACGGAGACCCTGATCGTCCAGAAGGGGTGTCAGAGTTGACAACAGCTTTGTGTGCCCACTTTTTGTATGTCCTTCTGCATAATATATCCAAAGCAGTGGATTGCTTTGGATGTAAAAATCAGATTGTGAATGACGTGGCACATACCTGCTTAGATGTAAGTAGGGAAGATTCTTTTTCGTTGTATTTTACGAGTACACTGTATGATATTGATTGGCTTTGTTTTGCTGCAACCTTAGTTCAAAAATATAAAATGTTATTAAATTTTAGATATTTAATATTAGTAGGTGATTTTTTTGAATTACTGAACATTAATGAATTCGTAGAATCTGTGCGAGAAATGTATGTAAATAGTGATTATATTTCTCCATATTTTACATCAGTGTAATGTGTTGTTTTTCTTTCTTTATCAATGAATAAAATTTTGTCGATTCTTATTACACCTGTGTGCGTTTCAGTTATTTTTAGATTTAAGCTTTTTATTTACTAACTTATTTCTTTGTGTACAAGTATGTTTTACAGCGTTTTGATTTAATTTGTTATTGCTGGTAGTTTTCAATATGCGTTATTATTTTGAAAAATATAAACTTCAGTTTTTAGCTCTCTAATTTCAATAGGAATTCTCTTTTCTAAAAGATTAGAGAAGTATATAAATAGAATGTTTCTTTATAATTTAACAGTCATAATGAATATCAACTTTAGGTTAGACCACAACCGCTGCTGCAATGGAAGAAATTCTGAATCAGACGTATCGGAATCCCAAACTTCCCGGCAGCTTTGGTGGTATCAATGCTCTACAGCGTGCTTTAAAAGGTCGCGTGAAAAGAAAACAGATAAAAAATTGGCTACAAACGAAAGATTCGTATACTTTACACAAGCCTTTGCGGCACAAATTCCAGAGAAATCGTGTAATAGTAGGAGGATTAAACGAACAGTTTCAATCTGATTTAGTGGACATGCAATCTCTTGCCCCTCATAACGATGGGCATAAGTATTTACTTACTTGTATTGATATTTTGTCTAAATATGCATGGGCCATTCCTCTGTAAGATAAAAAATCTTCAACTGTAATGAGAGCTTTTGAAAAAATATTTTTAGAACGTACTCCTCAATCCTTACAGACAGATGCTGGAAAAGAGTTTACTAATAAATTAGTGCAGAATTTCTTAAAAAAGAAGAACATTCATTTCTTTACCACACATAATGCAACAAAAGCTTCAGTTGTTGAACGCTTTAATCGTACCCTTAAAACTAAAATGTGGAAATACTTCCCTGAAATAAATACGAAGAGATATATTGACGTCATAGATCAATTACTGCATAGTTATAACAATACATGGCATCGTAGTATTAAAACAGAGCCTGCATCAGTGACATTACGAAATGAAGGAAAAGTATGGCATACATTATACGGCCAGCCATCTGTTGTAAAAAAGAGCAGTACAGAGTTAAAGGTTGGAGATACTGTTCGTATTAGTCGGGAGAAAATGCAATTTGAAAAGGGATACGAGCAAAACTGCACAAGAGAAATTTTTACTATTGATAAAATAATACCTAGGGTGCCTGTGGTGTATAAACTGAAAGACTTAGTGGGGGAAGTGATACAAGGAAGCTTTTACGAAAAGGAATTGCAAAAGATTTCGGATTCTGGATTTTATCCAGTCGAAAAGGTTTTAAAGAAAAGAAAGCGTCATGGAAAAATGGAATACTTTGTGAAATTTCAGGGTTATCCTGAAAAATTTAATGCTTGGGTTGAAGATGTCAAAATGATATAAATAGATCTGTCACTGTACTTACCTTTTCATTTTCAACCATGTCGTTCTACATCACGCTTCCCAGCGACAGTTCTATCGAGTTTTATCCTGGCAATACAATGTCTCATTTCTACACGAAACTCTCCACACGTCTAGAACTTTCAGGTGAATGGGAAGTTGGTTTAGTTGAAATGATTTATCCCAGAATGTGGAATAACATTATTGATGGCGAAAATTCTTTCGAATATGATTTAGGAAACGGAGTAAAAATTAATGGGAAAATAGCGTGTGGTTTTTATGATTCTCCGAATGACATTTTAAATACATTTCCAAAGCACATAAAAATTCAAATGAAATATAACAAACACACTAAAAAGGTGGTGGTTCAACTCACTAACGGTGCAACTTTGCGATTATCCAAGGGATTAGCTGAAAATTTTGGTTTTGAACCTAATTCGGTGATTGGAGAAAATTTTATTCCAGGAAATGGAGCCCCAGATACAGTAATCACTGAGAGTCCTTTCGTTGCGGACCCAAATGTAGATTTACATCTGTTGTATGTTTACACTGATATCATGCAGCCTGTAATAGTTGGTGTGATCTTAGCTCCTCTTTTGCGAACTCTGACAGTGAAGGGAAGAGATGGTGATATGATTCAGGAACAATTTGCAAGACCTCATTATTTACCAGTTTCCAGAAAAAATTTTGACTCTGTTGAAATTATGATAAGGACACACACTGGTCGTTACGTCTCATTTGAACGCGGAAAGTTAATAGTGAAACTACATTTTCGCTTGAAACAAATCATATAAAAGAGTGTTCCTTTCTGAATTGATTCATTTTTTAATTTTGCATTCAAGAATAGAAGTAACAAAATGTTGGTGCCTTACACGTGTTGTAATAAAAAGTTTGAAGATTATTATGCAGGGCAAATCGGAAATGGTCTGCCTTACTATAAAGGAGTTGTTTTTCAGAAGGGACACGGAATAGGAGGATTCTTTGCAAATCTCTTTCGAAAAGCATTGCCTTTTTTTGATTAGTGGTGCAAAAACGGTTGGGAAAGAAGCTTTACGGACTGGAACAATGGTTGCTAATGACGTGTTATTGGGCGAAAATTTCAAAACATCGGTTAAAACACGTGCAAAAGAAACTGGGAAAAAATTAGCAAGAAAGGCGGTTCAGAAAGCAGATGAGATGATTGGCCATGGAAAGTTTAAAAGGAAGCGCAAACCCTCGAAACGTGTCATTCCATCGAAAGTCAGGAAGTTACAAGGACGTGATATTTTTGACTCTTAATACATACTTTTTTTTTATACCATGGCTTTTCTACTAAAAGATTCTCGAGAATGTGTAAAATCCGAACTAGAATTATTCTCTTTACCTCCAACACAAACTGTCATCGAGAGAGGTCACTGGGTTGAATTTCATCCGCTAGCCAATGTTTCTGATGGAAGCCCTATCGAATTTAATGTCTCTGGAAGCGGGGACGAATACCTCGATTTGTCACAGACTCAATTATATGTTAAAGTTAAAATTTTAAAAAGTGACGGAAAACCAATCACAGCTGATTGTAAAGTAGGCCCTGTAAATCTCTTTTTGCACGCCATGTTTTCTCAGGTGGATATCAGTCTAAACGAAAGAGTTGTTTCCTCTAGTAATAACACATATCCATACTGTGCCATAATAGAAAAATTACTGAATCATGGTTATGATACTAAAACTTCTCAATTGTCTTCAGAACTATTTTTTAAGGATACCGCAGGTCGTATGAATGTGTTTGATACAGCAGACACCCAGCCCAATGATGGATTTAATCAAAGGACAGAAATGTTTAAGTTAGGTGCATCGGTGGATATGATTGGCCGTTTGCACTTGGATATTTTTCATCAAGAAAGACTCCTTTTAAATATGGTGAACGTGAAAATTAAGCTTATACGCAGTAAATCTGAATTTTGTTTGTTGGGGGACGGGGAATTTAAAGTTTCGTTGGAATATGCTTCATTGTTTGTTCGTAAAGTCAGAGTGAGCCCCGGTGTTGTTATAGGACATGTAAAAGGTTTGGAAAAAACAGCAGCTAAATACCCCATTAACAGAGTGCTGTGTAAAGCTTATTCCATTCCGGCTGGTAATATGAGCTTTGTTCAAGATAACATTTTTACTGGACAGATGCCTAACCGTATTGTGATTGCCTGTGTCGATAACGACGCGTTCAACGGACACTATAAGAAGTCACCCTTTGAATTCAAACATTACAATATTAATTTTATAGGAGTCTATGTGGATGGTCAGCCCGTACCTCATAACCAAATTTTCAACCAAATTTTGAAAAAAATCAATTTGTTAGAGCATATCAAAACTTATTTACGAATGCAGAAAACAGAGGCCTGTACCTATCACGGTCAGAATTTTCGAAAGGTTATTCTCTATTTTGCTTTGATTTATCCCCAAATTTGTGTGATGGTTCACATCTAAATCTTGTTCGACACAGTAACTTAAGAATAGAAATAAAATTTGGAACTAGTTTACAGCAAACAGTTTCATTGTTGGTGTATGCAGAATTTGAAAATTTAATTGAAATCAACAAAGCTCGAAGTATTCTCTATGATTTTGGAAACTGATGAATTCGTCAGACATTTATAAAATCTTATCTCGTGACCCTATTTCCATGAGATATTTCGTGGGTGTTTTTCCTTCGGACAAAATACCACAAATTAAAACGTTTCCCTTTGCTATGGTGTTGAATACCGATAAACATGATGAAAAAGGAACTCATTGGCTTGCCGTCTACATTCAAGATAAAAACACTGTTGAATTTTTTGATTCCTATGGATTGCCTCCCGACGCATTTAGACAAGACATAACAAGATTTGTCAAGACATTTCAGTACGTTCATTTTAACGATGTTCCAGTTCAAAGCTTAACATCTAACGTATGTGGACATTATTGCATTTATTTCATTATTAAACGATGTCAAGGATTATGTATGCAATTTATTCTTAATCAACTTAAAGAACAGAAGAAGAATGATTTTAGAATGTTTCAATTTGTCAAGAAAAGATACGGTGTAACCATGATTTAAAAAAAAATAAAAGATTTACAGTGATATTGTCTCCTGTTGTTGTTATTATTTTTTTGTTTTAGAGTTATAAAAGGGTTTCGTTCGAGTGAAAGCACCAGTTTATGTAACGTTTCGGATGAAGTAAGACGTACAAAATGAAAATGGCCAACACAACCATACGAAATATTTTAACAGCATTGCTTATATTTTCCTACCTTGGTTTTTCTGTGTTTATTATTTGGGCTTGTCTTAACTGGCCAAAACATGAATCATGCAGTTTGGCACAAAATAAAACAACGCTTGAAATATATAAAATTTACCAAAAAATTGATTCAGTGGGATTTATCAAATGAAACGAATTTTCTAATATGTTCTTCAGTCACTCAGTTTGTGGGAAAACAATATGCGATTGTGTTCATAAGTCTTTAAATGTCTTTGAAAACCACTGCTTGGAATATACTCAAAATATTGTCGATTCAATCAGCGAGTGTGAACTCGTTGCACGCACAATTAAAGGTTGCACAGACATTGTCTGTAAAGTATAAAAGGAAGAAAGGAAATAAAAGTAACTTATTTTTAAAAAATGGAGCTACCCAGGTTAGTTCATCCTTCAACGTGTCTTCTTAGTGGTCCTAGTTGATCCGGGAAAACTGTTTTTGTCAAGAAACTGATAGATCATAAAATGTTAGCACCAATGCCAACACATATTGTATACTGCTATGTGAGTTATCAACCCTTTTTCAAATCCATGAAAAATGTCAGTTTTGAAGAGGGTTTGCCATCTAACTTAAAAAATATTCGAGATGCTTTGATTATCATAGATGATTTGATGGTGGAGTTAGCAAGTGATACCCGGTTAAGCAATCTTTTTACTAAAGGTAGCCATCACCGAAATCTTTCAATTATCTTTATAACTCAAAACTTGTTTCATCAAGGAAAAGAAATGAGAAACGTTCATCTGAATTCGCATTATATTGTTTTATATAAAAATCCTAGAGATAAGAGCCAGATACTGCATTTAGCCAGACAAATGTTCCCCATAAAAATCAAAGCTTTTCAAGAAATATTTGACGATGCTACCTCAAGACCCTTTAGTTATTTGCTCATTGACCTGAGACCTGAGACGAATGAACGGTTACGGTTACGTACGGGCATTTTCCCGGGTGATAGACATTTTGTGTATGAACGTTCATCAAGGAAAAGAAATGATAAACGTTCATCTGAATTCGCATTATATTGTTTTATATAAAAATCCTAGAGATAAGAGCCAGATACTGCATTTAGCCAGACAAATGTTCCCCAGAAAAATCAAAGCTTTTCAAGAAATATTTGACGATGCTACCTCAAGACCCTTTAGTTATTTGCTCATTGACCTGAGACCTGAGACAAATGAACGGTTACGGTTACGTAAGGGCATTTTCCCGGGTGATAGACATTTTGTGTATGAACCGAGCTAGATCATTATGCTCTCAGACATCACACACGTAACATGGATTCTCCTATTGTGTTGGATTTTGAAGGTTTTCAACTGAAATCAGACTGTTTCATAATCAAAGAATTAGCTTTTCATTCTAGAGTGCTTACGCCCCAAGTATAAAACAAAGCACACGAGTTGAAGAAGTCATTTTGATCCAGAATGCCCTCACAGAAGGATGTAGAATATCTGAAACTTTTACAGAAAAGTAGTAAAAAATCCAAAGTGTTGAAAAAATGTTCCAATTGTATGATCAAATCCGTTTGTGAATGTGTATTGAATTTACTAAGGGGGAATCTTCCTATCAGTAAACGTGCTAAAAATCAACTCATTCCTTTCAAAAAAACTTTGAGAACACTGGCTGCGAAAAGAGTACCTCTTTATAGGAAAAGAAGTCTATTGGTTCAAAAAGGTGAAGAATTTTTATCCTTTCTACTTCCAACTGCCTTAACGGTTTTATCCTCACTTATCCATGGAACATAGCAAAAAGTTTGCATTGGTCCCATTAGACCGCATGCAAGAATTTGAAGAAGATCATCTAAGTGAATTGGATTCACAGATTCAAAGCATTTTGAAAAAGAAACTGAGTGACGGTGACAAAGTGAAGTTGTATAATCAAATTTTACAGAAATACGTTACCTTCACAAATGTGAATGTTGCCAAGCCCGTGGAGCATAACACTCCAGAACCAGAACCGGAAAACAACTTTGACTTAGAACATAGCATTCTGGAATCTGTTCCTGTGAAACATAAAGGTACTGCACGAAACATCATAGACTTTTTCAGACAGCATGACATCTCTTGGAATTCAAATAGAGAAATTACGCAGGATCAAAAAGTAATTCAAGGTTCAGATATTGTACAACTATTGAATTTTCTACTGAGAAATAGAACTCGAAGACCAGAGGCATTTGAACAGTTTAAAGAAATATTGACAGTCAACAAGTTTCCTCAAGAATATGTGAAAAATACTTACTTATCTAATATGAAAACTATGTATGCAAAACCTAAAAGAGCTGTAAAGAAAAAACTATCTTCAAGCAATTGGCTGAAGCTGTAGAAAAATGTACCCTTTACCTGACTAAATAAATAATTTAACTTTTACTTCGTAGTGTTATGTATTTTTCCTCACTTTAATTTTTTTAAAGAAGGTTTTAAGAAACACCCTAAAATTATTTTATGAAATTTATTTTTACAGACTATTTTTATAAAAGTAAAAAAGACACATGAAAGACTAATTTTTTAATTTATAAAAGTATTTTATTCATACATTATTTTACACAATACGTAAATATGAAATCTATTTACAAAAACAAACAAGTATTTACATTTTTCTTTATTTTCCAGATAAAAAACACTGTTTACACTGTCAATCTCTGGGGTGTTCAGCAAAAGTCTGAAAAAGAAGGAATTAAAAACTGAAGAATATCTTAAAACTACTTTTTTTTATCGGGGTTTAGTTCAAAAGAAAAAATACTTACATGGTACTTTTAATAGCCATAAGGCAGGGTTGTCATATCCGGTTGTATGACTCTCTTGTCATACATAATCTTGTACGCCTTCGTTTCTCGTCTATTCACAACCTTCCTCCTCTTTGCATCCCTGAAAATTTTCGAAGGGTTTTCTATCAGGACTGGTTCTTGGTCCATAGAACGAACTATCTCCTTAATGCTGCTAAAATTTAACAGCTTGGAGTTTCGAAAATTCAACGTAAAGCCTCGCACTTTGCAGCAAGTTTCCCCTCTTTCTGTCAAATAACCATAGTTTTTAGGGCCACCTGAAACATAAATAGAAAACATGAAAATTCGGATAAAAACTATACTAAATAAAAGAACAATTTTGGGGGAAATGAATAAAGAAGATTGCTTAGTACCTGACACAAATTGAGTGATGGTATCTCCACCCAATTCATCCGTAAATTCTCCTAGAAAATTCCCAAGAGGTGGGTCATTCCTGCCGTTTTGTGCATACACGATTGAATCGGTATCATGATACAGCACGCTTCGGTCCAGCTTATCCATTTCACTGTAGAGTTTAATTCGTGCCCAGGCGGCCAGAAAGACGTTTGTGGACGCGCTCCAAAAAAACTTTTGCCTTTTCCCAATGGATAGCAGCTACCTCTTCGCTAGGAAAATAAACATCCTTGATCTAAAAAAAGCACGTTTCAAGATAGGCAAAAGACGCCAAGTGTGAAACTACAACTAAGGGACGCCAAAGACTCAACAAGAATGTATTTATGTGCTGCCAATCTGAAGAAGGAAGGTTTCTTTAACTCTTAGTTGCCATTCTTAAAAATAGTAACAGACCCCCTCCCGCTACAAAACCAATAGCCAATCCCCGTCCGGTCTTTGAACACACACCACCACACACCTCTTTTCATTCGATGGCACTCGAGCCAGAGCAAACGTAAACTGGTTTCCACCCAATAGCAACACCACCCCTATCTTGACGTTATCCGTATTCCTCCACGCGGTAGAAATTCGCTGTGCTCAGGCTAAGACAGGTTCGAACATGATTGTGACGTCACTCAACCTTGTCTTGTATTCATCCGCGTTCCACGGCAGAAGAAATACACTGTGCTTAGGCTAAGACATGTTCGGACATGATTGTGACGTCACTCGACCGTGTCTTGTATTCATCCGCGTTCCTCGGCGGAAGAAATACACTGTGATTAGGCGTTTTCAAGTTTTAACTTGTAAATCTGACGTGATTTTTTAAAGACTTCATATTTTATTATCTGTGATTCAGGTATTCGTGGCCGAACGGTTTTGTCATTAAACTAACCTTCGACTACGAGTACTTTTGCACTAAGTTCGAACCCCAACAAAATATCACTAATTTGTATTTAATTTCTAAAGATTTTATAAATTGCACTCAAGTAAGTCTCAATAGATGTCGCCACTGTTTTTTTTAATTTTACGATTCGTACGTTCTCATACCTACAATTTTCTCTGAAAAAAAATCTAAGTCCACAATGTAAACAAACCGTTTCTCTAATAAACACACTTGGTGTTGCCACTTATCGGTAAAGAAACTTCACTGTAATTCATACAAAATAAAACAACTCAACTCCATTCCTAGGAAATATAAATTATTTTAAAGTAATAGAAGTAGGAATCCTATACCTCAACTTTACTCTACATCACATAAAAATCTCAAGTCCCAAACGTAAACACACCGCCTGTTGCCATTCTACAGTAGATAAACTAAAAATAAATAGAAACAACTCAACTCCACTCGACCATGATGTTTTAACTTAGCAGCAGTTCTCCTACACCTCAACTCAAGTCCACACGTCACATCAAATTTTCAGAAAAATCTCAAGTTCCAAACTGAAACCGAAACTATCAGCACCGCCTGTTGCCATTCCACAATAGATAAACTATAAGAAAAACCTGAATCCCAAACTAACAACTCAACTCCACTTGATCCTAATGTTTTCATTTAGCATCATACACCTCAACTCGACAATTAATACGTCACTTCCGGTTTGAGATGACGTCACTAGCCACGCCCCTTTTTGATGACGTCACTTCCGTCCCGCCAAGAGCGCCGCTTACTACTATTATGTCGTATTATGAGATATAAAACACTTGCCTCACAAAATGTTAAAAGATTTAAGGGGTGTATTTGAAAACAAGGAATTTGTGTCTTCAAAACTCTCCAAGATAAATGTGATTTCATGGAGTACATCTCATTATTTGGCAGTATCCCAATTAGCATTCATGATACAGTGTGCGGCAGAAAGAACGTTCTGATTTGGAACGTCAATAAAAAAAATACAAATTAAGATAGAGAAGGAAATTTTGTAAACCTAAGAAGTACTTAGTATGCCATTGTCCTCCATTAAGTGGGTCTACCTCAAATCATAAGTGTACAACACCGACCAACAAATTAGCAAGCACTCAAGGGAACAATTACGCAAGATATCAAGACGATTCCGCGGGACATGGTCTGCAGATCAATTCAAAATTTCCGAAAGAGACTTCAAAACTACATCGACATTGACGGTCGCCATTTAACTGATGTACTTTTCAAAACTTAATGGAGGACAATGGCATACTGTGTACTTCTTAGGTATAAAAGATTTATTTCTCCATCTTGCTTTGTATTTTTTTATTGACGTTCCAAATCAGAACGTTCTTTCTGTCGCACCCTGTATTTTTACAAACATGTTCGTCACAAACGTAGTCTTGCGTTATAAAACATACATCTTTCTTTTACATTAACTCTTTGTACTCCAGTTTGTTGACTCTCACTCTTTGTCGTTATCTCATTTAACATTCTTAAATGTTTCTCAAAACATGTTCGTCACTGAATGTTTTTACATTGATATACATCATTGTCTTATCAAGATTTAGATTTGCTCAAACCATTCAATGAACGAGGGTGTGTCGTTAGATACATTTTCCCAGATTGATGAGATTTCATGGTAATTTAATCTGAATCCTTTTCTTAATATCTCATTTTACATTTATGAAATATTTCCCACTTATGTTTCTCACCAAACGTACTCGCACAGAGAAAAGCACACATATTTCTTCCCATCGACATACATTAATCGTTTTAAATCGATGTACATAATTATTTTACATTGCTATACATCATTGTTTTACATTGACAAACATCCCTGTTTTATATTATCCTGCATCATCGTTTGACATCGGCATGGATTATTGTCTTACATTGACATAAATATTTATTCTACATTGATATACGTAAATGTTTTTTTTACGATTAACATTACGATTAACACATAAATTAAATACGATTTAACATTGAAATACATCATTGTTTTACATTTACATACATCCATGTTTTACATTGATATAGGTAATTGCTTTAAATTGACACACATCATTGTTTTACATATACTTTACTAAGAAATAAATATTGTCTCAAAAATATTCACTGATAGAGAGTGTGTCGTCAGTTACAATATCCTAGACACACGGGATTTCATGTTAATGGTCTATTACTCTTTGTTATCTCTTTCAACCCTCCTAAACTGTTTTCAGTCATGTTCGTTATAAACGTATTCACACGTTGTAAAACATACGCCATCGTTTTACATGCGTTATAGTAACAAGGAACAAAGCTTGTATTCTCTGATTGCAGATGTGTCTTTGAAAATGAGTGTTGGTTCCTTAGAAACTATCCTAGACAGACGAGATTTCATGGAAATGACTTCTCACTTTCTATCATAATCACATCGAATATTCTGAAGATTCATTTTTCTAACTTGTTCGTTACATACGTAACTGTGTATTATAAAATGTAAGTCATTGTTCTAAATTCAGCACTACTAAATGCTGACATACGTCAATGTTTTTAAAAGTTAAAATGCTTTCTTTACAAAATATTTCCTGATTGAGGGAGTTGTTAGCCAGTGTCTAAAAATATCCCAGACAGACGCAATTTCACGGTGATGATATCTCACTCGTTGGAAATATTTAATTTATCCCTCTGGAAGTTGTTTTTTAAGTCATCGTCGTTACGAGAGTAAGGGTACGTCATACGGCATAAATCTTTGCTTTAAATTGACGTTACAAATTTTCAACATGCTTAATTGTCTTTCAAAGAGACAATCCTTGTGTCAAAATAGAAACTGATCGATTATGTATCTGGATAATGCTTTGCTCGATTGCATATAGAATAAGAACATAAGATTATATACTTTTCTGATTAGGAAAGAAGATTAATTGAAGCGTGGGCTCAGCCACGAAGAGATTTTGAGAGAATTGCGAAGATTAGATGAGACAGAGTCGGGAAATAATAAAACTAGAAGTTTTGCAAACGAATATTTCCATCTAATAAAGGCAGTAAAATTAGCAGTTCCAATAACGAAGACACTGAAACCAGTTCTCAGCTCCTTCCTAAAATGAAAAATCAACAAAGACGTGGATGCGAAATAACTAGCATATTGTCAACAAATTCGAAAATTCGCTCAGAACGTAGAGTCACCCAATTCACTGTCAAAAGATGACGAAACATACGATGAAAGTAAGTCTCCTTGATGATAATTCTGAAATAAATCCACCGCCTTCGACATCTAGAACTAATCTGCAAGTATATGAAATACCAGTGTTATGTTCAACAGCCGTTCAATAAACGTTGTCGTAAATCCTCTATTGCTCTTTCTGGTCCATTGTCTCTCGGATGATTCAAAGAAATTTCTGTAGACAGTACAATTTGGCAAATGAAGGAACCTTCTGTGGTTGCAGTACATCATGGAATCCAAAAGGACCTCGTATGCTAAAAGAAACATTTGATAAGCGTACTTAATGCTTAGCGTCTGACCTTTAGTTATACAACGATACGCATATACAGCAATGCACAAGAGCTGATTCTCATTGTTGTTTAGGCAAAAAATACCTAGTCACTGTCTTTCGAGGAACGCAATGCTTCATTTTCAATAATGTATGTGAGAGGAGTGTATATGGGGCAACAAATCCACCTAAATACTTTATGGTACTTTATTGTAAACTGTTTGGGGTTTCCTCTTTGTTTGTAAGACTATTCCAAGAAACCGTATAAATTACTCCGATTCGATCTCAAATCAGGAAGATCAAATATCAGTTCGTCTTAAAACTGCTAAATATGCTCTAGCATCTGGTATCTGAAACCTCTTCAAGAAAAACAGGGCTTGTTTCAAATCAAAACCAATTAAACTCACTGTATATGAGCAGTTGTTGCCAATTAATAGAAATATATCCTTTCATTTAATATATACCAAGCAAAGCGGACAAATTTGGCATTACACTTTGGTTGCTTGTTTGTGTGGACACCAAATAGATCCTTAACGGATTTCCGTATACTAGTGCAGGTAGCGATTACCCCGTAGATCAAGCTGTGCATGAAAATGTCGTCATGCGTCTCTCTAAAGTTTATTTGTGTAAAGGAAGAGACATAAACAACAGATAGCTATTTTACATCCGTAAAAATGGAGTAGACAATTGAAATCAAGCTTTGTAGTAACACAGAGAAAAACCGCAGAGGAGCCACCAACACAAAAGTTTGGAAAACAAACTCTCTCTTCATTCCACGATATTGTTCAGAAAAGGCTCAGATATAACGCTGCTTATCAGGGAAAGAGGTACAAAAGGTTCTCTTATTACGTTCTTTTCACCCTATTATTAACATTGATAATAACGAGAAGACACCAGAAATTGTATATTTTTATAACCAGACTAAGAACGGCATTGACATTAGAGACCAAATGTTGCGCCTGTAAATTACAAAATCGGGATCTCGTCGCTGGTCTATGCAAGTATTTTTTAATATTTTAGACAACTGCGGGCGAATGCTTGGGTTTTGCATGAAGTGACGGAAAAGCAGAAACTTATCAGGAGAAATTTCATCCTACAGCTTTATGAAGAGCTTCGTTCTCCATATGTGGCATCTAAATTTAATGCAGCAAATACTCTATTTTTCTCGCAGGTGATATTATTGGAGACATAAAAGAAGATCCCAATAAAAGATAAAAATTCAGAATGCTGCGATTTTGAATGGGAAACCACAGAAGAAACAGCTTCTAGCATTGCAAAATGGCAGTATGCGTGAGATGCTCATTAAGAGAAGTAAAATGCGCTTATTGCTTCAACGAATGAACGAAATAAAGTAATATAAAAATGGTTAGTGTGATAAATATTTTCAATATGAATACTTGTATATACTCTACTACTTATTATCTATAATTTAAAACTTAAAATAAATTGTATAATATAATATAATTCTCAATAAGAGCCAGGGCCAAATTGGCCTTTTTCAACCTTGTAGAAATAAGGCAACTTCCCGTTTTTCTAGCATTAAACGCTAGTATATTCGAAGCACATAAAATCTGACGTAGAATCATAAAATAACTATTGCAACACCTGCTACTAAATTCTTGGGTAACATTTCGATTTCAGAAGACTTCAATTCCAAACCACTAAAAACAAAATAACTTCAATAATAGTCGAGAAAAACAAACAAACTTGGAATAGGGTTACATTCGATTGCGCAGTTTCGCAGCATTCTAACAGCTGGCAGTAGCCAGGAAAGTTTCATTGCCAGAAAGCGTCCAGAACTCTTAACAGCTTACGTAGGAATTAGTCAGCCAAAACGACCTGACAATAATTGTGTTAGGTATCTTACTATGATTCGAAAATCTTTCGAGAATCAATACTTGCAAGCTAAGTTCAAGAGTTTTGTTGCTGATCCTGCGCAGAAATTCTTTCTGTAAGTATACACTTCGATAGGCTGTAATTTGGATAGAAGAATTTTCATGCTAGTGTATACTTTTACTTTCCTGTAAGTATGCGCATTTATCGATGGAATTTTAGGTAGAAAGGAATAGTACTATTTTTCAGGAATACTTTCCTTTAAGTATGCGCTACGATCGCTGAAATAATTTTAGGTAGAAAGGATTAGCATACATGTGTGTGTGTGTGTGCATAAGCATACTTTCCAACACGAACGACCTTCAGTCATTTTTATTATTTGGGGTAGAAGAATTAGTATGCATGTATAGGAATACTTTCCTATACGTATGTGCTTCGATCTCTGAAAAGTTTATCTAGAAAAGATTAGCATACATAGATACCGATACTTTCCTTCGAGTATGCATTTCGAGTGTGTATTTTTGGGTAAAAGGAAATAGCATGTATGCATTCATGTAAATAATTTCCTGCAAGCACACTCATGCAGTTCAGTAATAGTTATTTTGGGAAGAGAATATTTATATACATAAACACGAATACTTTCGTGCAAAAGTGCACTTCTATGGCTGTAATTTTGGTTTGAAAGAATTTACATTTAACTATTCATGAATATTTTCCTCTAAATATTCGATTCGATTGTTAAAAATTTGGCTGGGAATGATTAGCATACCTGCAAATACATACTTTTCTACATGAATGCACTTTGATGGTTGTAATTTTCGGTAAAAAAAATTATCATGCATGCTAGTAAATATTCTCTCCTGAAAGCATGCACTTTGCTGACTGTAATGTTGGTTAGAAAAGATTAGCATACGTGTATTTTTAAATTCAGTACGAAATTTTGAGGACAAAGGCTTAGAATGCGTTTTGTATAGTTATATCTGAAAGCATTTTCGATAAGATAGTTTAGCTTGGAAGTATAGGACAGGAATACCTATCTATAAGTATGCACTTTGACGGTTGTAATTATTGGTACAGTAAGCAAACAAATTTCGTGCATCTTCAGAACTATTTACTGAATATATTATTCGTGTTCTAATTAGTTCCCTAAGTTATGTACCACAACAGCGTTTTAAGACAGCCGATTAAAATTTATTTCAATACCTCATTAATTCCACTCCTGAATAAATTTTAGCCAACCTATGGAATGCGAATTGGAAAAGACGATAAATGTATCGTTGAACTGATGAAAACTTATTTCATTTCTCTTTTTTAGTTAAAAATTTTTCCTTTGGCATTTAAATTATTATTCATTGACTGGTACCCCTATGCTGAATGATAAACTGGAGTTGTAATTCAATTAAAACTATTTTACAAAATGTCATTTTTTGAAGCATTTTCTTATTTAAATCCATATTTTAATGTAAACGAATGTTGCTTTACAGTAGAAACACACAGCGAGTGGTATACCATTTTATTTCCCACTAGCAAAATACCCGACCTTACTCGGTTTGAATTGGTTTACTCTAGATTCAAGAGATAATCAAAACATATAATGACTTACGTTTTTTGTAGAATAAAAATTTATTTTAACATCTTTCGCCATCTTTATATTTTCTACAACTTATTTTTCACACAAATCCTACACAAGCATATCCATTCATATAACACATTTCACATACATCGCACAATTGCTGTATGACAAAGCTACAAAATGACGAAAGGTGATACTAAGGTTACTACTATAAAAGACGATTTATAGGAAGATTTGGAATTCCCTTTCTTAAGTTCTTTTCATGTTCAACTCAATTAATTAAAATTACGATTTACGGCGAGTGCTCTCGCACTCATAGTCAACAAAACAATATTTTTTTTTCTTGTGGCACTCTTGCCTCCGGTATGCGACATTGTGAAATTTTGCAATCTTCTATTGTCATTATTACAACAAATTTTTTTAATGTTGGAAAAAGTTCCAGTTTGTATTAATAAACATTATTATTCTTTCAATAACGGCATTATTCTTTAAATAACGGCATTATTCTTTAAATAACGTCATTATTCTTTAAATAACGGCATTATTCTTTCAATAATGGCATAACTACACTTAAAATTTACTGAAAATTTATACTGACTTACCTAACATTTTCAAGTCTAATACTTTGTGGTGCTGTTGGGTGTGATGAGAAGGAAAACACATTTATTAAAATAATAAATATTTAAAACAGGAAACAGCGAAGTAAAACAAAATAAAAGATGTAAAAAATTGTTCCAAAGATATTAATTTGTGATTCAATTTTATCTCTTGATCTCGCACAGTTGCCACAACTTACAACTAAAAGTGTACAAAATTTAGAAATGTGAAATTAATTCAGAGCGAAAGAACCAGAAAAAATATCACTGCTCGCGCGATCGTGTTCATTCTCGTTTCATTGAAAAATATCGTCTGTCCCAAATTTTCGGAAATCGTTTTCATTGCGCAAAGAATAAAAATAAGACTCGAAATAAATGAGACGTATCAGAAATGAAATTCCATAAAAAAAATAATTTTTTGAAGAATAATTACTTTTTCAGAAGTACTGGTAAAGCAATCGAATTAATCGTAATATTCAATAGACATTCCACTTTTTCCAAAACTACCAAATTATGGTTGATTTAAGTATACTTACTCAGGTGTTTTAGCATGAAACTCGTCTAAATATAACAATAAAGAAATGTTTAATATTGCATTCACTAAATTATTAGATAATGTATAAAATAAAATACAACGCAATCAAATATCTGGAATACAATTCATGTGATGCATACACAAACACACAAACACAAAATCGAGCATAGAACAGAAAGACGGACAGACAGACTTTCGCAACCAATTCCACTCACTAAATCAAGATAAGTACTCTCTGTATGCAAATTTCCATGAAAATATCTTAAACCGCGTGGACGTGTATAGGGCACAACATACATACAGACAGACAGACAGACAGACAGACAGACACCAAACGAGAAAAAGGCGGATTCGGCATCAGAAGGGTCCAAAACGGATAGAAAACTTGAAATGCGTCGAAAATATTGAATGTACAAACAAACACTCCATTCTTATTTATATAGATAAAAAGAGCTTTGGGTGGATTAAACCTTATAATTACAAAGTATTGCTGTTTTACAAATTTATTTCATAGTAAAACACTATTAGCAAAGCAGGAGCAAACTGTACAGAGGCTGTTCGCACATTTTTTAGACGATTTTGGTTAGCGGTAATAAAAAATCGTTTGCTGCAAAAGAAATAATTGCAGTTGTACTATGTTTTTAAAAGTCAAAATTATCGTCTGCGGCTTGAGAGGTTTGTTTTTATTCAAAATGGCGTTTTTAACGAAGCAGTGGTTCGAAGGTTATATTTATACTCCTTCCTAAGAGAAATATTCATATTCCGTTATCCAAAAACGATGTGAGAGTCATGGTTTTGTGATATCTAAAGCGTCGATGGGTAATATCGTCAACAAGAAAGAGAAAAAACGTCAAATTGGAGCCTCAAGTGGGACAAAAATTCCAAACAAGTATCCAAAGAAGAAACGGACATCTTCGACTATTGCAAAGGTACGTTGTTTAATGTTAAAAGAAAATCCCCCTAGTCAAAGGACAGTTGCAAAATCATTAAAATGCTCGGTGTCCACTGTAAACAAAATGATAAATGTTGATTTAAATCTTAAGAAAGCGAAAAAACGCAATGTGCATCGTCTTTCTCGAAAGCATATCGCTGAACGCAGAACACGCTGCCGAATTCTATGAGAAACACTTATCCAAAGAAAAATGGAAAAAAATTGTCACAATACATAAATAAATCATGTGTGTAATTAAATGATTGCAGCAAAAAAAGAGCCATTTGTTATCATAAAAGGGGTGAAAAAATTTAAGTACATGGTTCACAGAATCGAAAGAAAGTTTTTCTAAGGGATTCATGATTGCTGTTGGTTTTTCATATAATGGCAAGTTAAAAATAAAGAGAGTGGAAAAAAATGCCAAGATTAACTCCAAATACTATCAGGAACATATTGTATCGCCAATTTATCTGAATGAAATACCATCGCTTTACCCACAGTGCCATCAATCTGTGGAACTCCATCAAGACAAAACTAGCAGTCACACATCAAAATCCACTGTAAATTTCCTAAAAGAAATGGAACAAAAAACCGGTATCAAGGCCATACCCTTCCATGATATCCCTACTAAATCTCCCGATGTATCACCTATGGATTTTTGTGCTTTAAAATCTGCATTATCCAAACGTCGTCCCACAACCCTTACAGGACTCTGGAAAGCTGTTCAGGAATGGGATAGAATACCTCTTCTGACACTTTAAAATCATAATTATCCTGGAAATTAAGGTGTCGAAAGATAGTTCAGAATAAGAGCTATCAAATAGAACATTTAAAACACAAGAATTTTATGTAATTTAGTTTTGTGAATACAATATACATTGTCTAAAAAATGTGTGAACAGCCTCTGTATAAAGCTTTTGTTCACACATAATTACATTCACTTAAATGTTTTATTGTATCGCAAGGAGGGGGGGGGAGGGCAATATCAGATCAAATGTAGTAATGGTTAAAACTTTCAATTTTTATCGTAATTTTTCAGTCAGCTTTTAATTTGGAAACTTGGGACTGCTTTTATGTTAAAAGCGCTTTCAACACTCTTTCTCTGAGGGTTTGCAAAAATCAATACACAAGATAGTAGCATCATATATTTTGTTGAAGATGCCAGATTCTGCATCGTAGAATTCTTGAAATAAGCAATCCATAAATTGGCATTGAAGAAACTTTTTCTCTAGGGCAGTGGTTGGCAAACTCATAAGTCAAAAGAGCCAAAGATCAGCAGTACAACGATTAAGATTTCTTTTGAGAGCAAAAAATTTCTTTTCAAGAACCATGTTTTGAGTCGGTTTAAACTATTTACTAACATTAAAAATAAAACCAGATATAATAATATTATTAAGTGACCTTTCAGTGGCAATAATCCTAAAACTTCTTTACGACCTTAAGACGAAATAAATCGAACCAAAAGTGAATCTTGCGCTGCGTTATTTATGTCACAAGATTCGTGACTCTATTGATAAAGCTGAAACCAATTTACGATCTTCGATTTGCTGAAGGTTATATTCGAAGTCATTTTGACTGTTCTGTCTTTTACTGTTTTATCAAACAGTGGTAACTCTTTTTTTTTTAAAGAATTTCAGCCTTGTTCTTAAAATCCCGAAATAGCTCTTCGGATGCATTGATAAAAAATACTTTTAATGCATTCACCATCTGTGTATGGTTTGCTTCTCTTAGCAATCTCTTTACTAACAATAAAGCTTGCAATAACATCTTTGGAAAATTGCACCCAACAATTAAATACAGAACTTGGTTTTTCTTGACCTCTTCTGAAGTACCTCAACTGCTTTCTTCCTCGCATCACCAGAGGAATATTTACTGCCAGCATTTGATTAAAATTGATTCATGGTAGAACCGCACTCAAGTGGCTAAAGAGTCGTACTCAAAAGGCTAAAGAGTCGCACTCAAGTGGCTAAAGAGTCACACTCAAGTGTGGCTAAAGAGTCGCACACAAGTGGCTAAAGAGCCATGGTTTGCCGATTATTGCTCTAACGCAACCGAATAAAATGTTATTTCCCTATATTTCATGTTACATGATGCTACTATCGTTTTTGATGGTTAGTCTGATTGTAGAGACATGGGTCTGGGAGTGCAATCATCGACGAGATAAATTTCAGTTCACAAATTTATTAGGAACAATTCCGAGTTTGTAACAAATCGAGCGCTTCAACATTCATAAGGCACACCTGATCTATCCTTGCGGCACTCCGGTTAAAAATCACTGCTCTATTGGTTTTAAATCAGATGACCTTGCATGAGACATTGGTATTAGCGATACGACATCGATGTCAATGTTTTCAAAACATCGATGTATTTAAGATCAATGTATTGAGGTCGATGCTTCCGTAACACAGATGTTTATACTTGTCGATGTTTTTATGTTGTCGATGTTTTAATTTTAAATAAAAAAAAGTACAAAAAAAAGTTTAAAATAAAAATTGTCATCAAAGGGGAAAATTTATTGACACCAAAATCTTGATTATCTTCTATATAAATAAGAATGGAGTGTTTGTTTGTACATTCATTATTTTCGACCCATTTCAAGTTTTCTATCCGTTTTGGACCCTTCTGATGCCGAATCCGTCTTTTTCTCGTTTGGTGTCTGTCTGTCTGTCTGTATGTTGTGCCCTATACACGTCCACGCGGTTTAAGATATTTTCATGAAAATTTGCATACAGTGAGTACTTATCTTCATTTAGTGAGTGGCATTGGTTGCGAAAGTCTGTCTGTCCGTCTTTCTGCTCTATGCTCGATTTTGTGTTAGTGTGTTTGTGTAGACATCACATGAATTGTATTCCAGATATTTTATTGCATTGTATTTTATTTTATACATTATCTATTAGTTTAGTGAATGCAATATAAAACATTTCTTTATTGTTATATTTAGTTGAGTTTCATGCTAAAACACCTGAGTAAGTATACTTAAATCAACCATAATTTGGTAGTTTGGGAAAAATTGGAATGTTTATTGAAAATTACGATTACTTCGATTGCTTTACCAGTACTGCTGAAAAAGTAATTATTGTTCAAAATTTTTTTTTTTTTTTTTTTGGAATTTCATCTCTGATACTTCATTTATTTCGAGTCTTATTTTTATTCTTTGCGCAATGAAAACGATTTAAGAATATTTGGGACAGACGATATTTTTCAATGAAACGAGAATGAACAAGATCGCGCGAGCAGTGATATTTTTTCTGGTTCTTTCGCTCTGAATTAATTTCACATTTCTAAATTTTGTACACTTTTAGTTGTAAGTTGTGGCAACTGTGCGAGATCAAGAGATAAAATTGAATCACAAATTAATATCTTTAGAACAATTTTTTGCGACTTCTTTTATTTTGTTTTACTTCGCTGTTTCCTGTTTTAAATATTTATTATTTTAATAAATGTGTTTTCCTTCTCATCACACGCAACAGCACCACAAAGTATTAGACTTAAAAATGTTAGGTAAGTCAGTATAAATTTTCAGTAAATTTTAAGTGTAGTTATGCCATTATTGAAAGAATAATGCCGTTATTTAAAGAATAATGCCGTTATTTAAAGAATAATGCCGTTATTTAAAGAATAATGCCTTTATTGAAAGAATAATAATGTTTATTAATCCAAACTGGAACTTTTTCAAACATTAAAAAATTCGTTGTAATAATGACATTAGAAGATTGCAAAATTTCACAATGTCGCATACCGGAGGCAAGAGTGCCACAAGTAAAAAAATATTGTTTTGCTGACTATGAGTTGCGAGAGCACTCGCCGTAAATCGTAATTTTAATTAATTGAGTTGAACATGAAAAGAACTTAAGAAAGGGAATTCCAAATCTTCCTATAAATCGTCTTTTATAGTAGTAACCTTAGTATCACCTTTCGTCATTTTGTAGCTTTGTCATACAGCAATTGTAAGATGTATGTGAAATGTATTACATGAATGGATATGCATGTGTAGGATTTGTGTCCAAAGTAAGTTGTAGAAAATATAAAGATGGCGAAAGATGTTAAAATAAATTTTTATTCTACAAAAAACGTAAGTCATTATATATTTTGATTATCTCTTCAATCTAGAGTAAACCAATTCAAACCGAGTAAGGTCGGGTATTTTGCTAGTAAGCTATACAAATGATATAATATGTACATTATTATTCAGTCTATCATACACTATCTATATAAATAAGAATGGAGTGTTTGTTTGTACATTCAATATTTTCGACCCATTTCAAGTTTTCTATCCGTTTTGGACCCTTCTGATGCCGAATCCGCCTTTTTCTCGTTTGGTGTCTGTCTGTCTGTCTGTCTGTATGTTGTGCCCTATACACGTCCACGCGGTTTAAGATATTTTCATGAAAATTTGCATACAGTGAGTACTTATCTTCATTTAGTGAGTGGCATTGGTTGCGAAAGTCTGTCTGTCCGTCTTTCTGTTCTATGTTCGATTTTGTGTTTGTGTGTTTGGTTAGACATCACATGAATTGTATTCCAGATATTTGATTGTATTGTATTTTATTTTATACATTATCTATTAGTTTAGTGAATGCAATATTAAACATTTCTTTATTGTTATATTTAGTTGAGTTTCATGCTAAAACACCTGAGTTAGTATACTTAAATCAACCATAATTTGGTAGATTTGGAAAAATTGGAATGTCTATTGAATATTACGATCACTTCGATTGCTTTACCAGTACTACTGAAAAAGTAATTATTCTTCAAAAAATTATTTTTTTTATGGAATTTCATCTCTGATACTTCATTTATTTCGAGTCTTATTTTTATTCTTTGCGCAATGAAAACGATTTCCGAATATTTGGGACAGACGATATTTTTCAATGAAACGAGAATGAACAAGATCGCGCGAGCAGTGATATTTTTTCTGGTTCTTTCGCTCTGTATTAATTTCACATTTCTAAATTTTGTACACTTTTAGTTGTAAGTTGTGGCAACTGTGCGAGATCAAGAGATAAAATTGAATCACAAATTAATATCTTTAGAACAATTTTTTGCGACATCTTTTATTTTGTTTTACTTCGCTGTTTCCTGTTTTAAATATTTATTAATTTAATAAATGTGTTTTCCTTCTCATCACACGCAACAGCACCACAAAGTATTAGACTTAAAAATGTTAGGTAAGTCAGTATAAATTTTCAGTACATTTTAAGTGTAGTTATGCCATTATTGAAAGAATAATGCCGTTATTGAAAGAATAATAATGTTTATTAATCCAAACTGGAACTATTTCCATTATTAAAAAATTCGTTGTAATAATGACAGGAGAAGATTGCAAAATTTCCCAATGTCGCATACCGGAGGCAAGAGTGCCACAAGTAAAAAATATTGTTTTGTTGACTATGAGTGCGAGAGCACTCGCCGTAAATCGTAATTTTAATTAATTGAGTTGAACATGAAAAGAACTTAAGAAAGGGAATTCCAAATCTTCCTATAAATCGTCTTTTATAGTAGTAACCTTAGTATCACCTTTCGTCATTTTGTAGCTTTGTCATACAGCAATTATGCGATGTATGTGAAATGTATTACATGAATGGATATGCATGTGTAGTATTTGTGTCCAAAGTTGTAGAAAATATAAAGATGGCGAAAGATGTTAAAATAAATTTTATTCTACAAAAAACGTAAGTCATTATATATTTTGATTATCTCTTCAATCTAGAGTAAACCAATTCAAACCGAGTAAGGTCGGGTATTTTGATAGTCGGGAATAATCTTCATCGCTCTCCAACACAAACCAACGCGTCTCGCTTCCTCGATGGCCTTCGTGCAAGTCCTCTTTTCTAACCTTTATCCAAAAGGTTTTTTTTTCCCATATTATAGAGGGAACCATCTTGTGTTCAACTTCGTGTTGAACCGCCCTACCCAAACCTGGTGAGGCTACGGGGAACTTCACAGGGTCCAAATTAAATTAAAATTTTCTTTTCACCTAACTGATGCAGCAATTTATGTGTGTCCCTCATTACAGAGACATGGCAGAAAGCGGCTCTACCAAATGCGTGAAACAATGCGTCGAGTTTGGTGAGAAAACCATTCTCCCGTTTGTTGACGACGTCATCACTGCAGTCTGGTGTCGAATCCAGCAGCAATCCGAAGTGACGGAGGACAAGTGGCTTGGGTCCAAGAAGGATTTCAAACTGTGCAAGGGCCTCCTGAACGGCATCTTCAAGTCTTCGAAAACTGGTGTCGGATGTTCCCCAGACGCGAAGACCACCTCAGCTCTTCTTCTGGCAACAATCATGGAAGGAAACGCCAAGTCCTCAACCTACATTGCATACCAGGCCAAGACATCCGAATTCGACACATTTCGCAGAAGATTGCTCAGTGTGCGAACAAAGAGCCCGAGAACCGGTTCCGTGTACAGCCACCCCTTCATCAAGAGGACTCGAGTTAGAGCGTCGTCCACCGCAGAAGAGGACGTGTATCCAGTGGTCAAGATCTTGATGCGATCCTTCAGCAAGAAGGGTTCTCAAGGGCAGATGTTCAAATATCGAATATCAAGGATGAGGAATTTGATTGATTCTTATTTCGGTGTAAATGTTTCAAAGAAGATGACTTACCAGGCGTCGCAACGTAAGCTCTCAGCCGTGGACACCGTCATGAAAAGTGCTTTGATTCTGAACAATTGCGGTAAGCTAATAAACAAGAGAAAGAGCTCGAACCCAATGAGACCATGCTCTTACACTGCATAAGAAGATCGTGTAAATAAACAAATGCGTTAAAATCTAGAATTGGGTGTCCCCGATAGCTAGGCCAAAATAGTAACCCATCCCTTCATGTTACTTGGGTCAGTGGGGTTTCCGACTTAAGGCTGTTTGGCAAATAAAAATCGTCGAAAATGAACCCTATTTTGGATTATAATACATATTGATGTGGTGTGAAAAGGGAAAGGAAAATACACCCTGAAGTTTTAATGGAGTATTACATCAGAATCGTATGAAATTATATTGCTGTTTTTTTATTATATTAGTTAGTTAATGTTATATTGGTAAATTTATTTTTAACGGTTATTGTAGAGCTTAGACTACATTTCCTGTCTCAGAGCTCTACAAACAAAAGCATTCAACCGTTTTTCTATATTTTTTCTGCTATGTTAATTAAGATTTGTTATTGAAATTACAAATGAGAGGGTTTTCTGTAAAGCTGAATATAGATGGCGCTAGTGTTTTGGTGACCTCTTTGTTATGGCGTAACTTGGCAATTACTAAAAGGCAATTTCTTACCACGCTTTTTTTTAAATCAATAATTTTCTGATTATATTAACATTTGCTGCTCAACGTTATCAAAATGTGATAGATGAAATGGGTTCTTATAATTGAAGTATTTTTTCTCCAGTGTTGTGGATTTGTTTACATTGGAAAACACTCTCATAGGTGATTTGTTTTAATGACAGCTGCTCTTGTTTGTTTATTGTAATTATTTTGTTTTGCAAATTTGTTTTAAGCTAAAGATAATTATAACGGGTGCTGTAGTGGTTGGACTACATTTCCTGTCTCAAAACTCCTACAAACATCCGTTTCTCCGTAATTTGCTGCAAAACTAATCATACACAGTATACTGCAGTTTTATGGAATTTTACCACATCTTTTTTTGAAAATTTATGTCCGTTTGTTTCGTAAGGTAAATTTGTGGAGTTTGTAAATTGTTGTGGAGTTTAGACTACATTTCCTGTCTCAAAATTCCACAAACAAAAAGATTTATTTTTGTGTAGTTACGTATATTTGTCTGTATTTTGCTACGACTAAGACTTGCAATTGGAATAAACATTCAAATGTTAAGAAGTTACGCTGATTTGTACATGAAGGTATTTAACGTATGATTGTATGAAATAATCTAGGGTTCGTAAAGCACTTTACCATTCCAAAATTTACTCGAACAAATTTATTGCAAGTTACAACAGTGTTTTCAATTCTTCAACTTTTTGAAGATGAAACTCATGCGGGGATAATATGAGTATCTTGCTATAGTATGTCCAACCAACGTATATCAATCCTCTATATATTGAAGAATCGAGTGCAATCTTTTTGGTATTACTGTGAATAATGCTACATTACATGTGTAAAAATTTGGGTTTTGTGAATTAAAGTTTTTTTATTGCGCAATAACACTAGATGACAGCATTGACTGCCTAATCAATAGTTGATTGCGTGCATTTTGTTTTCAAGCGTTATGAGGCATATTTTCTTATACTCGGCTTATAAAAACAGTTAAAAAGTAAAGAAATATATAGTTGAGATATACTGCCTGCTTGATAAGAACGACAGAATAGTTCGAATCAAAACATCAATTTCAATACGGGCACATAACAGTAAACTTTAAGGATTAAAGAATAAGTTATAAATAAAACTTTTGATGCATGTAAATTTAGCAACTAAAAAATTGAAAATACTACATTTGAATATTGGTTTTGAAATAAGAGTTACGATGTCATATAAATGTCTGTAAAACTGGAATGAGTAATTGTTACGAGTATTTTAGTACAAGAATCACAGAAAAAGTTTCAGATGTTATAATATTTATACGGATATCAACTTGGTCAATACTTTTGTAATGGCACCACTGTTCTTATGTAAATAAAACACCGTGCTGATGTATGAAATTTTTGGCAAATGAAATTATTAAACTGTATATTGCTGCACAATTTCTATAAAAATAGATCCTCTATGCAATATTATGTTGTTGTTCTCTAAAAGTGTTTTGTTTAATATTTGATTAAAGACATTATAAGTGATATGGTTTGCAAAACTGCGCAATGATTAGAACAATTCAGTTACTTTCAGAAGAGTAACGATAGTATTAATATCAGATTAAACAGATATGTGATATACTTTGGCTGTAATATATTCACATTATTTAGCAATTAAAAAGTTGAACAGCTAAAAGAAGAGAGCTTATTGTTTATTAATTTGAGCTTATTTTATGTATGTTAAAGTGTTGTTATTATGTATGCATTATATGTTATGAATAAAGTCCGAAGACACAAATATGAAATACAAATCTGTTCCTGTATAAATCGTATCTGTTTTATTTAAATACTAGTCAGTGCGAGGCTAGCACGGCGTTGTTCGTGCTGTACTTTGTGGGGTTAAGTGAGTCCCTTGTGAACACTCGCCAACCACCGGTGTTTGATACGCATTCCCATTTGGTTTGCTTCGCAAATCAACACCACGGAAAACGCCGTGATTGCATCGTCATTGTGAAATGCGGCCAAATTCGAATTGCCAAGATATCCAATCGGTGTGACGTCATAATCTCTTGAAGAGTGGGGTTCCAGCTCAGGTGCTATCTTGTCATCGGACCGTGGTTCAAAATTACGCGGTGTTATCCTCGTATCTTTCTCTTAAGAGCTTGATCTCGGACCGTAGTCAATAGGTCGTTGTGTTGCTCGAGTACTTTAATTAAAATTACCCAATTTCCTTGGATATTTTCCTTTGGGGATTGATCTCGGACGGTTGTCAATAGCCCGTTATGTTGTTCTAGTACAACTTTAATAAAAAATTACCGATTTCCTTGGATCTTTGCCTTAGGGGATCGATCCCGGACAATCGTCAATAGCCCGTTGTGTTGCTCTAGAACGACGTTAACTAAAAATTACCAATTAGCCGGACAGTCCCGGACAGTCGTGAATAGCACGTTGTGTTGCTGCAGTGCGACGTAAATTAAATATTGACAATTTAAATTTTCGGCAGATATAAAATTTGTTGAAGTTTTAACTACGTATTCCCATTTTACAAAACACGGTAGAATTGATTCTTGGTGAAAATCTACTTGCTTCTTTCCGAGGTCAACTGCTTAAGGGATTGATCTCGGACCGTCGTCAATAGTCCGTTGTGTTGTATGATGTTGACTAAAATTACCATTCCGAGGTCAACCGCAGCGAAAGACGACGGCTGAGTTAGAGAGCAAAAAAATATCGAATAAAAAATTGTAAAATTTCTGTTGATTCTTGTATTATTTTTAAAATCCATCTAATACACATGTGTCTTTTACACATTTTACTGCAATGCCAAACAATTTTTTATTTTCTAAAAATTAAGAATTTAAGTTTTTGAAGAAGGCAGTTGAGAAAATAGAGAACGGTAAAAGAGGAGTAAGAAAACATGCTTTTTTTTCTTAAAATATAGAAAAAATCAATCTCATATTTTTTTTAAAATTTACAACTCAAATGTGTATCTCATTTTTAACACAATGAAATATGCTGGTTTGGGCAACGCAGTATCTTTTAACTCCAAATTACTCAGATAATAGGGCGATAGAAAAATTAAAAGTAAAGTTTAATATAAATATTTTTAAATGTTAAGGTCATTATCAATTTTAAATTAAATAGATTAACAGACCAAAATTAAAAGTCAATTTTTAATTTTTTCTTGACTACAAAGTAATTTATTTTACTGCTTATCTGAATTTTTAAAATTAGCTATGTTTGTAGATGTCAAATGATTACTTTATAAATAATTAATTAAATTCAATGAAATATGTCTCATATGTGTGAGAGGAAAACAAATTAAAAGAATGAGCATTTTGTACTTGATTACTTTTCGACGAGAATATACCTCTACACTTATTAAAATAACCATATCTGGTAATAATTTTAAGTCGTATCTATTTGTAAAAAAAAAAAAAAAACGGTATCCATCTCTCTTTTGAAAACCCCACATACAGTTAGTTGACCGTGGGAGAAATACGGTTTAATGAGATCTAGTTCTACGACTTTCAGCGATTATCCTTGTGCCTTATTGATGCTCTTAGTGAAACTTAAACGAATCGGGAACTGAAGTTTTTTAAATTGGAATGGGGATATAAGAAGGTATGATTGGTATTCTAGGAATGAATACGTTTTCGTCTGCGGCAATCTTGAACCAAAAACTGTAAAAATCACCTTTGAACTGTGAAATGTAATTATAATTCTGTACCTCAGGGGTAAACTATTGTAACTGACATTTGGTCAGTTTACCATAGTAAAAGTAGTCATAGTAGTAGTATAAAAATAGTAATAGTAGTACTAGTATAAAAATAAATGTAGTATTTGTAGTAATATTAAAATATAGTTTAAAATAGTAAAATTAATCATAGTAGTAGTATTAAAATAGTTTAAAATAGTAAATATAATAATAATAGTGTTAAAATAGTTAAAAATAGTAAAAGTAGTAGTATTAAAATAAAGCAGAACTCCAACTATCCGAACTCCAGTTATCCGGATCGCCAACTATCTGGATCACTTTCATAAAAAAAAGAAATCAGCAAAATCCGCATATTAAAAGTTTCTTATAGGTGAATGATTAAAACGAAAAAGTCTAAGTGACAGTTGAGGACATAAGAAATATCATAGTGAATATTCCGGGGTGTTCCGACTGCAGTGCAGAGGACGTAGGCAAATGGCTGGTGTGTGATTCTTCAGAGCCTGGATTCTCCAAATTCTCAGTGACGATGAACTCATTCAAAGTGTGAGAGCGTTTGAGTGCCCTTGACACAGCGGGGCCTAAATGCATAGATCGACAAACTGACTGTCACCATCTACAGCTACTCAACGTCAAGGGCATATGAGCCTTGGCTGCACGAAAACGAGTAAAGACAGCAAAGCAACTGACTTTGACCGATAGGTCCAAGCAATGATACATTTTAATACAGTATGAAGTACGAAACGTAAACAAAATATTTTTCATACTCATTAAAAATTACATTACATACTAAGTAAAATTTCGTTTTTTTACAAAGAAATAATATTTTTTTCATGATTGATCCAATTATCCAGACATTCGATTATCCGAATGGGGTCAGGTCCGAACTGATCCGGACAATTGGAGTTCTCTACTGCAGTTAAAAATAGTAGTAATCTCTACTATTATAAAAGGAAGTGTTTGTCTGTTTGTTTTTTTCGCGGGCGCAAAATCCTGACGATTCTATGGCACTTACAGCAATGATATTTAGCACACAGGTAGTCCGAATTTTTTCCAATTTTTGTACGCGGCAAAATTTTAAAATTCAATCTAGAAGATTTTAAAATGAATTTAACAGTTTAATTCTCTACCCGCTTCTTCAAACGCGTTTCGTCCGGACGAAGGAAGAAACCCCCTAAAATGAGTTTTTTCTCCCATACGTGACCTTTTTTTTATATTTTCGTAAACTTTCTCATTCCAAAAAAAACCCAACCAGATTGCATATTCTGCCCTTTGCGTTAAAAAAAAGAAACATATTACATTTCCTGTCCCCTTTTCGGCGAATGAGAGCAAGAAATAAAAAACATATTGACGGATTGATAAGTTTTTTTTCGTAAAATCGGAATTGCTAAAGATAGATTGAAAATTTCAACGGATTTGAAATCTACGGAATATTTTGCACCAGATTAATACCTTACATCACGGGCAACGCCAGGCTAGCCACGCATTAGCTTGTGTAATAAAAAATAGAAAACGTATTAAAAAGAGTAACACCGTAAAGTTCAAATCTATTTTGAATAGTCAGGAATTAATTGGAATATTTTAAACTTTTTTTCTTTGAAATGCCATGGCCAATCAAACTCCTCTTTCTAATAGTCAAGATGCACGTTGATTATAAGCGATACTTTAAGAACTCACAAACGTGATATAACAAAATGTTGTGTATGTAAAATGATCATAACATAATAAACTTTTCTTGGTCAAGTAATTTTTCATCCTCTTTATGCAAGGCTGTTTCCAATAAATTAAAAAAATTTAATTTTCGAAAAATTATAATAAGAGTTACTTATTTTATTGAAAACAGGAGTCACGGTATTGTAATAATTTATATCCATTCGATTTAAACAAAAAACTACTTAAATTAGTAAATTCATATTCAATACATGAAATACTTTTTTGCTAGCCAATACATTTTATCCAATTCTTGACTTTGTGGGAGATGATAAATTTTTAACATTAGAATAATAGAAGAATCTAATCGGTTCAATTTTAAAATTTCACATTCAATTTGACAGCCTCAGAACTAAACTACAGCGATTGCTGAATCAAAGTTAGACCGCGTTCATCACACGCAATAATATAAACATAACTACACTGGTGTGCGTACATTGCAACAATATACACTACAAAATTGATAGCTTTTTATTGCAGAATGAAATAGAAATGTATTTGAAGACAATGAGAGAAATTAATAGCAAAGAAAGCTGAGCAAAATGAAGAATCCTGGATAGTAAATCTTTTTTTAGACAGTTTCATCAATATTGTATTATAACTCAAAAATGTTTACCTTCGCATACAATTTTATTTATTATGCACTAAAAGTGTGCTTGTTTGCTCAATTTATGTATGCATATAATGTTTTTTTTTTTTTAATAAAAAATGTCTTTTAATGGGGTGCATCAGCTTTTCTCTCCTATATTAAGGTATACCGTCAGTAGTAAAACTGACGTGAGATATTGTTGGACGAGATATCTCGTCAAAACTAATTAGAGGATTTATTACATTTAACCATAACAGTATATAACGATTTCGGCATCTCTAATCTTACTGTAGTTCCACCGTGTTTGAAAATTAAAGATGAAATAACATTATGCATGTGTTCATCAATCTTAACAGAATGACTTGTGGGTTGGAGTATAGTGGGGTAGAGCAGATTACAGCGCGATTTCATTCATCAAAACCACCTGTGGTGCGAAACGTTTTATATTCCTATCAAGTGTTTGTAATTTTTTTAATTAAATACCATTTAGATCCCCTTTCCCAGATCTATTAATGTCACTAAAAATATAAAATACAATTTTTTAAACATCATGAATTTTAATGGATTTTACTGGAAATGGTTGCATAAGATGTTTGTGAAAAAATTATTTTGATTTCGGATAACACGTAACCCCTTAACGTACGTACGCTAATCTTGTGTGTGTATGCATTACGATTTTTCCTCCATAAACAGGGATGATGATTTTTTTGTCACTAACTTAACTGCCTACCTTTTCGACAGTTTGTGTTTGACATGGACAATTTAACATCTTACCTTCAATAACATCTCCAGTCTAAGACAGTTTACTTTTAGTAATATCAGATCCAGTATTTGAACAATACTGTCATTTGAAGATTTCTGTTTAGTCATATTTTTTAAAACCTGGGGGGGGGTGGAGACAAGATCACGGATTGTTTCATTAACCCTCAGAGTGGTTTCGGCGAGATACCTCGTCTGTCAAGATCTGATTGGTTTTGCGAATGGCGAATTATCTTGTCGAGACAAAACAGATCATATTACTCCAAGGGAGAGTGAAGGTTAAAGTAAGCAAAACAAGATCCTTGCCTAGAAGTGGTGACCGTTTGGGCAAGATTTTGGCATTAGAGCCATTACCGGGCAGTTTCGAATACAAGGAGGGTCAAAAAGTGTGTTCTAGTCTTCTTGATACTTCTTAATAATAATTATCACTATCACACGTAACGTCATTTGTCGGAGATCATAGAAACTATCAGGCTCTCTGGGTGACCATAAATCATTCCCTTGATTACAAGATCCACTACTAGTTTTAAATCATCGCTCATACGTATTAAATAGTGAATAACCAATGATGCTGTCAGGTTGTTTATAAGTGCTTAGTTTTTAGTCTGAAACCAAAATTTTGCATACTCTTTCAGAATATATTCCATAATAGCCCCCATTTCAAGTGATAGTAGCTCTTATTTGCTACTGAAGACAGGGTAATGTTTTTTGTTGTATGCTTCTTAATGAAACTATTCGCAATTTTATCTTCCACTTACCAATTTTCAGGCAAATCACTACTTAAATCTCATGAATCGACGAAATTGCTGTTATAGAAGCTACACTGACATACATCTATTTTAAAATTTAGAAGCTGGCAAAAATATGTTATTGAAAGTAAGCTTTGGAACTTTTCATTCCTTACATAAAAGCGACATCCTCGTCTGTTTGTGAAGCACAAAGCCGTGATATCTTCATACGCGAAACGCTAACGTAACGAATATTCATTGGGGCCGATTGTCTATCGAAACGTAGACTTGTTTTTTAATCACGCTCTAATCACTTTAACCAGACAATTTATTCCTCATTAGGACACATTTATTTTCCCTCAATTACATAGGGGTCTTCAAACATTTCCCTTAACCATAGACAGGGTTTCCGACTGTTCGAAGTATAATGAAGCCGTGAGCACAGGCTCTATATATTTCCTTAAAAAATCAATGATGGATCACTGTTGAATACAGAAATATCGAAAGCAACTCCAAGTTTACTGGCACCAGTAAAGTCATGCACGCACGTTTTTAATTAGCACGTTAGCAGGAGTTTGCACTTGTGTTTTATTTTTACTGCCCAGCCAGTGGGTATTATGTATAGTAATACTCATGATGTGTAAACCTCGCTTGAAGCTTTTATGTTACGCGAGCCAAACTAAATCAAAATACAAGCGACGTAATATCAGGTAAAGTAAAATACTCTGCAGCTGAAGTCATCAAAAATAATGGAGTGATATTATATTTTTCTTTGCTTACGTGTGAGAAGTATTCGTTGTTAAATCTGTGAGTGATAAGCCTCAGTGATCAGTTTCTCAGGGATAAGGATACCATACGTCTAATAGTGAGTATATGATTTGCTCTGTAAGATCCAAACTGTGCAATTTTTATCAGAACGCGTGCCTACTTTAATATTTTATTGCAAACTGTTCAATAATCTTTGTGTTTTAATAAGTTATGGTGTTTCAACAATTTGCAAGTTTGAATAAATCCAGTTATCAATAATTTCAGTGCACTTATAGTGTTTACTTAGAGTGTAAAAGAATGTTAATAACCGATTTCAGAAATATTTCAAAATGAGAAGATTTGTATGGGGAAAGGGATACGATGCGCATAAACTGTCATTGGATGCCAAAGTATGAATAATCTTTAAGGGCAACGGGAAGTCATCAAAGGACAGAAATCATGGAAATGTGACCAATATTCGAATGCATATAAAATTTAAGCTATTATAAGTACCAATTTAAATTTTTGTACACAAGATTGTAATGCCTTTTAAAACTAATTCAAGATAAAAAAAAATTTTAAGTAAAAATATTTTGTAGAGAGTATTTATATAGAACTCGGTGAAAAAAAATTCAATACAGTGAGTTCACTTTGGGTGCGCTCTGTAAAAAAACTTTAATATTTATTGAGTTGCAACTTTTTTCTCTATCATTATAAATGTTTTTTGAATTCATTAAAGTATTTTTTGTTGAAAATAACTAGGAAAAAATTTTTTTAAGCACAATTTAAATCAGTTTATGAAAATTTTGTGATTGTATACCTACTAATCACCCATTAAAAAAATTATGTTCATATTTTGTCAATAGTTTATATTTTAACATAATTGCCTAATATAAATACATGTGTATGTAAAATTTCAGACTGATAGCTTTAATAGTTTTTTCACAGAGCGAACCTGAAGATAAAAATTTATCATTTTGAGAAAACGACAAAAAACTACAAAATAGCATCTCCTTACCTTATCTATAAGAACTTTCCAAAGCACAAGTAAACAAAATTTGCGGTTAAATATAATAACAGTCGCAGTTAAACCTGTTACCAATCGATTAAAATGTATATTTATACAAAAATATACTAAAAATATAAAATATTTAAAAAAATATAATTAATTGGCAAAATCGAAACTTCAAACCTGAAACCGAAACCAAAAAGGATAATTTCAAAATAAAATTTTAGTAACTTAAAATGCATTTTACGTAATAAGTGATACATCAATCGATTCGTATTGGTGCCCTCTATTAAATGCAATTGAAATCAAAAATTCGATTTTTGGAAGAATTGTGACTTCCCAGTGCCCTTAAGCCTAAACCTATTTTACACCTAAAGGTGTGTATCAGATTAACAATACTTTTCTTGCCAAAGGAAGTTATTAAGCTGAACTGAAACACCCCTTTTCTCACCAAAACATTTTCTTATTAGCTACAAAGTGTTCAAATATTAGTGATTATTCAATATATTAGTTTTAAAAGTTGTTTTAATTGATTCAGACTGAAATGTTTATATTTTTCATAAGTACCTAATACGTTTGGTATGATTTTGCTCACTATTTGTTAAACTCAACTGTGATACCTCAATAACAGTAATCTGCAAGTTAGACACTCCCAATATCCAATTCAGAATTTTTACTGGAGAATGTGTGGTAGCCAATATATTTACAATTTTAAGAACGGTTTGCATTTTAATATCATCATAACTGATATGTTTAATTTGGCAAGGTAACAAAACAAGTGTGAAGGGATGATTTTATTTAAAAAAATATGATACATTCGCCCCATTATCAAATTACAGCAAGATGAAAAGTGAGAATTGTTGAACATGTATCAAATTGGTGTGAAAGATAAGCTTTGCAGTAAATGGTCTAATGAGCATATGACCAAGTACTGGACTTAATTTGCACACGGCATAATTTACTATAGGTTACTAATAGTTTATTAGTGTCCTATAGTGAATTGCGTTATGGTCTAGTTTCATTGTTATGAGTTATGGTCAAATTTTAAGAAAATCAATTACATAATGTTCACAAAACATAATTTTTCTACACGTTCTATACTTTTACAAGCACAACTTATACTACGCTAAGAAAGAAATAAGTTTAAGTAATTACTACAAACTGTTTTGACCCAGCATACAGATATGTTGTTGGTATTTTTAAACTGTCTATTAATTTACCATTAAAATTCCAATACCTTAAACTCCATCTATGAATAAACCTTTAGGTTCAGCGTTATCACCACGTTATCACGTTACCCCCATCTCCGATAACTATGGATCCTTAAATCTTCTGCATCACAGAGAACATTGTTGGCCTTCATTGTTTTCAAAACCATAGTTCTCATAATCTCAAGAATTCCATAAACTCTGTAAATGAACGGCTTTTGGAAAGTATTTTGAATGAGTTGTGTTGTTTGGTATGACAAGATTTACTCATGACTTACGTAGAATTGGCTTTTATGGGCTAAAGACTACTCAGATTAATTGCATTTTACAAATGAAAATAAAATTATCCATTCAGAAACAAATATATGATCCTATATAACAATACAGAATGTATAGTTTAGTGGTCAAACAATTTAATATTCAAGTCAGTTATATAAGTAGCTTTGAACCATATAATTTTGATTCTATTCAAATTTATGACAGCTTGTGTTTAAAAAACGTAACCAATTTATTTTATATCAGACTAGCCACAGTATGGCCAGTACGGCGTTGCCCGTGACAGTTCTTTTCGTGGGGTCGGATGTGATTACTGCTCGCTGACGCTCCGCAACCCTAGGTGATTACTACTTATTCTCATTTGTTTGCTTCGCAAACGAACTCCACAGGCTCCGTGATGGCCTCGAGGTGGCTGTTATCAACAACGTAAATTGAAATAAGCTAGAATAGGAAAACTTAGCATGGTTTAAAAAGCTGACGTCAGGGGTCGAAAACCGCAAAATTTGTTCCTTCTTCATTTCAGGTTCGAATGACGTCATATTCCGAAGGAAGAAAGAGCGGTGAAAAAAATAATAATAAATTCATTTACAAATGTTCTAGATAAAATTTCGAAATTCGTGTGCTATAGAAAAATTGCAAAAAATTCGGACTACCGTTGTGCTAAATTTCATTATTGTAAGTGCCATAGATTGATCAGGACACTACTTAGAGTACACAGGCCGAAAAACCCTTCCTTTTATAATAGTAGAGATTGCATAGTTTCAATTATAATTTCCTATGACAGAAACATCAGATACAGACGCCACCTAATGGTCTGTCCTTAAATCAATTATGTATAACATTATGTTTGACCTATGATAGATTGGATCTTACCTTATAGAGAAGCAACGTTTTTTTGTTGTTGCAAACATTAGAATACAGACTGGTTTAATCCAAAACTCAAAAATTTTATAGTTACCTTTTATTTTTTTTAACTATGCAGGTTCAAATCTTTTTTTAAATATGCAGGTAAAATTACAAAATAACTTATTGTTGATCACTGAAAAAAAATTTTAGAATCTCAAATCATACTGTGGAAAGATAAAAAAAACCAATGGTGCCAAGAAAATCCTATTTATTTCGATTGGGTATGCTGGTAGGGTAGGACACTTTTGCTCTTATAACCTATTTTATACATTACACGATTTATACATTGTTGAGTGGAGTTTGTTATTATTTCAGATTCACACAGTGAAATAAAATGTTGAAAACAGTCTGTCTCCTCTTGCTGGTCATTGAAATCACTCACGCACTTGTATGCACTAAAGGATTCTGCGACAATGTCAAGTGCAAAGATGTCAGTTGCTCAGCCAATCAAAAACGTTCAAGCAGCGGGTCCTTCTGTGGATGCTGCCCAACTTGCCTAAATGTTATAGGTTAGTCTTCTGTTATGTTAGTTTATACTGCTAATTTCTATGTATGAGCTGCAAAATGCTAAAAAAATGCTCATGCAGTCAACAAACACCAATAAAAAGCAAACATAACAAAATTATAATTTTTTTAAACCATGTAAAAAATAATAAGAAGAATACGAAATCAAACCCATCACAGCAGCTGGGAGACCGGTCATATAGGGCCCTAATATCACCATGAGATGACACTATCTCTCTATTTAGTCCAACAAACTATAACATTAATGACATACTTGAAAGGTGCACCACTGATCTCTGATCCCATGTCGATATTCTCTGCGCCATGATAAAAGATCTCTCCAGTGAGCGGGACGAAAACAGCATGTCTTCTTGCAAACAGACCACTCTTATGTAGCTTCCTGTAAACAGTAACCCTTTAAACTCTGCTTCCCGTGACCACATGAACATCAGGACATAACTGAGAAAATGTTGCACTCCTGTTACTCCTCTTGTAATGGACAAACCGACCTTCATAGGTCGTCGTGGCTCATGGACGACCAGGCCCAACCTTTTTCTCTACGGGTCCGATATCCTTAACCCAAGGAACTCATGAAAAGAATTAATAGTTTGAAATGAGCTGGCTTTGGGAAAAAAATATTTAAATAAAAATTATTGGACCATTCAAGAAAATTCATTGGTAGATAATTGGCATCAAAGCTTGAAGTGACAATATACTCTACATGAACTAAGTATTTGGACACAGCAGAAATTCGGAGGAGGATCCATCTTGGTGTGGGATTGTTTTCCTGGTTTGGACTCGGCCCATTGCTTTATGTACCTGGTACCATGAACGCTGACGTGTGTGCCTTGACGTTCTGTATGATTCGGCCTTGACTACACTATGGTAATACTACGGCGATGATGATTGTTTCTTCCAACAGAGCTCCCTGTCATACTGCAAAACGTTTGCTTGAATGACCTGTTCAAGCCCAGATCTCAATCCAATGGAGTACTTGCGGAACAAACTGGAGCGACGAGTACGACACCACACGCACGCCCACCTTCACGACAATCTATTCTCACAGGTGTCAAGAGGCATGGCTAGCTATTCCTGCCTTGACATACAAAGAACTTGTGGAAATTATGCTTGGACGTGGTACAGCTGTGATGAAAGCAAAAGGAGGGCCTACCCGTTACTAAATAGGTTAACAAAGCACTTTTGCTTAAAAACTTGCAGTGTCCAAATACTATATATATTAGTAATTTCACACATGTGTTGGGAACCTGGGCCAAAGAATCCAACCTCTTTACCTCCATCTGGCAAGATGTGTACTTCAAACCTTTTTTTACACGTATGAGGTCACATATCAAATCTTCAAACACCCTTTTTGCACGTTCTAAGGTCACTGATGTCAACTCTAGTGACTTGGTTATTCCAACAAGACTTTTAGGGGAGAGGAAACAAAAATTTCTAGAGGATCGGACATATCCTCCAGACTCTGATTTTGAGCGATCCTCGTGACTCTTTGGCGGTTTGTGTCAATACTGTACCTAAGATCTTCAAATTAATGTAGTTTTAAATAATGTAAATAGTCAACAAATTACCTTCAAATTCACATTTTGTTAATGTAGCCGGTTGTACGACTAATTGTGGTAGAGGATGTTACAACTCCAAAAGTATATTTCTAAGGCATTTCCATTCAATAGGTGTGGTTACTCAGTCGTTATATGTAAGCACACTTCTCGGAAATCTTGTGAAGCTCAGAAAGTCAAAAGCACTTAGCCTTTTTATGCACAATAAAAGGCATTTCGCAATGACAGATTCAGTCACTCTGTCAATTCTCTCTTCTGGTGGTATATCTACACTACAAAAACTGACTGCCCCTCCGTGTCTATTCCTTGATGCAAAAATCTGTTACATTCTAGTTCTGGGCAGATTACAATTTATTTTTTCTACTTAAGTCTTCGTTCCTCTTGGAAGAATAATGCAGTATTGTATGTACGAGATGTCTCGTCCTTAACAAAATTGACGAGGTCTTGGACAAGATATCTCGTCGAAACACTTGAAGAGTTAACATAACTTCCATACTCAATATAATTTAAGAATCTTCTACGAAATATGTTGAATTGTTAATTCGAATATGAAGTTAAATTGTGTTTTTAACATTCTAATGATGGCTGATGTATACGAAAGTATGATTCATATTTTTGTTTCCATATTCCTAAATAATTTATGCTATTTTTCATCATTTCAGGTAAAGGGGAATCCTGCGGTTTCTTGTTCCTCAGAGGGGTTCCTCCAAAGGCAACATGCGCAGATGGATTATCATGCAATTATAAAACGAGAAAGTGTCAATAATTTGTAAATGTGAATTATTTGTGGAACAAAGTTTAATAAATTAATATATAAGTAATTGAAAAACATAACTGTTTCCTTTAGGCACTATATACGTGAATTTTTTTGCCAGTACATATTCATTAATTCAATACCATTGCATTCCTAACTCAGAATGCCTCATAATGAATTCCTAAAATAGCCGATTGTGCATTTTATCGTTGGCCATTATTTGACATGTTAGTCTAATCCAATTCCAGCATGTCGCTTTACACGTTTTCTCTCATTGTCGACATTTTTTTAATTTTTACAACTTACTTTGGACCGATAATCGCTACATTTATCCATATAATAAATTTCATAGGCATTTCATCTATGTTGTATGGCAAAACTACGATTGGTGACTACTACAAAAGTCGTTTTGTTTTAGTGTTTTAGTTTATTTTTTCGGGGGGGGGGTATTAGGAATGCTACTTCTTAAGTTGATTTCCTCGTAATTCAATTCGTAAAGATGGTTGATCTACTGCGAATACTTATACTCATCCATAGTTTTTATACAATAATTTTTCACTAGTTGTGCCCCCTTCCAACATGCGAACAAAATGTTCGGGAGATATTCATGACCACTATTTTTACAAGCGAACACAATTTTTCTTAAAGATTCCGTTAGGATTTTAATAAAAAAATAACTTGTTTTAGAATTGAATGTTTTTAATACAGGCAAAGCAGAGACAACCTATTATCACGTTTCAAAAAATGGTACATTGATTTGACAGTGTTTTTTAAAAAGAAAATCTCTGTTTCAACAAACTAAACTTGCTTAACTATAGCTCTTCAACTTGTAAGATAATCAAGATCATCTGTCACTCTACTTTACGAAGAACTCCCATTTTTTTTTCTTTCAATATGGGCGAAATTCCATTTAAATATTGCTTTTCTCTAACATGCAGATTTAAAACGAATCTTTTTTTGGAAGTTGTAGTTGCGTATGATGGATAAAATAAGTTGTAGTTGCGTATGATGGATAAAAGAAGTTGTAGTTGCGTATGATGGATAAAAGTTATAGTTTGTTCAAAAATAAAGATATATTAAATTTACTGTCACAGATATCAGAGCAAAATAAAACTATTGACGACCGGAAAATAAGTTATTTTATAGGGTATTAATTCAGGATTCTTTTCATCACGGGATCAAGCATAGTTGTCAATTTACAACTGAAAATTGAATAGCATTTTAAAATGCAAAATTATATACGAGTGAAAAGTTGAAAAAAATTACTGTATGTGGTCAGCGAACACGAGTTTTCGTTTAGTTAAGCACTCGCTTCACCTTAATGCACTTTTTCAATGCATGTAAGTAGGAGGGGGGAGGGCGGTCATGGTATCCTGGGTTGGTCCCTAACTGTCGCCAATAGCCTGTTGTGCAACTCCAGTGCAAGGTTAATTGAACATCTACCCACATCAGGAAAGTAGGTATTTAACTATCGTCACACTGGAACAACACAACGGTCTACTGGCGATCTTTCTCAATTCAGAGATTTAGTTTAGTATGGAAACTACATACTAGAGTGATAATATCTGCGCATTGAGTGCAGCTTTAAATAAAAACAATTTAATTTGAAATAGGGAAAAAAATTGCAAATTTTTAATGAGCTTAAAAGCATTTTTCAAAGAAAAAAAATTCGAAATTTTAAAATACTTTGAATAATTTTGATTAGCTACCAGTCTTTGTTCCAACGGTTTTGTGCACTAAGTTTTAATTATCTTCATAAAAAGAAATTCTACAACTAACGGGCGTTAGACCAATGCCTTTTGATCAAAGTAAGTCGAAATGCACACATGCCGTCCAGAAAACGAACACCTTTAACAACAATTGGGCATAAATGGCTAATTTCTACCTATCATTTTACTATCTTTATATCATCTATCCCAAATATTCGGAAATTATTTAGATTTTGAAAGGATAAAATAAATTCTAAATAAATGAAGTATTAGAATTCCTTAAAGATAATTGTAGAAAATAAAAATGTTTTTTTTCTTCCCCCCAACAGTTTTTGTAAAATAATTCGAGGAATCTCGATGGTGTTCCCAGCTTCTTAAAACCTACCAAATTATGGCTGCTAAAAGTATAGTTACTCACATGTTTTAGAGTGAAACACGCCTAATTATGTCAGAAATTGAGATTAAAAATCATATTTACTAAGTTCAAGTATGTTTTAATAAAATGTACAACATTTTATGAAATATACGTTTAATATGTTGAATCAATTGTATGTGATACTTGCACAAAAACAAACATAAAATGGGAAGAGAGACGGACGGACTGACTCAATGAAATTCAGTCACTAAATAAGTGTAAACATTCTCACAGTAACAGATTGACACACCAAAAACGGAAACTATTGATTTGGCATTCAGAAGAGCCTGAAAGGTGTAAATAACATGAAATGGAGGTGAAGTTATTCAATGTATACAAATAAATATTTCATTTTTATTTACATTGAAATGAAAGTTTACTTTTTACAGTAAAACGATTTATAAAAAGCTTGTGGAACATTGAGGTCCGTGGAATCAGACAAGACAAGTGGTCTTTAACAAACTTAAAATATGGATTTAAACTAGGGGCCCGCCCCCTAGTTACAAAATAGGATATTGCAAAAACATATTTTTCAAACATAAATTTGTTGTATTGGAGAAAAGATATACAGTACCTCTAAAATCAGAATTAAAATGAAAAATTTGAGCAAATCTTGACTCGAAAAGTGAGCGCTGCTTTGGAAATTGTATACCCAGCACATTGTTTGTGTGTATGTTTAATCATCACTTGATCCACCCATACACCTTAACATTGAGGTCGTTGTCGAAATTTATAGTGCTAACGTCTTGTTGAACTATAATTGTTGGCACTGAAAAGGGCGCTTTGAAGAATAATAGATCAATGACGAGACTCAGAGAATTTTTATAAAAGTCCCTAAAAAGAGCCTCCATCTTCTATGATTTCTATGATAAACTGCAACAGCTCGACTAAAATTTTTTTTTTCCAATAACATATAACATTTCATCCGATAACGCTATACATTCAATTGAGGCGCTAGGCTTCGTGGTTAACAAACAATCGTAAAGTGTTGCCAAAAACGTCTTTTTGGTGTGCCACGTAAGAGAATCAATTATTCTACAGATTACCTAGGTAATGTGCAGATTAACTAGGGTGATCCGTTAAAGTGCCGAAAATTGTATCATTTCTCAAGTTACCTAGGTTGTCTGCAAATTACCTAGATAATATGCACATTACCTATTAGGCACTCGTTAACGTGAAAATAAGATCTTTGCTGGAACAACAGTAACGTTTCTGTAAGCTTAAATTAACATAATGTTATTCATTTATTTTTCGATACCTAAAGAACCAAGTTAGTACAAGCAATCAACATCTTAGTTGATAGAATCCATCAGGAAATGAGAGAAACAGGCGGAACCAAACACAAAGTGGAGGGAGAGAGGGAAGGTGGGGGGGGGGGAAGGAAATTAGATAAACAAACTTTTTAACTTTAACGATGCGGAAACCGTTTATGTGCACGTTACCTAGGTTAAATGCGGAAAACTCTCTCTCTTGATTCCGCACGTTAACGGAGCAAATCAGTTAATCTGCAGATTAGCTATATTATGTGCACATTAACGGCATTCGAGCTTTAGTGGTAACACATACATAAACAAGTAGATATTATAATAGGAACAACAGACATAAGCATTCAGCGACGCAGTCATTTTTGTTATCTAAGATTATGTTCCAAAGATTAATTCTAGTTAGTATGTACTGTTTAGTGCTTCACGTCTTGCTGAATCGACTTTAGCCTCACTTACATTATTTATTCTGAATATTAACCTATGTGCGGTTGACTCACAAAAGTAGATGAGCGATGAGAATCACGAGCTACGAAAACAAGCAACATGATGTCAGCACGTGCTTAGACAAAGCTATTAATTCGAAACTTTAGTCACAAGTTCGCCTTAAAAAGGTTTAAAATTTGTAGAACATTCTAGTCCTGTAAAAACTTAAATTAGATAAATTTATAGTTGGGTTACTTAAAAAATTTTCATAGAATTAATTTTCGATTACAATAGCATAGCATCAATATCCTAGTAGTTCTCTTCTAATCACATCATAATAATTATAACCATAATATGTAAATAACACATAAGAAGAAATGAATTAATTTTTAACTGTGCATTTTATTAACAAGTAGATTTGCTTGCAATTTCATATAAATGCAAAGTTAAATCTATATATATAATTCTCTTACGTGGCACGCAAAAAAGACGTTATTTGTTATCGTGTTTTGGCAACACTGTACGAATGTTTGTTTACCACAAAGTCTCGTGCATCAATTGAATTTATAGCGTTATCGGATGAAATTTTATTGAAAAAAAAAAGGAATTTAGTTAGGCTTTTGCAGTTAGTTTTTAATAGAAATCAAAGAAAGCGGAGGATCTTTTCAGGGCCTTTGAAAAAAACGGTCCTTTTCAGGGCCAACAATTATAGTTCAACAAGACCTTGCACTACAACTTTCGGCAACAAACGCAATGAAAAGGTGTCGGTCGTTCGAGTGCTGGGGAAATGTACACACAAACAACATGCTGGGTTTTCAATTTCCAAAGCAACGCTCAAATTTCGAGTCAAAATTTACTCAAAGTTTTCGGTACAGCTACACTCTACGTTTATGAGTGATGGCAACGGCTTGGCGATATTTTTTTTGGCGCACTTCTAGTAGCGAGTTACGATAAATTAAGGCAACCCATCTTTCGTTGCTGTTGTTGTGGTTTTCACGGCAACCTCGGCAAACGGAAACTTTCAATTTTCATTTTGAATATTCTAGAAAGTTCTTCCAAAATCCGTTAAAATCGTTTGATTTCATTGATTCGTTTGAAATGTTTTCTTTCCTCCCATTGGTTATTTTGTTTTTAAAATATCCTTTCATTGCATTGGTCCTTTTAAATCGTTTTCTGTGATACCATTGGTCCATTTATTTGTATTTTGACAGTTGCGGAATTTTTATTTTGTTATAATAGTTTTTTCACGACAGGATTAAGAGTTTTGTTTTTTTGACCATTTTCGTTTTCATTATTATTTTACGAGAGAATTCTGACGTTATCAGGTATTATTTCTTACTTTTTTTCTTTTGTAAATCTTTTTCATCTTCAACATGCTTACTGTATTTAGTGTAATTGATAAGTTTCAGGGTATTCTTACCATTCGTAGCTTAGTTTCTCTGCTGGTTCACAAATGTGTTTTGATATGTGATTAAGCTTACTACTTTTTGTGAAATTTTTTTTAAAATATACTTTTTAAAACGTTCTGAAATGTGCTTAAAAAGTGTGTTGTGAAAAGAAAAAAAAATTGTGACAGGAAAAGAGTTAAGAAATAATTCCTTCCTTGGCGACTTTAGAAGTGTGCCAAAAAAAATATCGCCAAGCCGTTGCCATCAGTCATAAACGTAGAGTGTAGCTGTACCAAGTTTTCATTTGAATTCTGATTTTAGAGGTACTGTATATATTTTCTGTAAAACCGCAATGGTCGAGTTGTCGTTCACTGTAAGACGTTTGTCGCCAACTAATTTTTGTCGCCAAATCAAGATACCATTCAGAGCGTGGAGTGCGAGAAATTTTGTTTGATAGGGTTGCCATTACAAATACGGTAGATGTGAAGAAAAACCGCAAAAGGCGAAGGTTACCGTATTTAGCGACATACCGCCTTCTTACCGTGAACGACAGTTCCACCACAGCAAATTTAGATTTGAAAAACAGGTGGAGTGGTCGTTCACGGTAAGAAGGCGATTTGTCGCCAAATATGGTAACCTTCACCTTTTGCGGATTTTCTTCACATCTGCCGTTTTTGTTATTGCAACCCTATCTGCTGTTACGTAATTCGGGAGACATCTTGATTTGGCGACAAAAATTAGTTGGCGACAAACATCTTACCGTGAACGACCACTCCACCGAAAAACATTTTTTTTTTGGGAATATCATATTTTGTAAACAATCCCTTCTGCTAGGACACGTGTCTTCATTGAATCGAGCGAAGAGAGCATAGGTTCGCGCAGCGAGCCAATGAGGACTGCGAAGCAATCCTCCGGGGGTTGACGAGCGTCAGCGAGCAGGGGGCGGGCCCCCTAGTTATATATAAAAAGGGTTAAATTAAGACTAAAGAATTTAGTAAGGTTTTTTCTATGTAATCACATTTTTCTCTTTAGTCGAACTGTAAACCTAAAACCTAAGGGATTTAGAAGATTCTCTATGTGTTCGAAAAACATAAACAAATACATTTTTAAAGAATTACGAAAACTTTGCTTTTAAGGAATACAATTTATGAACGATGGTTAGATTACATTAAAACTGCTCAGTGAACACAGGAATATTAGAATAAATCATATTTGCTAACGTTTACATTACTACACGTGTACTAACATTAACCTCAAGATTTTTATGCTTGTGTGCATCGGTCTACGATAAAAAAAAAACGTACTTACTCGAAGGACACATGCCGACTAATAGCAAAGAAAGCTGAGTAAAATGAAGTATCAAGAATCATAAATCTTTCGGAAGATAGTTGTATCAATCTTATATAACTAGAAAATTTTCAGCTTTGAATACAATTTTACACATCATGCTTGCTCACTCACATTATTTATATAAATCTATTTATATAAAAAATTAAAATGCTTGGGGAGAGTTAACAAATGTTTCTCATCCTTTCTGTTTCTCTAGAATAGTATTTAAGCTTTTCAGCGTCTTAATTCGTATAACATTACTCTCTCGTGATTGAAATAGACTGCGTTCATAAGTCTCAATAGAATTTCAAGATTTTTTCGTTAACCTGAATATGGTTAGAATATAGAAATATCGAATTGGTTATCGATTTGACCTCATACCGAGACGTTTTAACATGGAGTTCAATATACACTATAGGTTGAACTTTCTATTATACGTTGATGCGTTTTAATAATATGTACAATTTTCGTACATTGTACTAGATCTAGTGCGTATTTGAATTCCTGTGGTTTACATAACGATAGAGTAGGCAATGTATATACAGGTGGTTATCAAAATAATGGAAACACCTGTGAATAAAAGTGACATTTCAGAATGCGCTTCGTAAGCATTAAAATATAATCCTAGCTACCAGTTTTTCTTAATATAAAAGGTACTATATATCATGGTAGTATGAGGTATCTATAGTAAAGTTGTATACGTCGTGGATTTTTGTCAAAAGCGTAAAATGTCAGATCTCACAGACTTTCAAAGAGGCGAAATTGTAGGAGCCCGACTAGTTGGAGCAACTGTGACCGAAACATCCCAGCTTTTAGGCGTTTCTAGAGGTACGGTGTCTAAAGTCATGACAGCGTATACATAGCGTGGCAAGACAAGCTCGGCAAAGCAAAGTAGTGGACGAAGGAGAAGCTGAGTGAGAGAGACCGACGGGTATCGAAGCGGATTGTAATGTCTAAGAAGAAAACAACTGCATACAAAGTGACCGTAGAGCTCAATCAGCCTCTGGATTCTCCAGTGTCAATAATTACAGTTAGGAGGCACCTTCATAAACAGCCATATTAGTAAAGGATTCCTTATAAATCCAGTGTGTTTTCATTATTTTGATAACACCCTGTATATATATAGTAAAGTTTGAAAGTAATGTTTGAATAGGGAAATATATTTTTAACTCGATCCGAAATGATGAACAAAGAGAACAAAAAATGAACAACCGAAAAAAAAAGGACAAATTAGATCTTACTTAAAAAAGAGAAAGAAAAAATAGATCCGAGCGGAAAAACAGGACATGTTCTCTTTAAAAGAGATGTTCTGGTAACCTTAGGTATGTACGAACTTCAGGGACCCAAGGTATTCTAGTGATTTTTTCTTGTCACATGGAGTGTCGTAAGTAAACACCTGTGTTACTTTCCCTGGATTCACAAGCGATCTATTTATGGTTTCATTACTCTGCTCTATACCCCAATCCCTATTTCCCCCCTTTTATGGTAGTTTTTACTTGACATTAATTAGTGTTTGGCGCAGCTTGGCCAAATATGGTTCTTGTGCCATAAAACCGAAAAAAAAATCAGTCCTATGTTTCTTTAGGAATGGAGTCTGTCTTCTGGGAATTCTGTCTTCTGGATGTGCCCAGCTTCTTAAAATGGCATATAAGGAACATATACGTTTTTTATAATAAACAATTATGACGCTCGCCAAACCCCGGTGATTGCTACGTATTCACATTTGGTTTTCTTCGCAAACGAACTCCACAGGCAACGCCGTGATAGCCTCGAAGTGACTATTATCAACAAAGTAAATAAAGAAAAGCTAGAATCTGAAAACGTGGCATGATTACAAAGGCATTGGGACGAAAAACGCTTGTGACGTCAGCGGTCAAAAATCTCAAAATCCGCTCCTTCTTCATTCGAGGTAGTATGACGTCACATTCCGGAAAAGAGGACGAAAGGTGAAAAAACTAATAAATTAATTTTGAAATGTTCTGTATTAAATTTTAAAGTTCGGGCGGCACAGATATATTGCAAAACATTCGGACTACATTTGTACTGAATTTCATTATTGGAAGAGCCATGGATTCGTCAGGACATTGATTACAGAGAAACAGACAATCAGAGAAATAATTCATTTTATAATATCAATTATACCGTTTATAAATTCCTCCTATAGCAATGCTACATCTTAGGATTGGAGGAATTCTCAAATTTAACATTAGCAGCACTCTGTAGAACACAAAGATATTTTTAGAAACATGAAGATGGCGGAGCTCAAGATAAGAAGTTACATGACTTCAAAATTTCACGTCTCTCAAAACATCATTTGACTCCCACGGACACTGAGTATTGAATGTTCTAGAAGTTTCTCACGTGCGTCATTTTGAACGATCACGTGTTACACATACGTGTCTCAAAATACGATGGTAGATGTAAAATATATTATCTATAACAAAAAAATTGACGCACCAAGAAGGAGTTATCCAGGAATTGTACCGGGTTCGGTCCACTTGGAACGGTGCTGACTGGGGACGTATAGTCTTTAGTGATGAGTCCCGTTTCCAACTGAGTCCTGACGACAACCGGAGACGAGTCTGGAGACGTCCAAGGCAGCGTGGGGACCCTGCCCTTACTATCGCACGCCACATAAACCCACAACAGGGCGTTCTGGTCTGATGTGCTACCTCCTTTTATAGTCCTTTGGAAGTCATAACTGGCACATTTACAGCACAGCGGTAGGTAGATGACATTCTACGACCGGTTGTGTTACAGTTTCTTTTTCCACACCCCGGACTTGCTTTTCAACAAGACAATGCCCAGCCACACACGGCTCGTGTTGCTATGAATAGTTTTTAAGATTTCACACCACTTCCTTGGCCAGCTAGGTCTCCAGATCTTTCTCCCATAGAGCACATTTGTGACGTGATGGGAAGGCGATTGCAACCATCCGGGAATATTTTCAGTCTATGCCATGCCGCTTACGCATTTAGGCCAGAGGTGGACCAATGCCTTATTGACTTCCTCTCTTTGTAACGGTCAAAACTCTGAAATATATCATATAATTGTTCTGAAATTGTAATCGTTTTTTTTTCTATTTTTGTTCTTCCCATCCACCAATTTTTATCGCAATCGGACAACTCCTTCTTGGTGCGTCTATTTTTTTGTTAGAGTGTTCATGTAACACATTACTAAAAATCGATGCCTCATACAAATGTCTCATTAACCCTTTTTTGCATAATGGTGGAAATTTCCATCATAACATTGAATGCCCAAAAATTATATAAAAGAACAAGTTCACTTTAAGTTGATCGTGTCTGGATACCTTTTTAATGTCCATTGCATAAAAAAAACATAGCTGTCAAAAATAAGCAAGTGTCACTATCAGTAAAACGAGCTTGAAATTGTCATTCCGCTGTTTGTTGTAGTTGCAATAAACGTATGATTTCGTTTTTAATTTAATTTTATTATATTTGAGTTTCTATTGCTAAAAAAGTGAAAATGAGTGGAAGAAAGGTTTGTAACATGTGTTTCTGTTATTTTTAGAGCAATTTCTGAAAAAGTTTGCGTTTAATTTAAAAAATACCACATGATACCATCATATTGTTTTTTGCTAAATTTATAATATAAATATATACTAAGATTTTTTTAACCATTTTTCCTTTAATTTTGAACATGAATTATATCACCTTGATTTATTTCACTAATAAAGAAAAAATCATGCAAAGAAGGGTTAAATCTATGCAATGCAAGTGTTGTCATAGTAGTGGACAATGTTGAATTGTACTACAAGTTGCTCGCTTTTCATGCAGTCTCTGAGCTATTTCTTTTGAGTAACATGGACATTGAAATCACATGTAAGCATAATGGATTCGTAAATATCTTGGAATCATATTAAGTACAATTTTCTTGATAGATCGTTTTTTGATACCTTTCAGAGTTATCACATTCCAAGTCAATGTCCATCAGTTCAGTGACCCGTTCGTCTTTCTCATGCTCTCTGTGTAATATGTTTAGTTCGGCAATAGTCAATTTAGGCTTTTCAGATTACTTCTGAATTTTACTTTCCAATGATATGCGTTTCTTATTCTGTATTATTAAAATTTAATCAATTCAATACACTTATCGGCTTATAATTAAAAAAAAATTTTATTGGTAATTATTTCTAAATAATATTGTAGTCCATTTCTTTCTATACAAACAGAAACCAATTTCGATGTCCCATATCTCTTTGCAAACTAAAGTAACACTGTCGAAACGTCTCCACAACTCCCCCTTACCATTGCATTCTACCATTAACACACCAATTTAGATAGGACATGATTCATCTATTCAACAAAATTTTGTCATTGGATTCTCGTTACAAACCTGGTCATCTGTTTGATCTCGAGAGTTTTTTTACACTCACCTATACTGGACCGAATTTAAAGGCATATTTACATAACATTTTCGTCGAGATCCCGACGCTATGAATTTCCATAGCGTCATGCATAGCATCATATTATAGAATACTTCGAAGCATTCTACTATATCCTGTGACGAAAGCAAGGCAAGCACTCGGATGAAAAGTTGAAAGGAGGAAAGACTAGATGCCGTGTATGAACCCAGAACGCTGGACCGCAAGTTAACGAGCGGGCGGTGGATCGAGGGATTAGATTTCACTGGCAGGGGAAAGCGAGATGTCTTTGTCACGATGCCCTGCAAAACGCAGGGGCAGAAGTTCATTTCCGTCGCTTCCAGGATCACAGGAGACCTCAGAGACCTTTGAGCAACCGACTGGCTAATGAAGTTGCGGAAGGGGGAAAATTAACTTCCAATGGACAGCTCGATTTTGAACCAGCCAACAGCGAGAGGACAAGTATGTCGAATGAAACAAGAGGGAGCCCCAAGAACCCCCGTGGAACTTTCGGAATCGAGAGAGACGGGAGAAAAGTTTCGAAGATAGAGGTCAACAGGCACGAGGGATCAAACTGATCCGATGAATTGAACACCTGTTCACGGTTTCCGATACCCCATGCTCTGAAGAAGCGCTTGTCGTTGGTTCTGTGAAATTTCCTAAACTGGGAATCCGTCTATCAGACGTAAGGAAAGCTCAAACCTGAGCTGCTGCTCCTGCTGATTTGAAGCGGTCATAGAATCTGTTGCTAAGCTTAATAGAGCTGGGAATCATTCAACCGAGTGACATTTTAGCGAGTTAACCTGAACTGCATATCTCGCACACGCGTGATAGAACCTTTGGAGTAGCTCACCCGAGCTAGGAATATATACTCGCCCCAGTAAGGACTGGAGAAGGGCTCACTCGAGCCGGATAGTCAACTTCGAATCCCGAGGCCAAGGACAATTCACCGTATTCAGCAAAGTCACATGGACTCTGCCAACATATATGCGCTACCTGTAAACCCGTCAAGGTTATACATACTTGTACAAAATAAATTTATTAGCCAGACCACTGCGAACGATCTCTTTTAGAAGACGACACTACCATCCCCAATACATTACAATACTGTGCCATGCATTTACTAATCATCGTTTTTTAAATTTATATAAATCATGATTTGCCCAACTTTTTTCGCATTTTGTTAACGATAAATTTTATAATGTGAACAGTAAATTTTCCAAAAGCTTTGTTCAAAATGTTTAATTGTCTGTGCAAGGAAATGTTGGATTTGGGTTTCATGATACAGTGTGTAAAATTTCGTCGATCGACGCCATACTTAGTGATTAGCAAACCTATCAGAGAGATTTTCAGTGTAAACAAACGAACCAGATAGCATATACCGATAATTTTAGTTCCACTACCCGAATTCTCTGGCATAATAAGAGTCAGAGTTACTTCAAGTTGTAGTTTACCGCGTTTTGGACAAGCCAAAGATACTATTCTAAGCCGATTGGGTTCTTAAGTCAAAAAAGTATCGGGCACTGAAAGGAATTGATGTATGATCAAAGAAGGTCTACTACCCCATAATTAATTTTATTTTCCTCCTCAATTGCTGATTAGCAATTAACAGCAAATAATATTAAATGTGTGTTATATACACAGAGATGTGAACTACTAATAAACTTCTGATTCTCCGTAGTTTCTACGGAAGTGAATCGGGTACTACGGATTATGAATCGATATTTTTTTCTGCGGAAAATTCAATTATATTTATTTTTCACAGCACATCAATTAGTTTACTTATTTCTGTATTTTTTTCATTACTAGGGGGCTCCGCCCCGTGCTCGCGTACACTCGACAACCCCTAAAAATTAAAAACTAATAGTAATAAGATATAGGTACGGCAGTTTAAAAAAACTAACAAAAATGTCCCGATTTTTTCCGAATTTCAGAAAAATATTATCAAGAACCAAATTGAAATTAAAAAAAAAAAAAATTGGTATGTGTTTTGCTCACTTGCGCAAGAAATTTTGCTTCTTCAATTTTGACACTTAATAAACCCTAAACTTATAGCCGCATTGGAAAAAAAAATCTTAATAATTGTCCAGGGAATACGATGAAGAACAAACCATGTTAATTTTGTTTTTTTCCGATCAGTACTTTCACGGGAAACCGTCTAACATTTCCATTTAGCTTGACAGTAAAGTCATTCATTGCAATTAATTGGAACATACGATAAATTTTCATGAAACTGTACTTCACATTTCCCACTTAAAATCATATAAATCACATTTTCCAAAAGTGACTCAGCATTAGCGTTGTGTAACAAAGTTATGAAACGTTAAACAAAATTATTTTTATTTAAAATAAGATAGGAAAATAAAAAAAAGGTCACAGAACTGGTTTTTTCAAAGCCTTAAAATAACTTTAAAGCAATGATTTTGTAAGTATAAAGTTTTAAAGTATGAATATACAATTTATTTAGTGACATGACAGATCGAATTTAACTGTTGCACCATTGATGAACAAGAAATATACAAATAACTCATTTACAAAACATTTAAACATATTTTTGACAATGATAATACATTATGATATAAATCGAGGATGACAATAACATAAATGAACTATAAACTCTCTTAGTAGATTATTCTTATTATAATTATAATAATGAAAAAGAAATAAAACATTGGATTCTCAAGTCCGAATATTCGTTTAATATTGAATGTAGGATATTTCAGGAAAGTCAACATAGTTTTTTAAAATTTGAAGACAAAATGTTAAACATAAAATATGTTTACTTCTACAGTTTTATAAAACACCACGTTCTTAGGAAACCAAAGCTTAAGAAAACGGAGCCGTTATTTAGAAGCCGTAATGTAACTGTGGATAACGTCACTAAAACGTTTTTTATACAAACATATGGCATTGGTTTCCTAGAGAGTGTTGTTTGTGAGCGTAACAAAAATAAATTATTAAATTATACTTTATAAATAATTAAATAATCAAATGATAAGTAATTGAATAATAAATCTGGTTTTGGTATCGATCTGGCGTAGAAATTTACGCTGATTGGAAATCCGTTGGAATTTTCACTCTATCTTCAACGATCCCGAAGTTAGAAACTTGGACGAGAATAAAAAGCCACTTTGTTTTGTTTCTCGAATAAAATAAACCATTCCAATACGCCTGATTTCATACCGCTTTAACATATTTTCTGCTTTGTAAGAACGGGCATAAATGCTTCCAATCTAACTATTGATATTTCTAGTAACAAAAGGAACAAGAAACTCTACCCAGAAACTCTAGATAAAGTATAGCTCTTTAATGTACAGTTCTGTAGTTCTAAAAACATACTTTATTTCATATTTCACGTGAACTTTATTGACATTTGGACTCAAAAATTGTTCCAATACATTCCGTTCCTTCCTCGCATTCCGCTGTAGGAAATTGATTAAATCCAATCCCCTTCATAATGGAACAGTCTTCACCTTTCTCTGCAAGATAAATACTATCACTGTACGTTAGTTTCCATAAATCAAGGAAAAATATCTTAAAATATCTAAAATCTCTACTACTGTCAAAAATTAAATAGATACACAAAAAATTAGAATTATGTGACAAAAATAATAAAGCTATCAGAAAATATTATGCACGAGTGCAGAGTTAATTCGATGGTATCATCAGATATTAATATAAAAACACATTTATCAAGCTTGCCGTTATTTTTTTTGTAGAATTTGGATGGCAAAATAAATTGGAGATCACCATTTTGACAGTCCGTGACATCATTTATCACAAGACGCGATGGCGAATTATTTGTCGACAGCAGGCATATAATCCCTTATACCAACATTTTTGTTTTCATTTCCACAACACAATATCTTAGAGAACCTTATTCCAACACACATAAACTATACACTCTTTTCAGTAAAAGTGCTTTGTTATTCTATTTTGAAAAGGGTAGGCCCTCTTTTTGCTTGTATTACTTCGGCAACAGGTCGAAGTATATTTTCCACAAGTTCTCTGTAAGGAATATCTCGCCATGCATCTTGCAAAGCTGAAAGAAGAGAATGTTGTGAAGATAAAGTTGCGTGGTGGTGTCGTACTCGTAGCTCCAGCTTGTCCAAAAAGCGCTCGATCGGATTGAGATCGGGGCTCTGAACAGGTCATTCAAGTACACTGCTGGCCACCCAAATTGCAACATGAAGAAAGACAAGAGATATCACATCAAAATTTATTTTGTAGATAACATGTTGACCAAGAATCAAATGATTAAATTTATAGACTTCTGTGAAGTGTGGTTCCTGCCAAAAACAGTAGCCAGAGTAGCCGCTATTGTAGGAGATCACCGCTGCCACACGCCTCGGCATTGATTCAAAGAAACTTTGGATGTGTTCTTGGGGTACAGCAGACCAAGCATCTTCCACACGTTGCCAAAGTTGCCACGTTGATCTGGTGTGGCAGCTGGGGATGTAATCCGGGTCAATCGTTGAGCAACAATGGACCACATGTTTCTATCGGCGAAAGATCCGGAGAGTGAGCTGGCCAGAGAAGCAATTCAATCTGCCGATTGACGCAGAACCCTTGAACAATGCTTGCCGCGTGTTGTCGCGCATTATCCTGTTGAAATATGGCTGTGGGAAAGCCCTGAAGGTAAGGAAGGACAACTGGCTCCAACACCTCGGATATGTAGCGCTGGCTGTTTAAAGTACCGTCAATGCGCACTAGAGGAGGGCGAGAGTGATATCCAATTTCGCGCCCCATACCATAATTCCTGGTGCAGGATTAGTGTGGCTGTGCATAACGCAGCTGTTCAGCATCCTCTCTCCACGGTGTCTCCAGACTGGAATCCGACCATCGTGGTGTTGCATACAGAAGCGTGACTCGTCAGTAAAGACAATTTCATTCCATTCTGCCGTCCACACCCTTCTTTCATCGCACCATTGGCGGCGGAGACGTCTGTGCTTCTGCGTCAAAGGTAGACGAAGCAATGGACGTCTTGCGGACAGACCACTCTGCTGTAAACGGCGTCGAATGGTACGCGTAGACATTGGATGATGCGTTACAGACTAAATGTGCTGTGCTATGGTTCGTGATGTGGCTGAGCGATCCGGCACTGCCATAGGCACAATATGCCTGTCATCACGTGAAGTGGTGCACTGAGGTGGATGTGATCGAACACGTCGGTCCTTCTTACCCTCCTGCATACAACGATCACATATCCGCATTACAGTTGTTTGTTTTCGTACAACACGACTACCGATTTCCCTGAACGATAATCCGCAATCTCGGTAGGCCACTATCCTTCGTCTGTCGAACTCGGATACTTGATCAAAAGATGATAGCTGTTTTCTACGAGGCATAATTGATCGTTTTTTTTAAACCACAAGGAAAACACAATTAACGTACTTGAAATCGTCGAAATCTCCAAGCCATAAATAGCGCTTTAAAGTGGCGCCACAGGCATGCGTGATGTGCGTCTGCGCTGAAATTCTAATCATTTACATATCTCAACTCCGCTAATGCATGTTGTAAATTTCATATTATTTGCATGCTTCCTTCAGGGTGTTGCATTTACGGTGACCAGCAGTGTACATTCACCTCATTTTCAGGAAACCAAGCCAGCAATCGTTTTGCAGTACGACATAGAGCTCGATCCTGTTGGAAGAAACAACCATCATCGCCGTGGTATTACCATGGTGTAGGCAAGGCCGTACTATCCAGAACGTCGAGGTACACTTCAGCGTTCATGGTCCCAAGTACCTCAACCTATAAATTTTAATTTTCTTCAAGTATTTTTTTATTTACCTTCCGTTAAGCGTTCTCCGCAGATTGTGCATACGATTACATAGACCACAACTATTTATATTTTTACAAATATGTTTGTAACAAACACTTATAATAATAGTTGCTTTGAGCAATTTTTGAAGTAATAAATATCATTCCAAATTCTTATTCCATGCACATAGTTATCAAATATAACATAATAAGCAACAAAAAGGTTTCATGTATCTACATCAATAATAACAAAATCCTTAGTCTTTTAAATGTACTGTACTCATCAAAAATGAAAACTTTAGAAAAAGCACCGTCGAGTTACAAATGCTTTCGGTTTCGATCCTTATCTTCGATGGAAAAACTTTGATATCTAGCTAAATAATATAACTACAGCTCTAAAATTTTGCACACGTTATTTTTAGAGTTGTATAATCAATAAATGACGATAAAAGATTCCTAAATTTTTATCAATTCTAGGGTTCTGTGTTCCCGGAATGCGAGTCCTGTAATTCGTAGCCAATAGAATTGATTTAAAAAAAAAACATTCTTGTCGTCTAGATGACAGCCAAAGAATGCCTACAGCTTCAACTGCAGTTGATGACTGATATCTGCAAATTATCACACGAATGCAAATAAAGTCTAAACCAGCTCATATAATGTTGTTAGTAATAGTCGGCTTTAAAAAGCTAACAGTTCTCAGAAGGCTTAATAGAGTTGAATCTGTATGATGGACAACTAGCAATCTGTGTTTCTCTCTTCACATGACCCTGATAGACGAATCAGTTGGACAGGAATACATGTCAACTGGAGTGAAAGTCAAATGCGTTACCCTTATTTAAAAATTGTAAGTATTGAGACCTACTCTAAATAATTTCCTGTCATATTCCAGGCAACTATACGATCCGATTTGCACAAAATTGTGTATTTAGAGTAATTTTGATATGGAAAAATCTTCAAATGATATTAAAATTGGGTAAAGCTAATTGAATTCCTTACAATAATTTCTATATAAATAATAATATGGATCCTTATGCAAATAGGATCAACGTATATTTGTAGTAGATATTATACCAGGTGGTAATGGCACTTTCTCTTTGACCGCGCAATTACAGCAGCTTGAATTGGAAAAGAAAAGGTGTTCGGATAGGGCTTTTTTGATAGACTGTATCTGCAGTTTGTAAACTGAATAACATACAAGGGTGACAGAAACGGTATTAGTAAAACGGTTTATTCCTATAATAATATCGTAAATATCTCAAAAATGTTTGTACTTCTAAAGAATGGTTTAAACTGTTTTTGTTAGCTATTTTTATTAAAATTTATTACATAATGCTTTTGACAAAAAGGGGACATGGATGTGATCTTTAACAAAACATACGATATTAATAATCTAATTGTTATTTGACTTCAAAAAATAATATTTTTGATATTATAACATCGCTTCCTTACATTGTTTTTCGTAACTACCAGGATATCATTAATGACAGAAAGGGGACATCTCTTAAAACCCAAATATCCTTGTTTCTAGTCTTTGAGATACATAAATTTCCATTGAAAACTCGCTAACTTTATTCAGCCCAATAAAATTTACATTGAATTATGATGAAGCGACAGTGAATAATACATTACATTGAATGACATTAAGATAAAGAAAATTGCAAACACTCACGAAGGATTTTGACGCAAATAGCGCAACAGTTGCAGATGCTACCATTTGCCTGGAACCTTTCATGTGGACCACAGCTCAAATCATCGCACACCTTGTTGTGGCAGGCGTCCTTCGTGCACCAAACGAATGCAGAAGCTACAGCCACAGTCAGCAACAAGCAGACAACTCTCAACATTTTCCTGTAATGAAAAATACTGTATATCCAGAATTACTAGTATGGGAAATGCTTTTGTCTTATCAAGCTCCTCGTTTTTAGCAGGTGTTTGAATGTTCTGTCAGAAACGAACAGATCAACGAAAATTGTTTGGATATTTTAGTTATGTAGGTAGTTGAATTATCTTCACACTGGAAAGCAACACAGCGTGCTATTAGTGACGGTCCAGAATCACACCCAAAGGGAAAGATTCGAGGATAACACCTCGTTATTATGAACCACTATGAAATGATGGGGTCAACACTTGAGTTGGTACTCCACTCTACACTAGGCCAATGTGGGGACAGGTGAATCCTCAACAGATTCAGCGTACAACAGACACCACCTACACGACGGTCTTCGGTTGGTTTCGAACTCCCAACCATCTGGTTGTGAATCTTCGACTTTGCCAACTGTCATGAGAAATTTAAGAGACTGTAATGCGTATAAATACTAAACACGGACAGTTTATTTCATATAGAAATTCAAATATTTTTTCTATGAGAAAAGCATTACTCTGTTACATATGAAAATTGAATATATTCTATAATCAAAATACATTATATGGATAAAAGTATTTGGACACTGCAGAAATTCGGAGGAGGATACATCTTAGTGTGGGGGTGGTTTACCAGATTAAGAATCGACCCATTGTTTATGTACGTAGTACTATGAACGTTGCTATGAAGAAAACTTTTTCGGCTCAATTCGGACCTAAGGTTGACTGATAATAAAGAGCCGGACCACATATCTTCAGCGCACACAATCACGGGTTGACCACGTCTACTCCCCGTCGAGGCCACCCAGGGCAGACGAGAAATTTTCGAACAGCGCGTCACAGGGCCTACTTCTCATGGTTCTCATTAGAGGCGTTCCCTGGCTTCCGCCAATCCGCTGTGGGTTTTAAATAACTCGGTACGGAGGGGTCTGCTTCCATTCGAAGAAGAAAAAGGATCATTCGGCCTTCCCTACAATGTGGCAATACTACGACGATGATGGTTGTTTCTTCCAACAGAGCTTCATGTCATACTACATAACGTGAGCGGAACTGGTTTCCTAAAAATGGGGTGAATTTGCTTGACTGGCCTGTTCATAGTGGATATGCTACGCTTTGTTTTCAGCAAAGCTTTACACAGTGCGTTTAAAACAATGCAATGATCATGAAAATTCTGAGTTCTTATAATTCTGTAGGGCAATTAACCAATTATGAAGTTGACATAAAGTGGTGCGTGTTTTATAAAATGTTTGTTTTGTAACATGAATTTTGATATATGATTAAAAAGCTAAAAATACTTCTAAAAGAACTAAAAAGAACCAAAATATACATGGAGAGTGCGAATTAGAACTTTCAATGTAGATATTGCTGATAAAATACTTTATAACTACTAATTTATTTTTACGTGCATGCTTACATTATTTATTTTAGTGTTGAGAAATTTCTAGATTAACATATGCAGATCACGAACTTTCACAAATCTTAAACCGAACTTTTGTTTACAAATTTGTGGAAACGCATATCCACTACTACAGTCGTTGACTTACAATGTAGAAGAAAAAAAACATTGCAATGGATCTCATGAATGAAGTACTTCTCTAGTACACCCAAGGTCCGGGTTACAATCGCTGGTTCAATTTCAAAATCAATTCAAACAGGTTATTTAATGTGCATCATCTGTGGTTGGGTGGAAAGCTGTCAGACAAAGAAATCCAAGTCGTAATTTAGTCTGAAAACTGGAAGGTGTCGAAAGGACATATAACAGAAGTCGAAAAGTAACGAAATAAACACAAATGTAACAACAAAATGACAAGTTTTACAGTGTATAAGACATACCCACAGAAGGTTTGGATTCCGAGACTAAGCAGACAACCGCACCACTTGCAAATAATTCCTCAACTGATTCTACTGTGGTTGTATGAGATTTTTATAGTCGGTGAGTTTAAATACTATACTTACACACAGCTTTTTCTGAAGTTATAGTATACAAAAAACACAGAACCGCTACATTTTCCAATAGTATTGGAATCTTTTTCATTTTCCTTTTATTATTCAATAAACTCTCTATAGCCTATCTGTCTAATCTTTAATGATTGATTTGACAATAAACCAATATTTAGAATCATCTGAAGTATCCTGAACAAACATGATCTCTGTATGGAAGATTTAGTATAAAAAGTGTTGTTTTTAAAAACTAGGTTTGCCCTGTGATTTATAATGGTTGAAATTAAAATGGAAATATTCAATGGCTATTACGTTTGCAAAGACACTGCTGCCCATAGAAAATAGCACATGACTGCCCATAGAAATAAGAAATGGCAACAGGCTCCAAGAGTTGTGAAATGTTGCTATGGCTATGAATGTACAGGGTGATTTTTTTTAAACTGACACTATTCAGAGTCACATGTAGCTCGATCTAACAACCGAAATGGCACCAAACTCGGTAAAGAGACTAATAATAACATTGGAAGTAGGATTCCGTGAAAAAAAATTAGTTTCAAAAATCACCGATAGGGGTATTTATGACGCTGTTGTAGCTTACCAAACCGAGAATTAGCATAAAACACGGGTATCAAAGCAAAATGCAAATTTATTCTTTCGTATGTGACAACAGCGCCAGTAGTTTGGGCTATAAATACATGCAGACAGCTCCGAAAAATATTCTCAGCTGAAGTGAGCCAGCTCGTGAATATGCGATTCACATTACCAGAACATGCTTTACCTGTGCAGCTATTTTATCTTAATCAGTGCAATGCATCCACAGCTCTTCGTGAGTTTAGAACCCGACAGAAGATACGTAAGAGGCCTTTATCGCTTAATGCGTTTAAGGGAATGAATAAGAAGTTTGAGGAAACAGGGTCACTGACAATTCGTGTAGGCTTAAACCTGTGCCAGAAGAGGTGATAACAGATGTTGCAACTGCAATCGTCGACAGATCACAGGGAGCCATTGCTGGTAGAAGCAGCTACCGGGGTGTAGTGCGACAATTGGACAAGAATTTTTCCACAGTATGGAAAGTCTTTCAGCGAGTTCTCCCCTACTATGTGGAGAAGTGAATGTGGTGAATAAAGCTTAACATTTGCCTGTAATTTTGTATGTGTTATTATTTCTCTTTTTTTGTTACACTTTTTGCATTAGACAGCGCCATAAATACCCCTATAGCCGATTTTTGGAACTAATTTTTTTTCTCACTGAATCCTACTTCCCATGTCATCTTTAGTCTCCATACCGAGTTTGGTGTCATTTTGGCTACTAGATCGAGGTGGCTCTGAATAGTGTCAGTTTAAAAAAAAATCACCTTGTACGTGAAATGAGTTTGATAGGGATTAATGTTTTCTACAAATTTCAACACTTAAAATTTGTCCAAGAGGCCGTCTTAAAACTAAATTGGGTGCTTGCTCCGATAATTTCAATACGAACCCCCTCGTTTATCACATATTTGAATTCTACACAAAATTTCAGGCGGATTGTATGAAAAAATAACGTAAAACGGTGTAAAAAAAATTGACCGAGAAAATCCATAAAAACCATTAAGCGAGCGTGACAAAGTCAGAATTTATTATGACTGAATCCCAGCATCTGTTGGCAGAAATTTTTGTTTTCACTTTGTGAAAACCCCCAATAATCATAATAATCATCAAATTTTCCAAATAGTCTCACTGCGCTACTAATTATGCACGTAATGAGCTGGAATTTGGAATTCCGATGTTTCAGTAACAGTTGAATAACATGGTGTCAAAATGTGGCCAGGTTTCTATTCATAATTTTTATGAAGATTAATTTCATAATTAATAAAAAATAGTAAAATTTAGTGTGATGATTAAAATGTCTATAGATTTGTTTGGGTTTTTGGGTTGCGAAGGATGGAAAAAATTTTTCAATAAAAATTAATGTTTTTAGCAAATATAACAAAACGCGTGTAACACCAATTTAATATTAGAATATCTAATTTTCAAACACTTACATATCGGGGAAAAATCCAATAAAATCGATGAAATGTTTTTTATTTCCGCCTGAAATTGTGTGTAAAATCCAAATTTGTGATAAAAGAGGGGGTTAGTATTGAAATTATCGGAGCAAGCATCCAATTTAATATAAAGACGGCTTCTTAGACAAATTTTAAGTATTGATATTTGTAGAAAACATTCATCCCTATCGATTGCTACCTTCCGTTTTGTTGTGCGATGTAAATTGTGCAATTGCGATCGGGTGAGTCTTTTTTTTTTTTTTGTACGGCTGTAAATGTAATTTGTGCATACGACTTCGCAATACCAGAATATTTCATTTTTTGCTAATTATTTCTCAACAAACACCAAACACTGCAAAAAAAAAAAGCCTTATTGTTACATGAATATCAATTTATGCCTTAATATACAACTTAAAGTTTATAAATGCCTAAATACATTATTTTAATTTTATTGGTTACATTACAGTTGCAACAATAACCAGATAAAAGCACATAAATTTGAACTACACTCATGTCCATAACTTAAGGATAATTCAGAATCACACGGAAATCAAACTCTAAAGTAAAAATTTCACCTGTAGAAGTATCGCACACATCTTCAAGAATAATATCCAAATTACAGGAAGCCATCAGATGACTCCGATAGTACGTCACCATGACGAGAGTGTAAGAGAGTTGTATATAAGGAATGGTAGCACATAATTAAAATTGTTCACAAGCGTTCTGTAAGACGCTCAGTGTCACAACCTAATAGTTTTGGCACAGAGGATGCATGTCGATGATTTTTTACGTGGTAGAATTATCGGCCGTCTGGAATGGGGGTGTATTCAGACGGAAGTTTCAGAGGAACTTGGAATCGCCCAAAGTGTCATCTCTAGGCTTTGGCAACGATTTCAAAATGATTTAAATATAAGTAGACGTTACAGTACATGTCTCCCCCGAGTTACAACGCCGAATGACGACCGGTATTTGGCAGTAACTGCAAAAAGAAGCAGACAGAGCATAGCATCCGACCTTTCTCGTCACCTATCTTCAGCCACGGGTACGACAGTTTCAAGGCAAAACGAACTATAATAATAATTTCATTAAACAAACAAAAATACACCAAAACATATATAAAACATCTCTCTCTCTCTCTCTCTCAAAATCTCTTGTTAAGCGAAAAACAAATTCCTAAGTTTCACTCAACACACGTCATGCGTTGTAATTTTAAGACTACAAATCTTTGACAGTTATTTAGAACGACTGAGTAAAAACATCCTAAACACAAAATTAATTTCCACTCTACACAAAACATAATTTAAATTTGCACATAGCTTTCAGCGAAATGTACTCGGGTGAAGAACATACTTACAAAAATCAGTTCCACCATACGCAAAACATAGTTTACAACTTTTAACATTTAAAATCCTCAGCAAAAGATACTGAAATCATTGAATGAATGTTTCATAATTACAAGGCTACCAATTTCACTCCGAGCAAACATGATTCACAATTTTAGCACTTAAAATCTCCAGCAAGAATAAAGAAACATTTAAGTGAAATGCCATACTACAAAAATTTCCATTTCACTCAACTCAAAACATGATTCGCAATTATATTATACTATACAACACAAATCTTCTTCAATTACATTTTATTTAACTCTTTGAATTTTCGTAAAAAGCGCAACTCAGACTGTCGGCATTAAATTTTTTTTTATTTCCCAGATCGGTGTTCGATCGCGGAATTTCCATTTTTTTTGGTCGATGTATTGCCAAAATCATCAATACCCTACCGATTTCACATTCCTGCCAATCTCGGGACAATTTTGTTGTTGTTGCACGCCCCCATTGGCCAGCAGTGCTAGACCAGGTCCATGACGTTATACACCCTCAAAATATCCAACACCGTCAATGGATCCTCAGTCACGTCCTGTTTGGAGAGCCCCAGGCACGAGAGGATGTGATGAGGTGAAGCCTGCTCAGTGGAACAGTTTGTACAAATCTCAAAGATCTTGGATCCTTCGGAAAATTTCATTGATTTAAGGTGACCACTTCGAAAGCGGGCAAGAATAGTTTGGTCCTGCCTATTGAAACCTTGAGCCAGGGAGCCTCCAGGTCGTGAACAGTGAGACCATGTGTGCTCTGGGGGGACATTCCAAGTGGTCTTATTCTTGTGTTTTATTTTTGAGAAGATCTCCAAAAAGGTGAGGGGTGCTGACGGCACAGAGGCCTCACAAGCACCAGCCTTGGCCAAAGTGTCCGCAATCTCATTTCCCTCAAGTTCGACGTGGGAAGGAATCCACTGCAGATGAATCCGATGCGATATGGAAAGCCGTTTTAACTTGTTGAGTATTGACACTTCAACACTATCTCTCACACTTTGCCAATTGGTCAAGTGCTGTATTGCACTTCTACTATCAGACAGAATCCATATCTCGTTTCCATGGGGAAGCAACACAAGAGATTCAAGGGCTTCATCAATGGCTATAAGCTTACTGCGAAATACTGAACAGTAGTCGGGATTTCTCCTCTGAATTCTTAAGTCATGGTCTTGCAATTTGATGTAAATTCCACTGCCAGATCGATTACAATCATCTCTACTGCCATCCGTGTAAACCCGAACTGCGTCTCTTGGAATCTCTCCAATTCTCTCAAGAGCTATTTGCCTTAGATAGGCAGGAATATCTGTTTGTTTGTTCACATGTACAGGCAAGTCAGAATGAAAAAAGACACCGTCAAGATCATCCGTTGGCTCAAGACATTGTGTCAAGTGATGTGGTTCTACAGCACTTTCAACTAGATTAAAAGAGAATATTTGGCTAAAGGGACTATTTCTCCAGAGTCTCTGGTTATTATACCAGTCTTTGAAGTAGGTAGAAGTACGATTTTGAGAACCAAGTCCGCTGAGTTTGTTGTAGTATTTTGTTAGGCATGCACGTCTCCTAAGGTTAAGGGGCTGAATGTCAGCCTCAAAAAGCACAATATCCCTGGGACATGTGTTTCTCAGACCAGTGATGATCCGAGCAGCGCTGAGCTGGACCTTTTAAAGTTTCTGAAGATTTGTAGCAGAGGCGCAACAGTAAATTGGAATTCCATACTCCAGGATGGGTCTGATTAGTGAGATATACGTGTTTCTAAGTGTGCTAGCATCCGCACCCCAATCACGCCCTGAGATAAACCTTAAGATGTTGAGTCTTTTTCTTGCCTTCAGTACAAGATGATCAATATGTTTGTTTCCAAGAATTTCAGGGTCCAACACGAATCCCAAATATTTTGGATGTTTATCCACAGCTAGTGGTTGACCATTCAATGAGATATTAGGATGGAAATTATATAGCTTTATATTGGTTGTGAAGAAGCTAACCGTAGACTTAGTTGGGTTGAAACAAAGTTTGTGGTCTTCAGAAAAATTTTGAATGTCCTCAAGGACAAGATTAATGTCTCTCTCCAATTTCAACACATCAGAGTCCGACTTCCAAAGGACAATATCATCCGCGAAAGCACCGACCTCACATTTCCTCTTGATGACACTCTCAATACCAGATAAGTAAAGTGAGAACAAAGTTGGACTCAGTACTGATCCTTGAGATCCCTTGAAAGATCCTAAAACTTCTGGAGAGGGAATTGTTAAACTTTACTCTGATATGCCTATTTCTCAAGAAATCGTAGATCCAATTTTGTTTGGGGTCCTAACCATTGCTCATACCGCAAGGTGTCTGGGGTTTTTATATTCTTCCCGTGCACCAATTCTGCCGGGGCGTAAACGCTGCTCACATGTACCGTGGAAAACACTAATGGTGCAAGTGTAAGATGTGGGTCCCAATCTAATCCGGCTCCGGAACCTAACGCAAAAGGTCTTGCCTTTACCCCTTCACTCACTAGCAACTCTTTTCTTTTTCCCTTTTGGCCCATGTGACCTATTTCAAAAGTTTCGTCCTGAAGGGAAACGGACACCACTAACTCTTCTTCTAACCATGGGCCACTTTCCGTTATCTCTCCCTTACCGCTATTCGGTATTTCCAGGAATATCATTCCCGTCGTTTCACTTGCTACCCCCACTGGAAGAATTAACGGTTCTTTCGCTCGCACATTTGTGTCGGTCTGGATTACCACCGTCGAAGAGGATAACTTGGCTTCTTGGGGACTTAATTTCTCACCTCCCAAATCATCGTCTCTCTGCCCCTTCAGGAGTTCTTTTTTCAGGTCGTTAGCCTCTGTCATAGGAAGACTAATCGGCTCGCCAGACCTCAACTCCGATTGTAGGTCTTATTTAGGGCCAACGGGGCAGCAACCAATTGGACAGTCCCTTCTTCCCTTCGCGAAACATTTTCTCGACACTTCAGCAAGCGAGTTTCAACTGAATTACTTTGCTCAGATCTCTTTTGTACATACGGCATCAGTAATTCATGTTCGGGCTCCCCCCCCCCCGAGTCTATTTACCGGTTCTACCGACACTCTTTGTCCCAACCTCGGACAATTTAATCTTAAGTGGTCGTCCTCGTTTCTCTCAAAACACCGCGGCGTACTTCTCCGGTCAAAAGGGTCAAAATTCCTTTCCTGGGAACTAGGCGGGATACAATCGTTCCTCTCTAAAGTGGGGGCTGGATGGTATTTCCCCTCCCTTACTTTTGCTGGGAAAGGTGTACTTCCCTGGGGTTTTCGTCGGGATGAATCAATCCGTAGTTTTTCAAGCTCAAAGTTATACCGTCTTTCTTGTTCTCTATCCTTTCTTTCTTGTTCCCTATCTCTATCCTTTCTTCCTTGTATAATCCTTTCTAACGCCACTTTTGTGTATTCCTCATCGTAGGAATCGTGCGAGATGATTAACTCCTTAAGTTGGGGTGCAATTCATCCCGGAGTAACCGTTCTTCCCTAATATTCAGCTAGTTCCTCTAGATCTTGTTTACTACCTTTGCCCAAGTACGCCATTTCGAAAATTCAAAATTACTTATCTATTTTGCTCTTGTACAACACCCAATTCAATACTTTTTACGACATACAGTAATCTCACAACATACAATAATTTAGCAATTCTAAGATACACAATACAGATTCAAGATACTTAAGTTAAATCAATTTCCTTTGGAGTGACCACACTAATTGAGATTAGCAAAATTTTAGCGATTACACATATGCTTTGAAACTTAGTCACAGTGACAAAATAGGGAAACGGCACTAACCTGTATCTGCTGACTTTGGATCACTTGGCACCACTGCCCACAAGCTGGATCACGGGTGGAAACACTGCACTGCATTATCTTCGGCTAAAAAGCCCACAAACACACTTTTCGGCTAAAAGCCCACTGGTGTAGGCCGTTTCGACCTCTTCCACAACGCGCACAAATAACACTGCGCCACTGACGAAAAAACGGTTCGTGATGAACCTATATTAAACGGTCAAGATGACCTCTGGACGCACCGGTGGGAACTTTTTCCCAATAATAAACGGTCAAAATGACCTCTAGACGAACCGATGGGAACTTTTTCCCAATAATAAACGGTCAAGATGACCTCTGGACGAACCGATGGGAACTTTTTCCCAATAATAAACGGTCAAGATGACCTCTGGACGAACCGAGAGGGGAATCTATTCCCCTGATGAACTGGACTTATCGCACTTTCCGTCGATTCCGCCCACACTCCGTCGAAGAGGACCGGCAACTCGAAAACAAAACCAGAACTTCATGCGACGAGTTTCCGTTTCGGTGATGGATGGGGCGGTGACTCCGGTACCTCCTTCTCGCTTCTTCTATGTCGAGGGAGCAGTCGGTGTTTCCGCGAAAAGCGACAATCCGAACTTCTGGTTGCGAAGTTCTATGCGCCTTAATCTTTCAGGCAAAAACGGCAGGTTCGATTTATTTGTCGAGGCTGTTTTAATCTATTCCAACACGCTGCCACCAGACTAATAATAAGCTGCACCGTCATGCAAGAAATAGATGGACAGCTGGTTTAAAATTAAACTATTTATTTAAATAATTAAAATACTTACAAGTAAGTTAGAAGTTAAAATTTTTGGGCACAGCCATCGACAATCGAAATTCTGCCTGGAGCCAAAGCAACAATGGCTCTCCACAAACCCGAGATGTCTGCCTCTCGTCGAATTCAGAATCAGTCTCCTGCTCAAGTCCCCGTTATCTTGGTTCCGCAGAACCGCAGCTGCGAACGGGAGGGGGATGAATTCCAACCCCTGGCAAGAGATGTTTATGTCCTCAACAGAACTGAAGAAACCCCCACACAGATGCAAAAACCGTCTGTGATGCCGACTTGAGTTCCCAAAGGCTAATCTCAATTCCAGACATGGGATTAGGGAACCGACGGAAACTCCAGCTGTGTCGATGGGGAAATCGTTCCTGAAAACGCACAGCACGGTTTATCGCATCTCTGAACTCAATTGCCAGACACAAGGGGAAGGAAAAAGGGGGTGGATATAACGGAACGCCAGGCCGCTGATGAGAAAAACTATCTTTCGGTATTTTGTCAAGACACGTGCAAAGTCTGAAGTTGTTATTGTCACTGTCTGGATGTTGATGCACATTCCAGCGTCCACGTGTTAGAGAAAAGGGTCGGCTAGTACCGTATGGTACAATAGTACAATATATATATATATATATATATATATATATATATATATATATATATATTTCACGCGTTTCCGTAACTCTGGTTCTGTTGTCTTCCATCATCTACTTCTGTTCGTTGATGGAATGAATGATTCGTTCGGTTTGATAGACTCGGCGACTCAAGTGAGTTTAGTGTATTACTGTGCAGTGAATGAGCTATTAAAAAGTCTGTACAGACCCATCATGGGGATATTCCGACTAGCTCTTCAGTAAAATTGATTTCTAATGAAAAAGGATTCTAAAAAGAATTCTATAAATAATTACAGCTCTTGACAATTATTGTATTGTGTTTTACACATGTTGGGTGTTGATGGCAGCAGTAAAATTGTTCTTCCTATCTGTGACATAGGAAGCAGTGTTTCAATCATACCAAAAACGTTTTTTAAAGGGGTTCAGTAAGAAATAATTAGTGGTGTAGAAAAAGTGCTATTACAACAGACTCAAGGCACTATAAATGAGTTGGATGTGATTAAAATTAATGTCAAAATTGGGAAGATTGAAAAGTTAGTTCATATGTACTGTTTAGATACTAGTTCAGACTACTACTTGCTATCATTGCCTGACATGTACCTTTTTAATGTTAGAATTGATTTTGACAAGAAAACAGTAGTGAAAGAAAACCATGCTTTACTAAGTGATTATAGTGCTTTAAATTCAAGCAATTTGTGTCTTAGTGTCAAAAGAGGTTATATTTGCCCAACAACAACGGTCACCTTAAAATAAAAATCATCTGCCTCTGTGGATGCACCACAGATTCAGATGGATGAAAGGTTATCCTCATTACTTAAAAGGTATTGCAATGTCTTCAGTGAGGAGAGGTATGATGTTGAGTGTATTAGACTGGAGCCTCAAAAGGTTGCGTTAACTTCTGAACTTCCTATCTCGTTGCGACCTTATCGATGTTCTCCTCAAGATAATAAAGAGATTGGGGCACAAATTAAAAAATTATTGGATGCTAAAATAATAAAACCGTCACATAGTCCATATTCGGCCCGAGTAACGATGGTTGTAAAGAAAGATGAAGGAAAAAGGATATATTGAGTATAGATTTTAGGAAATTAAATTCAATAACTAAAAGAGATGCTGAGAATATACCACGAATTGATGCAGTTCTAGACGATTTGACCCATGCAAAATATTTCTCAACCATTGGCCTTTGTTCACGGTTTTGGCATTTAAAGATAAGAGACAGTGACACAGAAAAGCTTGTCATGACCACCAACTTTGGTATGTATGAATGGTTAAGATTTCCTTCTGGCTGGAAAAACAGCCCCAGTATTTTGCAAAGAGCAATCAGGCAAATATTACAAAAGCATAATGTAAACTTCGCCATAAACAATTTTGATGATATCATCATATACAGTGATACTATTGAAAAACATTCAGAATACTTAGAAAAAAACTTTGAAAGTTGTGAAGTTGAAATTATTAAACTTAAAGGATCCAAGTGTACTTTTTGCAAAACAAAAATAAAGTTTTTAGGTCATGAGATTTCTGGAAGAAAGTGTTCTCCTAACGATAATAACATAGACTGTTAAAAAGTTACTTCCCCTCATAATGTCAAATCGTTACAGAGGGTTTTAGGCAGCATAAATGTGTACCATAGATTCATTCCTAACTATGCTATTCTGAGATTACCTTTGATCAAACTTCTCAAAGAGACAACTGTCTCATGAGTTCAGGATTATCATAATTTTTGTTAACTGGTGTCAAAAGCTCAGTGTGAAAGTGAACGCCCTTAAAATCACTGGCAGGACTGAAGCATGGGCCTAGTAAGTGATAATCAATCCGGCAAGGAGGCAGCAAACAGATTATGTTTAGCAAGGTCGCCTGAGAAAAGGGATTGTTTCTCTTCAATCCTTGATTTTTGTCCCAGTTCTTGAGATTGGAGGAGGTTCTATTCTGGTCTCCATAACTGAGAAGCTAATTATAAGGCTTCACAAGACATGAATTCCATCTCAAACTCAATGGCTGGAGGTCACACTCAGCAAAGGACAATGTTGTTAGTACAGCTATATCTGAAGCCTGAAATGATTCTTGCTGCTCTAAGTTGCGTTCTTTCCAACCTATTGAGATTTGAAACTGAGGCACAAATATAGATAAGGAATCGATATTCCAAAATGGGTCTAATGAGGGAGGTAGATGTTGTTCTTACGAGTTGAGGCATCTGCTCCGCTTTCTTTTTGTAGGGTAGGGCTTGGCCATTCATAAAGATGGTTGGTTGATAATTGTATGTCTATTTGTGATGAAGCTAGTCACTGATTTAGACATATTGAAAGACAATGTGTGCGCGCTTTAGCAAAATTGCTCACACCATTAAATGTGAGGTTAATGTTAGGTTCGATGTTCTTAATATCGGTGCCAGAGGACAATGTCATCAGATAATATCCCACTTCACACTCCAGCAAAAAACAGCGATAAGAGCATTAGGCTTAGGACACCCAGACTGAGTAGGAAGTCCCTGGACAGGAGCTTGTTAAATTTAACTCTAATTATTCTGGCTTTTAGAAAATCAGAGATCCAGGGAAGGGCGTTGCCCTTCACGCCAAACTCTTCAAAAAGTTTGGCAATGAGTTTATTGCTCCACACTGTTTCAAAGGCATTGGTCAAGTACAGAAAGACAGCCATAGTGTGATTTTTAGGCTGTACGTTCTGGGTATCTCTAACATTCAACATTCTGACAAAAATAAAAAATTTGATCGGTAGTATTATGCCCTTTCTTGAAACTATACTGCTAATTTGGGAGCATGTCATTTTACTCAAGATAAAATGTTAGTCTGTTTAACAGAATTTTCTCCATGCTTTTACATGAAATACAAGTCAAGACGATGGCGCGGTAACTTTCGTGAGAGTCAGCCACCTTGCCTGTATTCACTAGTGGGAATAATAAAGACCCCTTTCCATTCAAGTGGAAGACGACCATTCTTCCATGACTGGTTAAATAAATCCGACAGTTTAAGTTTGCCATTTAGGCCAAGATGCAGAAGCATTTGACCATGTATGTTGTCAGGCCCGGGGGATTTCTTCAGGTCGACATTCCTTAAAACATCTTCCAGTTCATGCATGGTAGTTCAGCTCTAAAAACATGGTCACCAAGGTCCGAGTTACAGCAGTCTACAAATAATAGTAATTAAAATAATGTTTGAAAAAATTATGAATTAGAATCTCACTTGATTTTAATAGAAATCTTTTCGGAAGGACTTATAATATGGCCATGCAAAATTTCAAGAGTTTAGGTTTTTGAGATACATTAAATGTTCCTTATTATAGCTACTTTAATGAGCAATTAAAAGTTAAAAACATCTGACAAACATCGGATCATAATAATTATAACATCGGATCAAATACACTGCTGGCCACCCAAATTGCAACACCAAGAAAGACAAGAGATATCACAACAAAATTTATTTTGCAGATAACATGTTGACCAAGTATCAAATGATTAAATTTATAGACTTCTGTGAAGTGTGGTTCATACAAATCAGTAGCCAGAGTAGCCGCCATTGTTGGAGATCACCGCTGCCACACGCCTCGGCATTGATTCAAAGAGACTTTGGATGTGTTCTTGGGGTACAGAAGACCAAGCAGCTTCCACCCGTTGCCAAAGTTGATTTGGTGTGGCAGCTGGGGATGTATTCTGGGTCAATCGGTGAGCAACCATGGACCACATGTTTTCTATCGGCGAAAGATCCGGAGAACGAGCTGGCCAGGGAAGCAATTCAATCTGGCGACTGACGAAGAACCCTTGGACAATGCGTGCCACGTGTTGTCGCGCATTATCCTGTTGAAATATGGCTGTGGGGAAGCCCTGAAGGTAAGGAAGGACAACTGGCTCCAACACCTCGGATATGTAGCGCTGGCTGTTTAAAGTACCGTCAATGCGCACTAGAGGAGTGCGAGAGTGATATCCAATACCGCCCTATACCGTAATGCCCGGTGCAAGACCAGTGTGGCGGTGCATAACGCAGCTGTTCAGCATCCTCTCTCCACGGTGTCTCCAGACTCGAAACCGACCATCGTGGTGTTGTAGATAGAAGCGTGACTCGCCAGTAAAGACAATTTCATTCCATTCTACCGTCCACATCCTTCTTTCATCGCACCATTGGTGACGGAGACGTCTGTAGTTCTGCGTCAAGGGTAGACGAAGCAATGGAAGTCTTGCGGACAGACCACTCTGCTGTAAACGGCGTTGAATGGTACGCGCAGACACTGGATGATGAATTACAGACTGAATGTGCTGTGCTATGGTTCGTGATGTGGCTGAGCGATCCGTCACTGCCATACGCACAATATGCCTGTCATCACGTGAAGTCGTGCACTGAGGTGGATGCGATCAAAGAGGTCGGTCCGTCGTACCCTCCTGCATCCAACGATCACATATCCGCATTACAGTTGTTTGGTTTCGTCCAACACGACTACCGATTTCCCTGAAAGATAATCCACAATCTCGGTAGGCCACTATCCTTCCTCTGTAGAACTCGGATACTTGGACAAAAGATGATCTCTGTTTTCTACGAGGCATAATTGATCGCTTTTTTGAAAAAACCATAAGAAAAACACAACTGTCGTACTTGAAATCGTCGAAATCTCCAAGCCTTAAATAGCGCTTTGAAGTAGCGCCACAGGCGCGCATGATGTGCGTCTGCGCTGAAATTCTAATCATTTGCATATCTCACCTCCGCTAATGCATGTTGTAAATTTCATATTATTTGCATTCTTCCTTCAGGGTGTTGTATTTACGGTGCCCAGCAGTGTATATTAATGCGTAGTAAATATAATAATTCCATAGTAAATATAATAATGTAATTCTCAAATCTTTTTCACTTGCATAATAAATATAATAATTCTCGGATCGCTGAAAAATACGCTTAAAATAGTGTTCAAATTTGAAATCCGGGTTACTATAACTACAATTAATTTCGATCTAAGAATAGTATATTTTTATAAGGAGATGATCCCTGAAATTAACACCAAATTTAGGATTAAATATCTCCGGATATAATGATAGTAAAGACATTAACTTTCATATTTAGACTAATTTTACGATGTAAAATCTGATTACGGCATCAAAACATGTGTTACCATTAGAAATTTTGTTGATTGTGCAAAATTGAATATGAAGACGTCCCCTTAGGAACTTTGAATTTGTAGAAGAGATTATTTCCTAATGATACCTTTGAATTTACTATTTTGTAAACATTTCTTAAAATAAAGGAAGTTATTTTTTTTTTTTTGCGCGACTGTACATTACACGCCAAACACTCGGATAGGGATGAACCATTGAATCTGTATTCGCTTGATGCCCTTTAGTGCGTACAAATGCTTTTTCAATTTCTGAATCCGTTCAATCAGTCGTTTATCGTTTTTCTTATGTACGTTTTGATAAAATCACATCTAGTAGCTCCATTATTAATAGAGTTTGATAAGAACTGTGTATAAAAATGTAATAGACCAAGACAGGTGCGAATTTCCAATGCTATGTAATCTTTGTGGAAATCAATGCCAGTTTGCACTCAGTGCGGCAACGGTTTTATGATGACTTATGCGACGCAGTAATCAAGAATTTCGATTTAGGGTACATCAGATAATTTTAATTTAAATCAACATTTATTTAGACGTAAGAATATCAGGTGCAGATTTTTTTATTTTTTTGCGTTGATCCTTATTTACTGACAAACTCAATTTAGCATCGAAGAACAGTTAGAAAAAGTTCATCACGTGTAAATCTTCATGGATGAAATTCACAAGTGTTTGTGCAGTATTGTTCAATACAAAATGAACTTAGTATTCTTATATAAGCCTCGAAGTCACGGTAGCATAACAGATTAGCAACTGGAAGCTTCAAAGTTGGAGACTCTATCCAACCAAATATCGTCATCTGAGTGATGGCTGGTGCATGTTAAACAGGCGTCAGATGTCCTCACGTTGGATGTCAGATGTCCTCACTATTTTGGAGAGTAGAGCAACAGCACAAATGTTGACCTCGTCATCTGACCGGTTTGAAAATCGAAAAGCGTTGTCCTCGGAACTGTAACGAAATCAAGATCTGGTCAATTTTCTTCAAATGACAAGATATCTGATCCATCGTCTGGTTAGTTTTCTTCGGATGACGAGTTATCTAGTCTATCAAGATCTGGTCAGTTTTCTTCAAATGACAAGATATCGCGTCGACCAAAATCTGGTCTATTTTCTTCAAATGACGAGATATCTCGTCCATCAAGATCTGATCAGTTTTCTTCAAATTACGAGATATCTCGTCCATCAAGATCTGGTCAGTGTTTCAAATTTCTTTCTTCCTTTTTTCATCTCGAGACAATCAACACGAGGTTTAAAGCTAAGGGGGGGGGGAGAATGAAGTAATGAAGTAGCAGCTTTCTACAGTCTCCGCGAAACGGGTGAAAAAAAGAAAAAAATTGACGTCCATTTGTTTATGTGCATCTACTTTCCAAAACTAAGGCAGGGTTGACAGTTAGGAGCCCATTCAAATATTTGTTTGATACCTATAAACAAAATAATTATCAAACGTCAGCATGGCTGTATGCTCTGTAATTTTGAGAGTCATGCTCGTTCAGGTCCATAACCCTATTGGTGGTTGTCTCTACGATATATCTCGTTCATCAGCAAAACTATTACCATAATTTGATGAACGAGATATCTCGTCATAAGAAGAAAACCAACCAGATCTTGATGAACGAGATATTTCGTCATTAGAAGAAAACTGACAAGATCTTGATCTTGCCATCATAAGAATATAGCCAATATCTTGAGAACGATATATTTCGTCATTAAGAAAATTGATCAAATCTTAATTGACGAGATATCTCGTCGGAATCGCTAAGAGAGTTAATGTGAGAAATTTCTTGGTCAAATCAATTTTCCTGAACTATCCCCACGAAGCACTCAAAGGAAAGAATTTTGGGACAACCACAGGAATTCAATTGATTAGTTCAAAAATCACGTGACTAAAAACTTACGATATTTGTCCGACCAACTTTTAATCGCATCGAACGTATTTATTGAACAATTTCAAAAATTATTATTCCATAAGAATCAACGTGAGATTATCCCCAGTAGCTAAACCTGCCTGGTAGAATCACCAAGAATTCTCTCCAGCTGGGCATTTAAAATGCTGAGGTTTGTATGTTGAAATGCCATGAAACAATGTTGCATACATAGCAGTTTTCATAAAGGTCTTACTTGAAGGACTTACTCCATATTCATATGCATGCAAAACTTTTACAGTGCTAAATATCCCTTGCCAACACTGTAAAAAGACTGCACCACATGCATATGACATGAAATGCCTGAGTTTCAGATCCTTCGCAGTTTGAAATTCTGGGTGAAGTAGGTATAAATACCGAATTTTGTTGCATCGCAAGTGGAGCTAAAAAACACTTATTTTGTGTGTGTGAGAAATTCTAAGTTTTTCACCAAAGTCAACAATCACTGATAGAGATTTACACGTACTGCAGAGTAAGTTTTTTACAAGTCGTCTAGTAACATTTTCATCTACTATTAAATAATGAGCAACATCAGAGTCCATATCAAAATTCAATTTTTCTTTCACACTCGTTTCTAACTATTTACAACGCATAGTTCTTAAGGGCTTGAATTAGCAGGCGAATCAATTTTTCCAATGCATATTTCATTACACTATCGCTTGGAAGCTTTTTGTTTACAAGCAGTGCTGGAATGTTTTCTTTTCGGCATTATGCAGAGATATAATATAAAAGGTGGAGTGGTAGTTCACGGTAAGACGTTTGTCGCCAACTAATTTTTGTCGCCAAATCAAGATTCCGTAACAGCAGATAGGGTTGCCATAACTAAAACGGCAGATGTGAAGAAAATCCGCGAAAGGTGAAGGTTACCATATTTGGCGACAAATCGCCTTCTTACAGTGAACGACCACTCCACCCTCGAAAATTTTGATTTGTGCACTTCAACTCACAGGAAAATACGAAAACAAGCATAATTTAGAAGTACAACATCATTTTCTCGTGAATAAACACGTGTGGATCAATTCATTTGACTTCAAACTGAAAAGACAAGCATTAGAAAGTCTTGTGAAATTAAACAACATTTAAAGGGCAAGGCTCACACGATAGTGTTTTTAACATATGTGTGCAGAGACAAAACACCGTCTACTTTCGGTTTCGTTACTTACATTCAATTGAAAAACTTTTATAACTCGCTAAATAATGCAGCTACAGCTATAAAATTTTGCACACATATTCTTAAAAGTTGTATAATTAATAAGGATAGTAAAAAAAATCGACATTTTGGTCATTTTTAGGGTATTGTGTCCCATTAAAACACTAGTCTGCGAATTGATATCCAATCGTCCAAAGTCATTCCGCATACCTAAGTGACTTGCACTTCTGAGATCTTATGACTGCGATTTCGTTCACATGCTCTGTCTATTTCAACACAAATTTGATGTACAAAAATTAACTGACACTTTAGTAGCATACAGTGTCTCCCAAAACTATTCGTGCACTTTAAAATTTGTAGAAAAAGCGCAGTAATATTTTGTCACATCATCTCCTTGTAATTCTGAATAAAACCTAACATTAAAAAATTATTTTGTGACTCATTTTCTTTTTATAAGAATTAAAACGCAAGGAGACATAAAAAGAAGACGTCCCAAAATTGATCGTACACCGAAACATTTTCAGAGAAATTCATAAATAAAATGATTGTCTATCACTTTTATCTAACTTTTGCGTTGTGGTGACATTTAAAAATTGTTTGGCTTTAATTTTTGCTTGATTACATCATAATATTCTTTTTATTATTTAAAAATGGCTCGTAGTCGTAAGGAAACAATGTACAGCATTCGCAAATTGATTGGTTTTTATCATAGTAGTGGCAAATCAATTCGGAATTTTGGTAAATTAGTAAATGAATCCCATTTTATATTGCTGTATGGGATAAAACGTTAAAAAAAATTAGATCGAAACAAGGTAAGAAAAGGTCGTCCGACAAAGTTAACTCAACGTTATCAAAAATATATAGTTAGAAAATATGTGAAAATACACGTTTGATGCTGTAAACATTTCTACAGAATTTAGTGAAAAATTGTGTACTTAATTGTAATATTGTTTTATATGAAACTGTTCGACTTGAACTCTGATCAACTGGATTGAATGGGCGTACTCGAAAGCAAATTTAACATTTTTGATTCCTATAGGCGTATAATTAATTGTATGGAGAAGAAAAATGCGAAACTTAATCCCAAGAACTTAGTTTATTGATGGCATAATGAATCATTCTCTTTATTTGAATGTTTTAAAAGACAATTTAAAATTATCAGCCCAAAATATGGGTATTAAAAACAACTTTGTTTTTTATGAAGATAACAATCATAAGCACAGGGCTATCAAAATTCGCATCTGGTGTCTCTATAATTGTCCACAAGTTCTGAAAACACCACCTCAGTTGCCAGATTTAAACACAATAGAATACATTTGGAGATATATAGAAGTTAGAGTTTTAGATTGATGCAGAAATTACAAAAAAAAAACTAGTGAACTCTATTCCCTGACTATTAAAAGGTGTGTGTATATGCTATAGGACATCATACTAAGTATTAATTTACTGAAATATTACAATATTTATTACTTTGTTGATATTTATTTAAAGTGTACGTAGACTTTTGTGAGGTAACTTTTTGTTACGTATTATAATTATTGATTTTCTCTAAACAAAACTTTTACAATGTTTAAAAAATATTTCATGTAGTTTTGTTAAAAACAAGTTTTAATGTCATGAAAAATTCCCATTGTGAAATATTTATTTTTATTAATGGATAGAGCAGTATTTCATCTAAATTCGTAAGTGTACGAACACTTTTGGGATCATATTATAGTGCAATGTGTAGATTATAGTACAATGGTTCCCAATCACGAAGTACAATTTCGAAGGTTAAAGTTGTTATTTTTCAACTCTCTGCTACATTGGAGACTAGTAGATGTGATGAACATGTGTATTTTCAAAATTAGCTTAATTGCACTCAACACAATCAGCACGTACTTTGAAGGATGATATACTATAAATTGTAGAATCGCCAATACACTATCTACCAATAAGTATTTGGACACCCATGCAAATGACGATATTTGAGGTCCTGATATACGTCACGCAATCCTCCGTTAAATATCGAGTAGGAAACAACATTGCATAGTTTGCATTCAAGATACCACGAAGTGCAGAGTTATCTTATTTCGAGAAAGGTGTAATCGTCGGGTATCACATAAATGGCCGATCCTTAAGGGACATATCTAGCGAGTATGTATAATAAAATATAAAAAAATAATAAAAAATGAAAATTCCACAAATGGCAAAAAAAAAAAAAAAACTCTTAAACGTTTCAAGAAAACTATTGAAATAAAATAAAACTTCCACAACTGTAGAAATAGAAATAAATGAACCAATGGGCATCACAGAAACAAATTTAAAAGGACCAATGCAATCAAAGGATATTTAAAAATCAAAATAACCAATGGAAGCAAAGAAAAAAATTTCAAAAGAACCAATGACATCTTTTGGAAGATGTTTTGGATTTTGGAAGAACTTTCTAGAATATTTAAAATGAAAATTAAAAGATTCCGTTTTCTGAGGTTGCCATGAAACCACAACAATCAATCGTAAAGACAGATTGGTTGCCTTAATCTATCGCAAGTAGCAGTGCGCCAAAAAAAATAGCCAATTCCATTGCTACCGCTCATTAAAGTAGAGTATAGCTGTACATTGCGAGGTCAACCTTGGATTGGAATTGTGACAATCGGGTTAAGGGGACCGGGAAAGCAAATTCGACCAAAAAATCAATTTATATTTTATTGCTCCTTTATATAGTTCAAAATCTCCTCTTTCCAATGATATATCACACTAGGTAATGGAATAAGAGGAAGTTTGAAAATTATGCACGTTTCCAATAAGCACTTCACATCTGACACGGCCTTTCAAATGTAAAGAAACCGTTTGTGGACATTTCTAATCTTTGTTGCTCAACAATGTATATTATATTTTTTACTTTTCTTTACTCAAATTATTTTCGATAATCTGGTAACAGTAGAGTTAACTGTAATCATTTAGTTTTTTTCTAACTATTTTTATTAATTTTACCATGCAATATAAGTTAGCTTTTCTGAGACATGACATTTGATAGAGACTTGGCGAATCCAGAATTATTGAAAAAATGTGTTCAAGGAAAGACTCAAAACCCAAATGAATCGGTGAACAATGTGATTTGGACTCGCGTTCCAAAAAATGTGTTTGTAACCATCCAAACTTTAAAACTGGGAGTGTTTGATGCTGTTTCCTGCTGCAACAGTGGAAATATTATAAAGTGCTATACATTATCTAGAGTTAACATCAATCCAGGCTGCCATTTTATACAAATTTTTGAGAAAACTGGACTAAGACCGTGTTATCGATGGAGAGCGAAAACTCTCCGAATACAGTAAAAAGGCCCGCCATAGAAAGAAAAGCATAAAAAAAAATTGAAGATACATGTATTAAAAATAAAAGAGATCACCCTTTATATAAATCAGGATTTCATTAAGGTTAGACGTAAAATTATTTATAAAAATTCATTTGAAATGTTTAAATCCATTTTTCTTAAAACTTAGATTTTTAAGATTCATGCCCCATTTTCTCAGAATCTACTGATCATAATGACAATATTTTTATGACATATTTGTGTTATATCTCTAAAGATTTTAACACGTGCATTTTTTGATTTTTTGAAAATTGGATTTTTTAGAAATCTAAATGTGTTAAAAAATGCTATCTAAAAAGTGATATTCAGTTAAAAATTTCTATAAAATTAAAAATTTTAAATAAAAAAAAAGTGAGCTGTTAAAGTTTGTATAACATATCAGTCTAACCACCATAAAAATTTTGTGTTGATTACTATTATAGTTATTGAGAAAAAGGGTCTTGAATTTCGTGAATTTAACATGGAGGAGATAGGGCCTTCCCGGTCCCCTTAACAGAATGAACTGGCCTGCCCAGAGCCCAGACCTGAACCCTATAGAGAACCTCTGGGACTTGTTGGATCGCAAAATTAAGGGGTGCACCATCCGTCCAAAGTCAGTGAAGGAACTTACATGTCTTGTCCAAGCCGAGTGGAAGAAAATATCGCTAGCCGTCATACATGGACTTGTGGAAAGCATGCCCCGGAGTAGAAGTGGTAGCATTGAATTCAGTAACAGCTAATTTCTCTGAACCGTACTATGTGAGACCTAGCACACTCTAAAACAAAAAAAAATCGACGCACCAAGGAGTTGTCCGATTGCAATAAAAATTAGTGGATAAAGAAGAACACACTTATAAAAACAAACAATTAAATTTCAGAACAATTGAATGATTTATTTCACACTTTGACCGTTACAAAGGGAGGAAGTCAATAAGAGGTTGGTCCACCTCTGGCCTGGATGGGAGCTCAATACGGCGTAGCATAGACTATAAAAACGTTCCCGGATGGGGTCTCCTGACAAATTGTCTCCAACTATCGGGCTAAATGAGCAACATTACGGGATGGTTCCAATCGCCTTCCGTAACGGCCAAAATGTGCTTTATGGGAGAGAGATCAGGAGACCTTGCTGGCCAAGGAAATGTTGGGAAAGCTTGAATACAATTCATAGCAACACTCGCCGTGTACATTCGGGCATTATCTAGTTGAAAAGTAATTCCGGAGTGTCACAAAATAGCGGTAACACAACCGGGCGTAGAATATTGTCTACCTACCGCTGTGCTGTAAATGTGCCAGGAATGACTTCCAAATGACTATAAAAGGAGGTAGCACCCAATAATCAGTTAATTTTATCTTTCCAAGACATAAATGAAGCAAAAGAGATTAACAGCAGTGCACTTGCGAATGATCCCGCATTAGAAATATCTAATGACATATGGATCAGAGAGAAAATGGAAGATGATTATACGAAAAATGTTATCAACCAAATTAAAGATTCATCGCAGGCTAATTATTTTAAGGAAAGAGGTTACATTCTATCACCGTTAGGGCTGTTGGCATATTCTCCTAATAAACACATTTTACATGTGACATATGCATTCGACATAAAAATTACACTGCAAAAAAGTATCCATTACAAGATATGTCACTAGTAGAGAGTCCTCGATTATTTGTGTCCATGGACATAGTTGGACCCCTAGGAAATGCTGGACATGTTTTAACCTTTATAGATAATTTTTCAAAGCAAATGGCATTATATCCTTTGAAAAGTATCACCACTAACGCGGTTACCAAGCATTTATTACATTACATTGCTCATTATGGTATGATGTCACAAATTCCTACAGATTTGGGAACGCAATTTACGTCCGAGGTTTTTGAACTAATTATTCATATTTTTTGCGTGAAATTGATTCACAGTTCATAAAGGCACCCTCAATGTAATGGAATATCGGAGAGAATTAATTCCTCCTTAAAAGCTTCAATTAACACCTTATAAGAAAAAGATGTATATGTGGAAAATGCTCTAATTATACACCAGTTATTATACAATGGATCTGTTCACGCCACTACAGGTTTTACTCCAAATCATTTACACTTTGGGCGAAAACTCTCTCTCTCTCTCTCTTCTTTGATACATTTTATAATTATATTACGCCTACTCTTTTAGACAAAGGACATTATATTTAAAAAATGCAGCAGGATTTGAAAGTCGCATATGAACAGGCTTACACATCATTAGAGAGAAATCGCATCCAACAAAACAACAGACAGAATGGTAGGGCTAAACTGAGAATTCTGAATGTTGGTGATACTGTTTATTTGAGGTCGAAAGATAGGTTTAAACCTAAATACACAGGGTCTTATTGCATTTTTTCACAACACAATAATGTGAACTTTAAAATTAGACCCTTAGACGATGAATCTGCCCCCGTTTTTAAGCTGCATATACACTCATTGCCATAAACATTTGCGCATCAAGAAAAAGTCGTCAAAATGAAACGAAATTTTACACATATAAGTACTACTTTGATATAAGTAAGTGATTAGAAAATCAAAGAAAAAGGATCATTTTTATTGCAGAAAAAGCACAAATAAACGGAAGTTTTAGTACTCTGTTGGACCCCCTCTAGCTCGAATGCAAGATGCGATACGAGCGGGCATTGAGGCAAATAAGTTCCGTATAATGTCCTGAGACATCTCGTTCCACTGTTGCTGTAAACGCGCCTCTAGTTCGACGAAACTCGTAGGTTGTCCAACTTGCCGTCCCAAATGATCCCAGATTCTCTCGACTGGTGACAAATCTGGGGATCGAGCAGACCAGGGAAGGGTGGTAATGTGGAGGAGGCAGTCCTGTGACATCCTTGCTGTGTGTGTCCGTGCATTGTCGTGCTGAAAAATGGCTCCTGGGAGCCCTGCCATGAGTGGCATCACATGTGGCTGAAGGATGTTATGGATGTACGACTGGGCTGTCACTGTGCCATGGATCAATATTAGGGGTGACCGTGTATCGTAAGCAATGGCACCCCATACCATCACACCAGCTGTGGGAGCGATGTATCGCTGTAAAGCGAAGGCAGGATTGAGACGTTCGCCACCGGCCTTCCACACACGAACACGATTGTTGTCACTGCTCAAATTGAATCTAGATTCGTCGCTGAAGACGACCTGGTTCCATTCCGTTGCAGTCCAATCCCGTCGTGCGCGACAGCACTCCAAACGGAGGCGTCGGTGGGCGGGTGGGTGTCATTGGCAGCACACGTAATGGGAGCCGCGATACCAGATGTCCTTCAGCCAGGCGCCTTGCGATGAATCGGGAAGACACAGGGGCCTGTAATGAAGGTGCTGCCTGTGTCTGGATAGCTGCCAATGAGGCAGTTGGCTCTGCGCGTGTGTTTCGTATGATGTGATGGTCTTCTCGACGACTGGTCTGTCGAGGGCGTCCTGAACCTGGTCGATGTGTAAATGACGTCTCTTCTGTCCACTGGTCACAACACCGCCTCACAGTAAAATCTGAACGGCCTACTTGACGAGCTACTCACTGATCTGATCACCCAGCTTCCATCATCCCAAAGAGTCTTACCCTCTCGAACTCTGGCGGTTGCTCATATTGTCTTCGATGGCGGCGTAACGGTATGTCTACCTCAACATTTAATTTGCGAAAGTTTAAGTACACTCAAACAAGCTCTTCTTACCTGTTTCATACTCCAAGGAGAACAAAGTTCAACGCCTTCTAGTGGCATTACGCAATGCGCAATCACGCTGCATTTCTAATCATTTTCATATCTGGCCGACGTGTACCTTCATGCCAAGTTTCGTTACGATCCCACAATTATTTCTTGGTGCGCAAATTTTTATGGCAATGAGTGTAGATCGCTTACGACTAGCGCCCGCATGAAAGACTATATTATTTGACAATTGTGATGAAATTCTTTGGGTGTCTACTCCTCGTTATCAATTGCGGAATCGTATTTTTAATTAATATTGTGTTTTTTTCGATGATGTGATAATGAACTCATGGACGCTATAATGATACGTGGAACATTTGTGAACTTTGACACTCTTATGAAGAAAAACATTAGTGTTACTTTATTATTTAAAAAAGATATTGAGTGTAAATTACTACATAAACTGCTTAAGTTTGAATAACGTTCGTCCAAGTATTTAGATGTCATCTGTTCAATTAAGATTTCTCGTTTTGTGCTTTTCATTCTCTGTTCACTTCTAGCGATAATGTTGACTGTGTAGTCGGTATTCAAATTATGTGTTATCATGTGTCGTGAACGTTGAGTATTATCTATCTAATAATAGTAATTTAGTCATGTTATAATGTGCCTTTTTTCTTTCTATATATTTTTTTCAGTTTGTATAATCCTCTACATGGTGTGCATTATTTTTGTGTTCGTTAAAATTGTTATAGTGTTAGCTAAGCTGATAAGAGAGAAATTTGGACGCAAACACCCCGATATCAATTGATATTAGAATATATTTCTCGCGACAGGTTATTTAAACGTTTTCTACTCGGGGTACTTAAACTTATAAATACAAGTTGCTTTATATCAGATGTGTTGGATTGTGCAATTTTTTTTTATTTTTTTTAGTGTTTGTGCTGGTTTGTATCTTACATTGGTGAAATTTGGGATATGCCTATGGACTCATTGAATTCCTGCGGCTCATCCAGAATGCATATCATCATAATTATTTGTCTGGTTATATTTTCATGCCATTATCAGTACTACCATTGTTACCATGCTGTGAGGAAATAGTTCATTGGCCACTACTGAGAGTTCAGGTAAATTCCTCGATATCAGTTTTGAGCATTCCTCGGAGAGATAATATATTGTACGAATTTTAAGGTTTTTTTTCTTTCTTTTTTTTTAATCTATTGATGTGTGGGGTATTATGTGATATGATAGTCAAGTCAAATATTGTTTTGCCCTTTAAGGCAGGGAAACACAACCTTCAAGCTATTATTTTCAATGTCCAGTCCCCTAACAAATCCCCGAACTTGAGGAGAAACCATGTTCATCACCCCTCAATACCGAGAAATTGGAACGGGTGAGCTTTCACCCTTCACACAATGGGGTTGATATCTGAAGTGGCGCAATGTCACTCGGTTAATAGAAGGATTGACCCCCTGGTAAGGTCGGGGCGTAGTACCCAGAATATTAGGGAATGTTAGACCGGGAGAACGATGTAAAATAACGCTAAAAAAAGAGGAGACGGAGGTTTTTTCTGTGGTGGCCAGCTATTTCCAAAAATATGGTAACTCTACAATGGATAACTTTTAATGGAGATATACCATCTACGAATTGAATGAAAAATAAACGAAGTTACCAACCAGAATCCGGCTGCCTTTACTGTGTCGTTCACCAACAATAGAAATCTCTAGAATCCAGAAGGAAAGAACCACCTAATACCAAAAGAAGGAACCTCCATATCATGATGCCTTACTTCAACCTGACGGTCACCATATATAAAGGTATGTCCATATTTATATCCGATACCGATTGAGAACTCCACTTATTCTGATCGAACCTGTGGTCAAAACTGGATATTGGTATTCAGATCAAAATTGGGTATAATAAACAGTACACAAGCCAAAAGGAAAATACACTTCATAAAATTAAAAAAATAATAATAACATTACCGAAATGTATATATAACTCTATCTCTAAATGTATGTAGAGCAAAATAGTGTGTGAAAGAGTGATAGAGATTTTAATGGAAATTATCTGTGGAGTCTGTATTATTTATTAATGTACATTACTTATAGGTTTATTAGAATGGTTACTATTATTATTGGGTATTCTCTGTGTTTTGATGAAAACTGTAGAACTAAGAAATGTTATCGAAGTCCCTAATTTAGTTTGAGTACTGGAAGTCAGTGTCGAAATGACTGCGTCAGAAGTTGAACTAAAGAAAGTAACACTGCGAAATGACAAATTTTACCACGTATGTGACATACCTTAAATGGTTTTAAGTTTCGAGACTAGACAACTGCAACCTTTGTCGAGAATTCCAGGACTGAATAAATGTTGGTTGGGAAAGGTCTTTATAGTCCTTGAGCTTTAATACCATACATGCAGCTTTGCTTAACACATGATAAAAACTAAACTGTATTTTCCAAGATTACATAATCGTTTTATTTTTATTTCATTACTTTATGACATAAAGCAGAACAGAGTATTATTCAATAGAACCTCAATAACACATCTGACATTTTATAAACGATTGATTCGACAATAAATAAATATTTAAAATGAACATACTTAATTTTTACCTTCTAAAGTATTCTGAACAAACAAGATTTACTACAATTGCATCCATGGAAGGATACAGGGTTAGAATTTTAGTGTAAAAGTATATTTTTAACTAGTTGTGTGTGTGCTCAGTGATATAAAATAGTTTCTAAACACAAATCAATGCATCGTATTACCACTATTAAGTCATATCCGTAGTTAAACCCCCTAAGGTATTTGATTTCTTTATTAAATATACGCAATGTGTTGAAAAACATTTTAAAAGTAATTGAGACCTTTGAAGGGATGTAAGCATGTATTTCAAATCTATTCAATTTTAATTTGTTACAATTTTGTAATCAGTGCAATATATCTGTGAAAAGACAAGCAATAAATTTTGCATTAATTACTTGAATTACAGAGTGAGTGTTACAAATTATTTGCTATAAAGGATGTCCCATAAATTTGTATACTTTTCTAAAACTCATTTTAAATCATAAAATCAGCGTATCAGAGAAGGTTCGGCAATATGAAAACAAATTTAGTTATAATTTTACCAACAGAGGATGTAATCACTATCACTTAACCAGAACATGGAAATAAGCAGTTAAAATGCATGTAGCCTTTATTTATTTACATTTGTGAACATCTTATAGATTTGTTCCATATGATTACCTTTACATTTTTTGTTCGATATTATCTAAAGGCTTGTGTGGCCTAATATGAGAACAACAATTGGAACAGGAGTGCCTTATGAAACAAAGGAAACATGTTGTTTAACAATTCCCAAAACTTAATTCGCATGAAATAATGACAATGCAGCTACCAACTTTATAATTTTAGTTTTCAAAGGAAATCAATTTGCATATTTTCGTCATACTAATGGTACAATGACTCTCTATGACTGAAAATTAAATAAAAACATTTTTTTTTGCCGAAAATCCGACACATCGACTAGCCATTTGGTGCAAATACGCAGACAAATACGTACCCCCAAATATGCGTTCATTGTCTTATTTATGGCCGACGATGCCCGCCACGAACTTATTGATTTACATTGATGACATTACTTATTTATTTAAATACATGACTTTCCAAATTTAGTCACAAAATATAAAATTACTAGCAGACCCGGCCACGCGTTGCTGTGGCTACGGTTTTTATTATATTACATAGTAGTAAACTATTCAAGGGAAACGGTAGGAGAACACCAGACATGGGGACCACCATGCTTTTTTACACAGATGCCATTTGTCAAAATACATGGCGACCTCCATGATTGATTTTCTACTACCGTTGATATTGAGCAAAAATCAATACAAAAGAAATAAATTTAAATTTTTTTATTTTTTGTATTCAAGTCTGTAACAAATGAGTACATTACAAAGTTGTTAGTAAATAACACGTAACACTTAAACTTATTAATGAGGTATGTAGGGCAGATAGTTTAAAATTTTTAACAATAATGTTTATTATTTTGAATTATAAATACTTTTAATTTTAATTTAATTTATCACTAATCGGTGCACAATATTTTTGGTTAACCTGTCTTTAGCTAACACAAATAGAGTTGACGGTTTTCCTACACGTGAACATGCAACATATAGTTGCCCATGAGAAAAACATGGATTTTCCAAATCTAAACCACAAATGGCCATTGTTTGGCCTTGAGACTTGTTTATAGACATGGCAAAAGCTAAACGAATTGGAAACTGTAACCTTTTGAAGGGTATCGTAGATTCTGATGGTATCATCGGAATACGTGGCAACAGGACCACTTCTCCTTTAAACTTTCCAGTTAAAATGGTAGCTTCAAGAATATTTCCGGTGGTCTTTTTGATGACCAAACGCGTACCATTGCATAATCGAGGTGGATTCAAATTACGCAGGAGAATAATAGGTGAACCAATCTTTAATCGAAGATTATGTGGTGGCATTCCAGATATATCTAGTGAATTTAAAAATTCAATTGGAAAATTTACACTATCATTTTCATCAACAACAGTGTCGATTGATTTAAAAGACATAAGATCGCCTGGTAACAACTGTTGTATCTGGAAGTTAATTTCGTCAACATCAACATTTTTGGCTGCCAAAATAGCCCGATCACTGAGTAAGTTATGATTCAAGTAATTACTCTGTATATCCGGAAAAATACTCTGAATCAATTCGTTTTTTCCCTGAAGAACAGTGCAGAAATTGTCTGGTAGTTTAATGCATTGCGTATTTGGTTGCAGTTCTATTTTACCGTTCCCAATATCTAGCAATTGTTCAGAAAATATTTGTGCTGATGTGCTATTATGACACATTGAAATGAGGAGTGCAAAATAATTTTTAATAGAGGTTGAATAAAAATAATGGAAAAAAAAATATTTGTGCAATTATTGAAAAAGTGTGAGAAGCTTTGTACCACTTTTTCATATATATATTAATTAACTTTTGATCCTGGAGCCTTAAGTACCTTATAATCATCAAAATGCATTTTTCATACAGTGTGATTTGATGTATAGCAAATATATAATAATATGACTATGTGATAATACTTACATGTATATATTTTAATTAAAGATTGTTGAATAATGAAGCACTAATAATTAAAAAGCAAGAAGAATTTCACTGTATTACTTTTACTATAATATGAATTCAGTTTATAATTCAGTCTAAATAACACGTGGCCGGCTATGCTAATCACTGTATTGCGTTTACTACTAAATAAATTTAACTTATACTTTAGACTCAGCAACAGGTGGTGGTTATGCCATTAAATTGTAGCTTATGTGAAACTTTGGTACTTTCAACACAGCGCCATCTGTTAGAATACTTACTCAATCCAGTCAACAGATACCGCAATAATTTGCAATAAAATAATATCGCGGATATAAATTGAGATGAAGGCTATCCTATCTTTTAAGTTAAATCAAACTGCACACGGTGCGCAAATTTGATTGAAATCGGTTAAGTAGTTTAGGAGTCCATAGCGGACAAACAACGTGACGCGTAATTTATATATATTAAGATGAACAGTTGTGAATGGAATATTATATCTTATCTACCCAGTGTAGCTTCCGATGTTTCTAATAGCATAAAAGGGGATATAAACCTCAAATCCACATTTCTAGATAAAAAGACATCTAATTATTGTACAGTAAATAAAAGGCACACACACATACACATTACTTCCAGCTTAAGTTAGACATTACTGACATGTGGCATATCCATATGTTCCTTACACTCCGTTCCTTTCTCGCGTTCCGCTTCAGGATACTCATCAAATCCAATTCCCTTCATAATTGTACTGTCGTCACCTTTTTCTGCAGAACAAAAAACGAAATAAGGTTTTCATAAATCAAGGAACACAGAAATCGCTATTCCTCGTCAAAAACTATATCGATTTGCTCAATTTTAGAGTACAAACAATACTGCATCAGAATAATTTATACAAATATGTGCTGCTAGTGTCTTATGATATTATCAAACACTAGTATAAGGCTAGGGGCACACATATGGTTTTACAACGCAAGTGCGGTCGTACATACATTAGATCCAATAGAGCAGTGCACGCTTCTCCGGTCTCAAGTACCTACCTTGTTTTCGTAAATAAATGGAATATAAATAATAATTAATAAATGGATGTATCCAATAACGTCTATTTTGTTTCAAAATAGATATTTTTTCCACACCAAGTAAGCGAAATAAACACATTTTCTTCCATAGATATCCATCGCAAATGGCGCTAAATAAGTATTTGTGGCATTTAACGGTTATGTGTGCATAGTTGGGCTTCCGATAGTTGCATAGTTGCATGTCCGATGGAGGTGGAACTCATTCTTAAAATTATTGTTTCATCTTTTTAATGTTTTAGGTATTATTAAGATTTAATGTGTCCAGTCGGATTTTTAAATTTTAATCTAAAATAATTTTGAAGTAATTTATTGGCATCACGGTGTTGCATGTGATGTTGGTTTGCGAAGAAAACCAAACGGGTATGGGTTTAAATCACCGGGGTTGGCGAGCGTTAGCGAACAGTAGTCACACCTGGCCCCACGAAAAGAACTGTCACGAGCATCACTGTGCTGACCAAGCAGTGGTTCGTTTACAGATAAAAGCAGACATTAACAGCGATGAGTTAAGCCACTGGTGACACCTTTTCTTTAATTACTCTGTGATATAAAACTAAACAGTATACTATTCAAGACTCTCAACAGCATTTCTGTCTTATTTTCAATGTTCGTTCCAACATTAAATCATGATTTAAAATAAATACATTGAGTGTTTACACTTTAAAGAAGTTTTGGTTTATTCTAAAATTTATCTTCTAAAGTACACTGAACAAATGCAATCTCTCTATGGAAGGGTAAAGTACTACAATTTTAATGTCATAGGTTTGCTCTGTGATCTAAAAGGTTTCTAAATACATATTAGGACTACTCAAGGCTTTTATCGTTTGAAAATATAAAAATCATTTCTAAGTGTTTCAGCATGGGACATCGGGAATTTATGTTTATAATTTTTCTTATAAAAAGCAACGCTTACAAATTTCTTTAAATAACTCATGGAATGCTTAGAAATGTCAAGTTAAGACACAAATATTTGATGTATAGTTCAAATTTTTTTATATAACGCGATTTTTCACATTCGTATACAGTCCCCTTTTCTGTGTTTGCTTTCCTTTCTGTAACGTGCTTCACGTATCAATGTTTAATTCTTAAATCTACACATGGACTTATGAAATTTTTTTTAAACGTCCGAAAGAGTAAAAGTTAAACTTGTTTACTGATTAAATTTTGTATTTGTATTTCGTAATCCGTACAATAGATCATTCCGTGTACATACATGACATTTCTCATGAATTTGTGTGTTCTGCATTTGTGTAATTATGCTATGATTTTACACAAAAATAGGAACTTTAGAACCTAGTTTTGTGGTGATTTACGACGTTCATGGTTTTCAAACAGCAATACATAACTTTAACCCAAAATTAGGTTTCAAGCACTAGAAAAAATTCGAAATAATTCATTCTATAAGGAAAAACGTCTTTTCTACCAGCTCCTTGGTAGAAAAGAGCAAATGCCTGTTTTGCAAGTACTTGGTAACTGATTTTGTTATCTTTAACTTAAAAAATTTTATACAACGTACAAATATATATATATATATATATATATATATATATATATATATATATATATATATATATATATATTGTGAGGAGGATATTTTCTCTTTTTTTTTATATTATAACTTTTATTACCTAGAAGTGATTTGTGTACCGAACTGTGATTTGTGTACAGAACAAACTCAGAATCAGTGAATTTGGATATTGACGCTTTTCTACCAAGAAATATATATACATACATAACTGTACATAATATTTTCGTAATGAATCGTCACATTACATTGAGCACAAAATTCATAGTTTCCAATGCCAATTTACGATTCTGACAGTGCATTTCGAATTTACACCAAAATTTAACCCCCAAAACAAGTTGATATTTGGTTTACCCGCTCCTAGATTCATATGGATAGAAAATTTGGTGCCTTATATTACTCTACCATATTACTGGTTAAATTACTTTCCCATAAGTTCAGAAATAATACTCCCTATCATTCTGACATATGTATATTTTATCATGTTACAATTTACTTAACTAAGAACGATACCAGAATAAACGAGCTTGATTCTACTTTCGACTACAGTAGAACTCCAATTATCCGAACTCCGACTATCCGAATCGCTGATTATCCGAATCGCTTTCAGAATTTCAGAAAAAAAATTAAGACGGAAACGTATTGCGATTCGCAAAATAATGATTCTGGGTTTCATATTCTAAATGATGATGAACTTATTAAGTTTGAGTGAAGAAAGTGTCGTTGAAGAAGATAACCTTACTGTCGATGTTGAAGCAGACACGGGACCATCTGCTAGTGAAGCATTTGCCGGCTTAGAAACTGCGTTGAAGTGGATGGAGCGAAAGCCCGAGTGTGACGACATGCAACTTCTCATTATCAAGCGGATGCGCGACTTGGTTGCCCGAAAACGGAAGACAGTCAAACAGTTTACTTTGACCGAGATGTTTAGCAAGCAATGACTTTCATTTACAGTACGTACTTACATAGTGTACTTATGTATAGCACTTGTAAGTACGCTTAACATCTAAAAGTGTTTTGCCTTTTCATTTAATTAATTAAAAGCTCTTTTTGTTTAAAACGAGTTTTTTTTCTCCCATTTTCAACATACATACAGTCATTAATTAAAATACATACTAGACCCTTTTTTCGGAAACAATCCAATTATCCAAATTTTTGATTATCCGAATGGGGTCCGGTCCCAATTGATTCGGATAATTGGAGTTCTACTGTATTTGTTTCCTGTTGCGGAAGCTCAATGACGACCCCAAAAGTCCAATGACGTTAATGCTAATCTCGATGTACTGGCGGCAGAGAAGTATGACGCTGGTATTCAAAACCTCGTTACAAGAAACGACAATTGTTTAAATTTGCAAGGGGACTCTATAGAAAAGCAATAAAAGGTATGGAATTGTGAAATAAAAAGTGTGTATGAAAAATTTCAATCGGTCTGTATTTTATTTAAAAACGGGTATTACTTTCTTAACGACTCTCGTATATCAAATTTTTATCACACACAAAAATTTATATGCACTTCAGAATGGAACGACCTGTACGAAAGCAGTTCAAGTCGTTCTCTAGCAGCACAAAATGTTTTGATATATTTATTATTTTATTATAGTAACTAGCCACTGCGTGGCTAGCCCGGCGTTGCCCGTGCCCATGGTGTTGGTTTGCTTCGCAAACCATACCACGGGCAACGCCGTGATGTAAGGTATTAATATGATGTAACATTTTCCGATGTTTTTAAATTCGTTGAAGATATATTGAATTAAAAAAAAATATTTATTAAAAGAAAATTATATTTTTAGGTAACAATTAAAAGTTGGCAATAAGCCTTGAACAGTATTGATGGTGTGTTTGAACAGAACCAAAATAGACCACCATACATGACACAGGTGGGTTTGGAATGATTTAAGTAGATTAAAAAAAATATTGGATTGACTTTGGATGGTGGCAAATTTACCACCCAACATAACACTGGTGGCTTTACAGAGATTTCACTTTGTCTTTATGGATGGGCAGTTTGTTGGTGGCAATAAGCCTTTAAGGCATTGTTTTAGAAGTTTGGTGGAAATGTTGATGGTGGCTTGAAACAGATATTGTATTTAGATCCCGACTTTACACTGCCAGTTTGGAGAAAGTTTGAGCGAAGTTTAGAAACTGAGATTCAGGTCTATTCCTTTTCCCCCTGATTTTGTCCGTATTTTATTAAAAAAAAAATGCACCATCTTACAAATAGCTGAAATCAGGTACAGTGTTTCAAAGCTTCGACTTCAAGTATTATCCACATTACAACGAACTATTATAACAGTGATATCTATCACCTTCATCATTTTCATAACCACGAGCATGTTTTTATAAAATATTATTTACATGTAATTAAATTTTCGAAAAAAATCTTCAGGAGTGATTCAGAAAAAAAGAGGAAACCTCCTAAACATAACAGAAGTGGAATAATAAATAAATAACAATATCATTCATACAGGATTATAAACATATGTCGCAAGAAACTATGCAATGCCATCACCGAAATGATAAGTTTTGTTGGAAAAAAGGTATAGAAAAGTATTGTCGGCCATCAAAGTCTGATGGAGGTTTTGAACCTTGTACTTACTTTGTTTACTTTCAATTATTTCTATTATGCTTCCAGATTATTTTTGATGAAATCTGTTTAACATTCATGTAGTATTAACATCCGATTTTTAAGACATCGTGGCATAATTCCCTTTTATTTTTTCAGAAGTGAATATAAATAAACATAAACCTTCCTTTTGAAGATGTTTCCAGTTTTGCTTGCCATTCATCTGAAAAATATTTTAATGTGTGTCTACCAACTGTACTGGAAATGCTTCAATTAAATGCTAAATGCAACTTCAATGCTAAAATTAAGTAAAACCCGTTTGAGCATGCGCACCACTTTGACAATGGAAGGTGCTCCGGTCAAGTCAACCAGTTTTAGGAACTCGTCGGCCAGCTGTTTACTGCATTACATCGGAATATAACGGTTATTGTTGTTTTGTTTCGCAAATAAAATGTCCAAAAAAATCGAGCGTACCGCAAAATGTGAAGTGAGATCTCTGATACGATTTCTAAACGCAAAAACTGTGCGACCAAGAGAAATTTACCGTGAAAAGTTTTAGTCTATGGTGATGTGATGAATAAATCATGTGTCCGTTGTTGGTGCCGAAATTTTAATGAGGGAAGAGAGAACGACCATGATGAGCAGCGATATGGCCTTCCAAGTGTCAATACGGACGAGCTTGTCAAGTCTAACGACGAATTCATCAAACAAGATCGTCGTGTAACTTTGGATGAAATTCATGATAAATTTCATATGTGTCTCGCACTATCATTTACAAAGTGGTAACAGATTATCTCAAATTCAGAAAAAATTGTGCAAGGTGAGTACCACGCATGCTCAATGAAAACCACAAAATCAAGCGAATGACTGCAGCGTTAAGCTTTTTGAAGCACTACTCAAATGAAGGAGATTAGTTTCTTTCTCATATTGTAACAGATGAAACTTGTGTTTCTTATGCTACACCTGGAACGTAACGTCAGTCTATGACGCGACAAAATGCTCTTTCACCAACCAGGCCAAAAAAGTTTAAACAAACAATCTCGACTTGCAAACTCATGTTTCCGGCTGACCGTTTTCTTGTCCGTCAAGGAATATTGCTTATTGAGTTTATGACACGGGGAGCCTGTATAAATGCCGATCGTACCGTGAAGCATTAAAGAAGCTAGGGCGTGCAATTCAAAAGGCATTTTGGGTAACGGTGTGGTCCTCTGGCATGTTGTCTAGCAGCGTGTTCCTGTTGCATGACAACGCACGGCCTCACGCAGCTGCGAAAACGCAACAGTTGATCAACAAGTTTCATTCCGAAATTCCTGACCCCTCCCTCCTATAGCCCGGACTTAGCCTCCAGTAATTTTCATTTGTTCGCAAAACTTAAAGAGTTTCTGGATGGAAACATTTTGCGAATCGATGAGCAGCTTAAAGACGTTGTTACTGTTTATCTCAATGGACTGGCGGCAGAGGAGTAGGATGCTTGTATTCAAAAGCTCGTCACAAGATACGACGCATGTTTAAATTTGTAAGGGAACTATGCAGAAGAGAGTAATGCAAGGTACTAGCCGGGCTGCGCCGGCAAGCGCTCGGCGGTGTGTAATAGTGCTTTTTTTAAACTTTTTTACGCATCGTAATCAAGCATGTTTTGATTTGTATATTTTATTTATTTTTATGAAACAATTCTTCAAATCATTGCGAGCGTATTCAATCAAATATTTAAGGAAAGTTGGTCGAAATATACATATACCGCTACAAAATTATACATGTCTAGTGATAGTTTGCAGGAAATAGACATATCATTAAAATCTAACTCCTAAATAATATTTCTACAATAGGTAATATATCAGAACACATAATGCAAACAAAAATAAAATTCCAATCCTTGAAAAAATGCAAAATTCCGAAGAAAAAAATACGTACGTATCTATTTAAACGTGTTGAATTTCGATTTCCTGAATATATTGTGAAATAGAATAATGCGACAAAAGACTTTTCAACGATATTGACAAAGACAATAATGATTTATTAACAAAAAAAATACATATTTATAATACTTGGGAATCCTCAAATATGTCCATAACATCTCGCAGTCAACTCAAATACGCAAACACGGAATTCTAAATCAAATTAAAAAAGCAAACATTAATTCTGAAGTGGCCAGATACCGGGTAGCAAAATTACGTTTAAATTACTTTTACATCAAAGGAAGAAATAAGAAGTCAGTTCAAACATAAATTTTTACAATTTTATTTCTTACTTTGCATAGAAATTGACCTCGGCTATTTAAAAACAGCAAGAATTCAAAATATCTGGGTTATTTTATTTACGTTGATTGTTGCCATTCGACGATACACAAATAACGTCGATTTCGGGTCCACGTACGTTAGTGTTTTATATATATAGATTGTTGCCATTCGACGATACACAAATAACGTCGATTTCGGGTTCACGTACGTTAGTGTTTTATATATATAGATGCTTGGCGAGCGTTAGCGAGGAGTAGGGGGCAGATCACTCGTTGTTATGTTATTATATGGAAAGTCCAATCAGGAATATACGAATTATTAAGATAGTTTCGCCGTCACAGGAGATTGAAAATTCTGCAAAAGTAGTGTTGGTTTGCGTAGTAATAGAGGGATTGCGTAATTGAGGAGAGTAGGTGAGCAGGGGGCGGAACCCCCCCTAGTATGTAATAAATATAATTGCCACAGTTATTTAATGTATTGAAATTATTTGTGAACACATCTGCTAATAGCAAAACTAAATCATTAAAATAAAAATATATCTTGCACAAATTAAACTGTGTTCTACTATGTATTATCTCTGTAATTAAATGTGTGCGAGTTTCGTAATTATTGCATGCTTTATAATTATATTGATTCCACTAGTTAGTAAACTCTTATGATTTTGTTAGCTCATTGGGAATGAAGCGCGTCACGCATCCTTTTGAAGAAATCTATTCAAAGAAGCGATTCCAAATACTAAGCGGTGAGATGTTTTGTTCCAAACGGGTGAAAAAGAGAGACGCACCATGTTTACAATAAAGTTCTTTCACTTGTCAGATGTCACGAGTGCTTCCCTCGAAGGGTGTTTGGTATCTGTCAAGTAACGTGTAGGATTCCGATTGGTTTCGGAGTGTCATATGACCCTAATCCCCGTCAGGGTTCGGGGCTAGTAACAGAAGAAACACACTTGTAATGATATAGTCTTGCTGACATAACGTATGATTCTGTTCCTGTTGATTTGGGCGTTGGCTCGATCTTCATTGTACATATTCAACCTGATGATGTTGTAAATAGTTTCGGATCTGTGTTAAAGAATAAATTAATTTGTTAAAGAGAATGGAAATATTACTGGAACGACTGACATAGCACCACATATATATATCGGGTTTGATCCCAGACAGTAGCCAATAGCCCGTTGTGTTATTCCATTGCGACGTTAATTAAATAACTACTAAATCGAGAATGAACAATTTTCACGTGTTAAAATCAAGCTAATGGTAAATGCATCAGTTGGCTTATTTTTACACTTTTTATGTGTTCATTCAAACATTATTTTAATGCGCTTATTTAAATCAAAGCATCCGTATTAGCAGTGCAAAGTGTGTGTTATATCCCCGTTGTAACATAGTGAGCCGAGTGGTGGAAAAAATGAGTGGACGACACAGACGTAATACGAATAAAATTGTTATTTTTTTAACATGTATGTATCCTCTACCTACACAAGTAATTTAGGTATGTGTTCCTAGGTTGTGGTCTCAGCCGAAAAGGAAAATGAAATCGACTTAAACGGTGGGCGGCCCTGACCTCTGACCCAGACTCGTTACTATGGTTATCCCACCACCTGCAAGTGGATTGAATAAGATCATTACGGACTGAAATTGGATCTTGTTATAAGCGAACAAGACTATTCAAGAATCAAAACAATTTAAGGTTTTTGCATTACCATAACTTAAAAATGGAATAGTTTGGTTGATCGAACCACAGTAATTTTTTCCATACGAATTAAATGTGGAATGGTTTGGTTTCTTGGTTTACCGACATTTTTTGCGACACAGATTAAGGGTGAAATGGTTTCGTTCGTCGGTCCAAGTTCATTTTTTGCGATGCAAATAACAGTGGAATGGTTTGATTTGTTGGTCTACGGTCATTTTATGCGAGGCAGATTAAGTGAGGAAGGGTTTGGTTGGTCGGTCCATGATCATTTTTTGCAGTACAAATTAAGTATGGGAATGGTTTGATTGTTGGTGTACGGTCATTTTATGCGAGGCAGATTAGGTTTGATTTGTAAGTCAAAGGTAATTTTTTGCGCAGGTTCATTATCTAAGGGTTTGATTGGTCGCTCCATGGTAATTTTTTGCGATACGGATTAAGTGCGTAATGAATAGATGTGAGATTGATCTACACGTTTGTTTGAACCTGAGACACTAATAACTACTTGTTTAAGATTTTTTTACTCATGAACCTAAAGCAGCTAAGCTAAAAATACTTTTAAATTGAAAACAATATAACATTTCATAAACCCATTACATAAGGTTGCTCAGGAAATTCGTAACTGAAAAATAAAACGTTCTTCTTTTGAAAGAATGCATTTAATGTCGCACTAAACATAGGAAAAGGGCCACATAGATGTCAGTTGAGAATCATAGAATATCAAATATTACTTTTACATTTGATGAACGTAATAAAAGTGATGTCTGTCGAACTGTTATAAAATTGCTGTAGTTTTGTGTTTTCAGAGAAAAAGCTGTATACGATATTTACCCCTCCCCCCCCATGCATCAGTTATAAGTATCTCGCCAACAATTTTCAGTACAGTAGAGAAATTACCGACAGGTTGCAGTTGTGTCTTCTCAGTCTCAAAATTTAAATCTATTGTGAGTATATTTTATATTTCTTTAGTGTGATTCTTCATATTGGGTTGGTGTGGAAGTTTGGAGAGTGTAGTACTTTAATGTTTCTTGGTGCATGCCCATATTGAAATTGGTTTTTAGATTTCATACAGAGCAATATTTAAATTTACCTACCGGTTATTATCAAAGCTGTAATTAACAATGCAATTGCGAGAAAAATGTCTACTTTGTGCATCTAGAAAACTCAATACTATCAATGTTACTGGTCCTCGTGAGCGTATCAGACTTGAGTTTGAATTTACTTCCCACTGGAGCAACCATCGGGGTATTGGAAACGGTCTTGGATTGATTCCGAAGAGAAAAATCCGAGGATTACACCTCGTAATTTTGAATCACAGACAGATGACGTGGTTAACCGTGACATCATCATCCGAGACAGGTATTTAAATTGGTATATTACGAAACACAGCACGGTTTGTGGTATACCTTCACAGATTCAAAATTAAAAATAATATCAATTGCATTTGTGGGGTGGTAGGAGATTCTGATCTCTACATCTTCGACTGTAGGCTTACCTCGCCACATCATGTTATTAAGCCATTAGATAAAAATAAACCCACTGGCTTAAAAGGATATACGACCATAATGTATCCTGTCAAAAATTTGCCTTTCTATTCCAACCTCTTCGAATCATTAAACTCGATCTATGCCTATACAGGCTTTCGATCTCAAACTTTGAGTCAATATTCCGTCGATTTTATATTCTTTACTTTCAACTTTTTTGAAGTATAGTGGTTACTGTAATTGTCGAACAAGATGTATCATACGTTCTTTCCTCATTTTGTTAAATCGTCTGTTTCATCATTGTCTCTTGTGTATTTTTTTTGCATGTATCAAAAGACTTTATATTTTTATTCCTCTGGTCTTTTATCATTTCAAAACTCTCCGTTTTTGGCTTTTCTGTATCGTTAAAATATTTTCTTGTTCTGTCGAATGTTTGATTCTGTGCTTAACTTTGTTTTGTGTAAAGTTTTATATTGTTGTTGTGAATGATATTCCTGTTTATGTTTCAACGCTATCGTCCATGAAGGGGCAATTTATCGAAAGAAAAATTCCTGGATTTAACAAATGCGTCCTGCGTGCCTTAGAGGTTTAAGTATGTTTGTTTGGTTGGACTGACTTGGTCAATACCTCTTATTCAACCCACACCACTGCCAAAACATTCGAGACCATCACAGATTCAACGTGCGCCAGCCCCACGTACAATCCGTGAATCTACCAAATGGACTATAATGAAGCTTTCATTTCCTTAGAGAATCAGAGTAGAATGCAAGCGTACAAGAGAAAAGCACAATGTTTCATGCAAATTGCCCATCTTAAATATTAACCTTACTAATTGGGTAAAGGAGTTTTCACTATACCGCCATTCGTGATGATACGATGAACTAAAGAGTTATTAAATGCTGGAGGCAAAAGATAGTTCCTAAGTTTAATTTTGAAGAATTCCCTTTTGAAATCTGCGACCAACCGGTCTGTCGGTTAAGGTGTTAACCTCTGGATCGGAAGGTTTCTGGTTCGTCTCCCGGAAAGTGCATGGATATTTGTAAGCATATGGTGTAGAGGCGGCTGGTGAAACTTAATTTTGTTGTGTCCGAAAGTTCTCACGTTGGGTTGGTGTGGATGTTTGGAGAGTGGTGTGCCAGCTCGGGCGTTGCTTCGTCATCTGACCGTGGTTCAAAACTACGTGGTGTTGTCCTCGGATCTTTGCCTTCGAGGATTTATCCCAGACCGTAGTCAATAGCCCGTTGTGTTGCTCTAGCACGACGTTAATTAAAAATTGCCTTTCCTTCCCTTACCCTTTTGAATCCGTTGAAAGATGTATGAAAGCAGATAAACTCTGGGAGCGATGATATTTTGGTTATATCGAGTATCTAACTCGTGACTCTCCTGTTCCTAATCCGTAACCTTTACAATCAGCCTTCCACTCCCTTTCCTCTTTTATGAGTAAGTGAATTTTGAAAAAGGTGATCTTGGAAAACCAGGATTTTGGACTAATGGTTAGGTGCAAAACCCTAATTTTAAGTACATTGGGTTGGTGTTATTTGAAAATTTTCACAACATTCCGTTTTTCTTTCAGGATTATGTTCAAAGTTATCTGCCTCTTTGTTATCGTGACTGTGGTGTCAGGAGGAATCTACTGTCCCCCTAACTTTTGCGACGACAAGACATGTGAGGAGGTTGAATGCGGTTCCAATGAAAGACTAAAGGAAAAAGGAACGACCTGTGGCTGCTGTCCCTCTTGTATCCATCAAATACGTAAGTGTTTTTAATCATATTCTACTTGGATACACTCTTAGTAAAAATGATAAAATGCCTTTATATAACGACTAATAACTGAAGACATAGAAAAACCAATGTCGCGAGGTTCACACAAAATACTAACTTGAGTTAACTGTAATTTTGTTTATTTACATTGCATCCATAGTACCCTGAAGAGCAGTACTATCGTAAGTACACAAAAATATTATGCAGAACAAAGTACACAAAGAAGGGTTCCTGGAACTTAAAGCTGGCGATATAGTACGTTTCCAATAAACGGCGATATAGTAGTGAAATGGGGGGGGGAGGGGGCGCCAAATCATTATCTCGCATCTGCATTAAATTTCCCTCGGGCCTGCCCTAATTATTACTATACTATATTTAAAACATGGGATGCATTACACAGACTTCATTCACTTATATGTTCGACAACTCGAATCAAACATCATAGAAATATTTTCTATTTTTACGTTACAGAGCACACCATTGAAGGATAATTGGTAATTTTTATTTAACGACGTACTAGAAAAACAAAATGGCTATTGACGACGGTCAGGAATAAATCCATCTAAGTGAAAGATCCGCGCACTACACCACGTATATTTGAACCACGGTCAGATGACACATTAGTGAATGAAGCTAGGTTTTCCCGATTTCAAACGTGATCTGGAAAGCTTTAGTTAAAATATTAAGTTGTGGCGACACTATTCTAGAACAACATATTTATATTCGCATTCTTCTCGTGACTGCGGTCTTCATGGTAGTGCACATCTTGTTCCTTATTGACGATCTTTTCTGAGTCTTGAAATTTTGTGAGTCGTTGTTCTGAAGGTGTTTTATGATTTTTGAATAAATTCTAACAACTGTTACTGCGGCTCTGTGTGTTTTACCAACTGATAGTGTGCAATCTGTAGATTCATTGGTTTGGATCTTATTGAGTATGGTCAGAAGACGGAGATTGGCGAACGGAGCTCACTAGTAATATAAATAATTGCACGACAAACGTGAAATTTTTGTACACTTTTTTTTGTGTTTAGCTTAGAGTTTGTTTTTTGAAGAACACTAACTAGGTTGACATGAAGTTCTAGTGTCCATTTTTTTTTCTTTTTAATTTAATGATAATCTAAAAATATGAAAATATGAGAATTCTTAACAATGATGTTTTGTATTTCAATAAAGATAATATATGCTGTCACTGATTTATGAATGTTGTTTCACAAATTTGAAAAACAGTTGGTTCTGATTAACCAATCTCGGATAAAAGGGGGGGTTTGAATTAGCAGGATTTTAGTGTAATTCAAGATTGTCCTTAAATAATTTGTTGTTAAACCAAACGATGTGTTTCTCATGCAGTGATACAAAAAAAAATTGTTAAAAATGGCTTTATTTGAAAGGATTGTGACAAACATTTGCTAGACGCAAAATTTTTAATAATTTTATCAATGTACCACGAAAAAATTTATTACTATACCGAATATATATTTACTATAATTTACGAGGTCTCCAGACGCTTCACTTTTTTTATTGGTGTACAGTTCATACTTCGCGAGACTGACCTCCACCCCCACTCGGTCATTCATCAACCCTATTAACGCCTCTGCCTCTGAGTATTACAAGGGTCCGCGTAAACGAATTCTCGATACTTACTTGTCAATTAATAGAGATATTTGGTGGTTCATTTCCTCTTTGATATACATTAATATGTATTACTCATTAAGTTCTAGTTTCACTTTAGAATCACGGTTTCTCAACAGCCTACATATTATTAGAAGTCTGAATTCCTTAAGGGGTTCTTTAAATTTGATACTTCTTCTTGATCGATTACCGTGCAATCAGACAAGCCACACACACACACACATTTAGCTCTACAATCCTTCAGCAAAAAAAAAAAAAAACGTGTTAGGAAAGCAGTATAGGTATTCCTTGGCTATTTCTTTCCTTGTTTATGATACACTTTTTTTTTAACATTACTGTTTCTAGTATGTATATATATATTAGGGCAGTGTTTCCCAACCTTTTTTGTGCCATGCCCCACCTAAGCCTTTCTAAAATTCTTATGCCCCCCCTATGTAACATATACATAATTTGTAATACTTAAAAATTGAATTGTTCACATAAGAAACTTAAATGATAGGTTTTAGGAAGAAATCAAATTCTTATGCCCACCTAAGCCGCCGCAAAAAAAAAAAAAATTTGACAAATTTTTTAGGAAAATTATACTTCTAAAATGAAAATAAATAAAAATAAAATCAAATACTTACCAATTATATCTATACAATGTATATATGTTTTAAATCAACGAGACTGTTATAACAGTTTTTACGGACGCCTATTTCAAATTAACACCAACTGAATGCTCCGAAACACTACAGAAGTTGCGACGGGACATTCAGATGCGAACAACTGCGTTGTTTAGCGAGATTTTAAAGTTTCCGGGGGTCCACGCGGAGCCTGCCGTCTGCCACAGGGAGGTTAACTGGACGACGCCAAAAACCCAGTTGATATTTTGGTCTCGTCAAACGAATTTATAATATTTATTGGCCGCAATTATTTAAGAATTTGCTTTTTTCTTTCAATTTTGGCACCGAAATCTAGCATTGCATTTGAATGGCCCGGAGCAAAAGGGTTAAACTCGTGTCGAGTCCATTTTCGAATTGCCCCCTTTTACAATCCAATTGCCCCCCTGAGGGGTGTGGGCCCCACGTTGGGAAACATTGTATTAGGGTGTCCCTTATATGGGTGAAAAAAAAAATTTTGCAGCTTTCAAAAGGCATACCCTTTAATTATTTTTAATATACTAAGTCTTACTTAAAAACAAAATTTGAACTTCCTACGTTAATGTTAACCCGTGCCGACAGGGCCCCAAAGTTTATGGAAATAGACATTTTTGAACAGATCTTAATATGTAGCTAGGTCATCGCAACTATGCATATATATCTTAGGTAAATATTGATTAAAAGACAAATTTAAGTAATGCCTTCAATTATTAAAAAATAAAGTTACACATAATTATTCAGGATATTTTCATTTTAAGGTATCTTTTTTTAAAGTCTGGATACATCTTAATATGTTCTTGCACACCAGCGTAATAAGAACTGTTTATGTTCTTCTTCTGCGTTAGTTAAACCATGGAAGGCTTGCTTGCATTAGCTGAACAGCTCTTTCAGCTGTGTCATTACTGCTTTTAAGCTTAAATTCTTATTTTTAGTTTCCACAAGGGCTGTATTTTCTTCCCACGAAGATACGTTTTCTTGGAGAAAGCTACTGCCAACTTTTAATCACGAAAACCAATTTTTGACTTTGATCGATACGAAATCACTCAGTGATTTCCCTAAAACAATAAAAAAAAATTGTATCAGAAGAAAATTAACAGTATTTAAAATAACAGATCAAACAAAACTCTCATCGTATAAAGATGCAGACATCTGTTCCCTTCGATGGAACATATATCTTCCCAAAATCATATTAACTTTCTCTTAGTGAGTTCGCTACAATATTCGCCTTGGTTTGTTTATTAACAATATCATCAAAGAGTGATAATACTGCTATTTCCTGTGATAAATACCACTGGTGTTGACTGAACTTGCTCAGGGCCACTTTGGAAATCAGTTTGTCAACTGTTTCATACTCTTTTAATAAACGCAATCTTTAAAATACGCAAATCTTGATTCGGTGCCTTCACCGCCAAACTGCATCCAAGCCAGGGCATCCACGTAAACAACCACAATGAATAAACAAACATCTTGCAACGATCGTTTGTTCTCAACGCTTATTTTGAACTGAGACTGCAGCAAACACATTTTCAAAGAGTAAATAGCTTTTGCCATCCATCGTGCTGGATGCGTTGCGCCAGGAGATCTGATTTTAATTTTACTCTCGTTATCTCATCCCAAAAAAATAACAAATAATTCAATCAGTTCTCGAAAATCGTCATGGATTTTTGCAGTTCATGGTTAAAAAACATCACCAATCCGTTAAAGGTCGTGTCAAAAAGATGCTGTTTGGCCAATCCTGTGCATGTTTTGATAGCATTAGGATTAATGTTTTTCCAGTTGTCTCTGAACTTTTCGATCAATGGAATATCGGGACTGTTAGCGACTTGGTGGATCTTTGATTCAAATACACTTTTCAGCGTTCAACCAGTTTATAAACACGATGACGGCAAGCAAAGAGTAACAATTACCTTTCTAGATTTTGTTCTAAAAGCTCACAAGCTCTATTCAAGCGGTCTGTATTAGATGCTGTCGTATCACAGCACATTATTTGTACTTTATCATTGAGGTTCCATTCTTTAAGTGCGTTTGAAACTGCTTTAGTTTCATCTTTGCCGGAAGGACTGTCCAGTTTTGGTACTGCAAGAAGTTGCTCCTTCTCTCCAAATGAAATAAGGATCGGCAGACGTTCTTCTTTAGAACTTCTCACATCCAGGCCGGATAGTCTTTTTCCATCGTAATGAACGGTAACTTCTTCGGGGACGTTATTCTGAAAATCGGATTTTATGGATTCCGCTCTAACCTTTCTCAATGACAACTCAACAACCAAGAAAATGCTTTTTTTTTACTGCTTCTCAGTTCCATCGACATCTTCGAAATATAAAACAATGCTCGTTAATTACCCCTACAAACCGAGAGTAAAGCCCGGTTTTCCAAGAGTCAGGGTAGAAGCGCCGAGCGAAGATATTCAAGTCCAACGTCTCGAATTCCGCTACCGGTATAGGGGGTGAAGTTGTTAGCCTCAAGATCGAAAGGTTCCTGGTTCGAATCCGGGACCGGGCATACATGTTTGTAAGCGTATTGTGTAGATGCGGCTGGTGTTTAAATCTGTCGTGGCCGAAAGTCCTCACTTTGGGTTGGTGTTGAACTTTGGAGAGTGGGGTGCCAGCTCAGGTATTGCTTCGTCATCTGACCGTGGTTCAAAATTACGACGTGTTGTTCTCGGATCTTTTCCTAAAGGGATTGATCCCGGATCGTCGTCAGTAGCACTTTGTATTGCTCTAGTACGACGTTAATTACCAATAACCGCTCCAACAGGAATTCACAACTTATAGCAACGCTGCGTGTTTAAGTTTTCCTAAGAAGCGCATCAACTCTAACAGTCACTCACGTGATCGGTTATTTGGACTGACAGAGCAAGCACGGCGCACGCGCGGCACCTACGACGCAACTTGTACGAACATGTACGATTGATCCCGGACCGTCGTCAGTAGCACTTTGTATTGCTCTAGTACGACGTTAATTACCAATTACCCCTCCAACAGGAATTCACAACTTATAGCAACGCTGCGTGTTTATGATTTCCTAAGAAGCGCATCAACTCTAACAGTCACTCACGTGATCGGTTATTTGGACTGACAGAGCAAGCACGGCGCACGCGCGGCACCTACGACGCAACTTGTACGAACATGTACGATTGATCCCGGACCGTCGTCAGTAGCACTTTGTATTGCTCTAGTACGACGTTAATTACCAATTACCCCTCCAACAGGAATTCACAACTTATAGCAACGCTGCGTGTTTATGTTTTCCTAAGAAGCGCATCAACTCTAACAGTCACTCACGTGATCGGTTATTTGGACTGACAGAGCAAGCACGGCGCACGCGCGGCACCTACGACGCAACTTGTACGAACATGTACGATTGATCCCGGACCGTCGTCAGTAGCACTTTGTATTGCTCTAGTACGACGTTAATTACCAATTACCCCTCCAACAGGAATTCACAACTTATAGCAACGCTGCGTGTTTATGTTTTCCTAAGAAGCGCATCAACTCTAACAGTCACTCACGTGATCGGTTATTTGGACTGACAGAGCAAGCACGGCGCACGCGCGGCACCTACGACGCAACTTGTACGAACATGTACGATTGATCCCGGACCGTCGTCAGTAGCACTTTGTATTGCTCTAGTACGACGTTAATTACCAATTACCCCTCCAACAGGAATTCACAACTTATAGCAACGCTGCGTGTTTATGTTTTCCTAAGAAGCGCATCAACCCTAACAGTCACTCACGTGATCGGTTATTTGGACTGACAGAGCAAGCACGGCGCACGCGCGGCACCTACTACGCAACTTGTACGAACATGTACGATTGATCCCGGACCGTCGTCAGTAGCACTTTGTATTGCTCTAGTACGACGTTAATTACCAATTACCCCTCCAACAGGAATTCACAACTTATAGCAACGCTGCGTGTTTATGTTTTCCTAAGAAGCGCATCAACTCTAACAGTCACTCACGTGATCGGTTATTTGGACTGACAGAGCAAGCACGGCGCACGCGCGGCACCTACGACGCAACTTGTACGAACATGTACGATTGATCCCGGACCGTCGTCAGTAGCACTTTGTATTGCTCTAGTACGACGTTAATTACCAATTACCCCTCCAACAGGAATTCACAACTTATAGCAACGCTGCGTGTTTATGTTTTCCTAAGAAGCGCATCAACTCTAACAGTCACTCACGTGATCGGTTATTTGGACTGACAGAGCAAGCACGGCGCACGCGCGGCACCTACGACGCAACTTGTACGAACATGTACGATTGATCCCGGACCGTCGTCAGTAGCACTTTGTATTGCTCTAGTACGACGTTAATTACCAATTACCGCTCCAACAGGAATTCACAACTTATAGCAACGCTGCGTGTTTATGTTTTCCTAAGAAGCGCATCAACTCTAACAGTCACTCACGTGATCGGTTATTTGGACTGAATTCTGGCGGTAGTACGTGGCGTATGACGCATTTGACTGCTCTGGAACCAGTCTGCTAGGAAAATCCGCCTTCACTGACAGAGCAAGCACGGCGCACGCGCGGCACCTACGACGCAACTTGTACGAACATGTTTCGATGCAAGTCGGCACGGGTTGCAATGCTCCAAATAAAGTAAAAATTTATTTTCGAGTGTTTTAGGGTAGGGTCAAATGAACAAAACTAGAGCCTATGCGTTAGAAAATAAAAACTTTGAAAAATAAGGGACACCCTAATATATATATATATATATATATATACAGAATAATCGAGAGAATTTTTACCGATGTGCTTTAAGCAAATCAAGTCTAAAAAGTTCAGAAAAAATCAAAACGTTGACGAAGAAATCGGCGTTTTAATTTCTAATCTAAATGTATTGTAAGTTTTAAAAATATGGCAAATATTGTATAAACTAGCCAACCCCTGGGGAACGCTACGGAATCTCATTTGGTTTGCTTTTCAAACTTACATTCCTTTCGCACACGAGTGATTTCACTTTTTTTTTAAAATTTAACACTTAATGCTCCCTATACTAATAGCCGCATCAGTAAAAAAACTTTCTCCATCTTGTTCCCTGAACACATTTAGATAGATCATGTTAATCTCGTAATTTTCTGAATACTCCACTTTCTCGGGAAACCGTCTGAGAGCTAAGTGAAAACAGCGAACTTTTTTCCTCACCAAACAAAGAAAAACGTTGCTACTTAAAAATTGATATTTGGAAAACTCGTTGGTCAGAAAATGTAACCGTCATTTCCGTGAAGAACAATTAATGCTTCGGGATCTAAAAAAATACGAAATTTGTGTGCACAACTTTTGATTGCATCAAATTTATGAATGAGGCAATTTAAATAATAATTTTACCGTAAGAAGAGTGGATTCAAATCTTTCACGTGGTATTTTCAAATTTTAAAACTAATAGTATTAAGCTATAGATATGACAGTTTTAGTTTTGTGTATTGGAACTTACAATCTAAAAGTTCCGAAATTTGGGTGACCAACTCATAATCGCATCAAAATTTTATTAATTACCCAATTTCAAAACTAATTGAACCATACAAAAGAGTACATTCTAAGGTTTTCAGAGACGCTTTCAAATTAAAAAATAATAATAGTATTAAGCTGTAAATATGACAGTAAAACAAAAAGTAACGAAAATTTCCCAATGTTCCCAAAACCCAATATGACGCAACTTTTGATCACATCGAATTTATATATTAACCAATTTCAAAAATAATTGTACCGTAAGAAAAAATATATTCTGAGGCTTTCTGCGATGTTTTTAAACATAAAAACTAATAGAAATAAGCTATAGATATGCCAGTTTTAACTAAAAATAAACGAAAATGTCCCAATTTTTCCCAAATTTTAAAAAAAGTATTACTAGGCACCAAATTGAAATTCCTAAAAAAACTCGACGAGCTGCAAAAATTTACGTTTAGAGGTACTCTATACAAATTCCGACTGAATACTGAAACTTTGTACGTCTTTCGCTCACTCGTGTCAGAAAGTTCGCTTTTTCAACTTTGACACTTAATAAATCCTAAACAAATAGCCGCATCGGAAAAAAATCTTCTTCGACGTGTTTCCTGGTCATTTTTGAACAAACCACGTTAATTTCTTAGTTTTCTGATCCGTACTTTCTCAAAAAACCGTCAAGAAAGAGCAAAGAAAGCTAGTATTCACTCAGGCGACTGTGGCTGCAAAAACACTTTTGTAATCTAAAAAGATAAAAAAAAAATTGTGATTTAAAAAAAAAAAATTTGAAAAAAGTGAAAAGGTATTAATATAATTAATTAATTATTAATATATATTAACCATATTAATAATGTTAAAGCTGATGAACAAGCGGCAGACTGTCTTGAGATTCTCACACACAAACACTTTTGAATATTTTAAATTTCCACGAGCACACACAACACAAACATTTCCATGGTTACATAATCATCTAAAAAAAAACCGACTGACACCTCTGACTCTACGCCGGTCACACTTTATCGAACTTCCAAAGTTATTGTTCATGAATACTAACTAACAACCCTATAAAGTTTCTTTTGCCATCATCTATTGAGCAACGAGTGAAACATCTAATACAATATTTAAAATTATACACTTATTGTACATGTGATATCATGTAGATCCACACGATACAAAAAAAGTGCAGAATAAAGGGTGTAATGCATGTAAATCAACCACAAATTATGATGGTTAAAAAAAAAACTAGAGAAAAATGAGGTTATTCGCCAACTACGACGAATTACACTGGTGTCCAAAATTATCTTCACATGAATAGAATCACAGATTTCTCAGAAACTGAGAACGAAAAAAATGTGAATTTGTCTTGAATGAGACATGACATCATAACACATAAATAGAAAAGAAAAAATTTAGATAAAACTGTAGCATGAAACCATAAAAATGGTAGTAATATTGTTGAGAATAGGAATGTACCACGTGGGTGTTGTTGAGAGTGGAGCTTCTTGCTGACACTCTCGGCGAGACCACGTGATCGTTCGTAAAGTAATGTGATTCAAAACAATTTCAATGACTTCCTGAATGACACGGCTTCGGGTGTGAGCTTTCTTGATGAGCTCCCTCCTTTTTCTTGAAACTTGAATTTATGTATATCAGCGTAATATTATCGTTTGTTGTGTTGTGTTGTACCGTTTGTACTGTTTGTTTGATGTCCGAAAATAAATCACAAAAAGACATTCTTGGACTCGATGATTCTTGGATTCGATGAATCTTTACAAATATGTCATAGGAAAAAAGTTTTAAAAAATCAATAACTCAGAAAAAAATTAAGGCTTATTAATTTACTATGGAATGTGATCGCCACTGACTTGTACACACATTTCACAACGCGATTTCATGCTGGCAATAATGTTTTTTATCACAGTTTGGGGAACTGAATTATCCTCCAGCAATACAGTCTTTAGGGCATTTATATCTCTAGAAGGAGGATATCTCCGTGCAATTGCTTTTCTAAGGTAGTTCCTTAAGTTCTCTATCGGGTTCAGATCAGGAGATTTTACTGACCACGGAATTATCTTAATGGTTTCATTTTTAAGGAATTCGTCAAGGAGGTTTGTTTGATTGGTGCCCATTGGTGTCCAAATAAAAATTCCCATCCATATAATTCCATCCATCTGTTAGGACGAACAGCTTCTATCCATTAACTTCTTGTTTTTCCGCAATACGGCGTTCGCAAGATCAAACACACGTGATCGAAGAGTTCATTCAGAGGGCAAAAAATAAAATAGCAATTTCATATGAATTAATTTTAGGCAACATTTTAAAAAGTTGCAGGTGGTTGCATTTATGCAGAAGGTTGCATTTATGTTCCGGTTATAACTCACAATACCCCGCATGTAGAAGGAATTTTGGTTTTAGTACTTTACATGCAGCGTAGAACTTGTGGAAAAAAGTGGTATATGGTGCAAAAAGGTTGCCGTACTCATCAGTAAATGTAATATGGGTCCATTGGTGTTGACTCCAGTTCTGATGTTCTTTGCACCAATTAAAGCGGTCTCTCTTGTGTTGTGAAGACAGTGAAACGCGTGTCCTTGACTTTCTGGCATAAAAGCCGTTTTCATTAAGTCTTCTGTATATAGTTTGCCTTGATACAACAGTTTCCGTGGCGGCTGCAAGCTCTGAACTTAACTGTCGAGCGGTAGACTTTCTGTTACGACGGGCAGTTATTACCATATATTGATCTTGAGAAGCAATTATACGTTTGCGACCCTGTCTAGGAATACTTACATGAGTTCTAGAGTTCTGATATTATTTCCATAGTGCTTAGACTGTTTCGAGTCCTTACACACTGAAATTAAATGTTGTATTGCAGAAATTCACTCATATCTTCACTTTGCGCAAAGCTCTTGATTCACCGTCGGATGACGTAACGCCTATATTTGCATATCAGACACCGTTTGAACACTTTTGATTGTATAATTCTAATTAGCTTGTTTTTCACACATTCCCTTCAACAATACATTACATCGATTGGGTATTTCATGGAATATAATTATTTTTGGGTATCTAACGATAATTCTGTACATGAGTGTATAACGTGTACAACGTAACGTAACCATATATGTGGAGGGTGGTCCATGTAAGGTGTAGGACACACGCATTCCATTAATGTGGACTAACTAAACTACCCTGGTAGTATTTCTCTCTTCTATGCCATTAAAAATTTCCCTAGTATATGTGTGTCGATTTGCATGATGGAAAAATATTACTTGAAACCGCTTGACGAGATTTGACCCTTGCACCAAAAGAAAACAAAATGACCACCCTACAAAGAACAAAGTTCTGAGTCGAATAAAATGTTTAATTTCCGTATATCAAAAGCCTTAAAAAGAGATTGAAAAAGTGAAGCAGGAAATATTACTGATGTTCTATAATCAAATCCCTAAATGCTTTAGGCGTCACTAAAATATAAACTCTGAACTCTTTTAATCGATGTAAATCTATGTTTTATAAAACTTATATAACAGAAAAACAAATCATTACCCTTCTGAAGAAATCCTCATATCGGAATGATGTGGAAGCTTGGAGATTGGGGTGCAAACTTACGTGCAAATCTCGTCATATGACCACGTTTAAAATTACCATGCTTTGTCCTTGAATCTTTTCCTTGGGGTTGATCCCAAATCGTCGTTAATACCCGTTGTGTTGTGTTCCAGTAGTACGTTAATAAAAATCACACATACCTGAATATAATTGATAGTTATATTCAGGGAATAAATATATTTGCGAACGAAATGCTCAATTAGAATTATAAAATCGAACAAAACAAAAGAAAGAGTAAGGTTTTTAGCTATTACTTTTCATTCAAGTGTCCAAACTGTAGGTAATGGTAAATGGCGATGATCCGAGATCAATCCCCAAGAGTTAGAGCCGAGTACAACAATACGCAATTTTGAACGCCATTAGACAAAACAATAGCACCGACAGATTCTCCATGCATGCGATTGGAAATATTTTGTTGGTCCTTTGCTTTGAATATGGTCCTGTTACATAATTTAAAAATTTTTTTTAGATTATTAATAACATTTATTTTTACACAGACTACACTATATATGTGTTAAATAAGTATGAAAACGTTAAGAGCAAAACACAAAATGCTTAATTTAAAAATAATCGTATTGCCACAAAGACGTCTCAACTAGACCAAGTCCGAAAGCTAACTGTTTGTAGTTCGATTCGAAGGCGCAAGCGTCAAGGACACTTGGGAGAAAGGAAGCCTCCGAGAAATTAGCCCGTTATTATAGAAACTAGGATGTTACAGTCCTTTGGAAATATTTTACAATACTTCTTCTTTCCTTTGAAAAGATCCTTGGGAAATATTCTTATGGCGAAGATTAAAACTGGATAGAAGTCTTGAATGGAAACTTGCAGTCTGCAAAGTGGAATCATCAGTGGAGTGAACTCCTCAGAGGATTAAGACATTTTCACATTTAAAATTGTCTTGTTGAATATACATACGTATTAAAGGTTTTTCGTTTCTTTTACAGCAAAAGGAGAAGACTGCTCTTTCTTGTTGGCCCCAGGCACTCAATTCAAGCAGGATGAGTGCGAAGAAGGAACAAAGTGCTCCGGACCCGTCTTAAAAGCTACATGTCAGTAATGTTCGTGTGAAATATGAAATTGAGTGTATACATACTGTGTTTTAGAAGTGCACATTAAAGTATCCCACTTTCATTGAATGCATGGATCCCTGATTTAATTTAGGTTTACGTTGTGTGCAACAAGAAGCATCAATTTACAATTGCCACTTTTTAAGTAATCCATTCATTTTAACGAGTCACGAGATTTCCGTGTAGTGTATCATTTGTTTCGCATCATAACACATTTAATGAATAAATAACCACAAACTACTGTTTGAAAAAATACGTGGATTCATTCAACCTTTGAAAATATTACATTGGTTCATTCCAAAGAAGACATAGGTAGCCTCTGTTGGAAGAGCAACGGATTAGCAACAGGGGGTTATGATTTCGATACTCCATTAACCAAAGACCATCGGGCACGTGGGAGCTGACACGATAAATATGTCGTTGCCTTAAATGTATCCACGTTGTCGTTGTGTAGAAGTTTGGAGAGGGGTTTGTTAGTTCAGTCTTTGTTATTTGATTGGTTCAAAATGACGAGGTATTGTCCCTGATCTTTCCCTTCGGGATAGAGATGCCCCTAACAAAGACTAATGTTTTTCCGTAGAATACATCTTCCCATGTTTGGTCGGGTCTCAATTCGGGTCGTCGTCAATAGCCCGTTGTATATCTCCGGTTCGATATTAATGCACTACCTACCTTTAAGTAAAAATGGTAGAACACATATTCTATTTGTTCTTCAATTTGAAAATAATCCTTTTGAAATATACTCTTCTACACTCAAAATAAAATCCTTTGAAAAATGTTACTGGTTCCTTCCTTAGAATAAAAGCTCAAGCGTTGACCTCATCATCTGACAGTTGTTCAAAATTACGAGGTCGCCAATAAATAATTTGGTACAGCAGTTGTACCTTGAAAGTTAGAAGAATCGCGCCAAGAAAGAATTTGACTATGGACGGTAGTACGTATTTTTCATCTTACCAATGAAGTTACTTATTCAGATAGCATCTAAATTGTCCAAAAAATTTAATACATCCCGTGATACTTTCTTTACTGGTCTTAACTGCTTTAAGAAAAAGGGGAGCCACTTATGTCTGCTTAAAACCTGTTGGGCCGAATATTTTATCAAAACCAACGTTTTATAATCCGTTAGGTTCAATAAATGTTAATTGTGATGAATGAAGTTTATTCAAAGGTTTTTGTTTCTAATTTTTTTAATTTACCACCTTTTACATTTCGTTTGCTAAAAAGCATTAGTATATTGCTGAGTAGAAACACAGATAATACAAAATTTCCCAACTTCCATAAATATATGTTTTGAATAAATTTTTTTATAATTCATTAATGGCATACTTTTTATAATATGCAATATGACGTGTTGTATTTATAGCGTTTGTTTATCTTCGGTTGTCAATCAAGAATATATATACTCAAGTAACACCATTACCTGTAACGACGTGCGAAATTAAGTTCATCAATTTCTAGACTTGAATTACTGCAAAAAAGAAAAAAATCATGTTTTAGAGAGAACCGTGATGAAAAACCAAATAGACTATTTATAACAATTTTCCAATATGTTACGATGGTTTGATAAAGGACCGTCCAATGAAATAGACGGAGCATGTGTGGTCAACATCACGTTATCTCTCCTAATTGGGGATCATGCTGAAAAGCCATCGACCTTCTAATGACATACACTGTCATTACGACATAAAACATTATGACCATCCCCAAATTTTTCAATGAACTCGTCTGGATGACGTGAAGGGCACGTGATTAAGGGAGAATGGTATTTAACTGCTGCTGGAGAAGGTAAGTAATCAATATTGCACTTACTTTTGCCAGTGATGGGAAAGGCTGCTGATCTAAGTGAATTTAATAGAGGGCAGATCGTAATGGCCCAAAGACTCGGAACGAGTATCACCGAAACTGCACGACTGGTAGGTTGTTCCTGATCTGCAGTATTCATGCAAAGTGGATAAATGACAGTGACATTAGCAGTAGACGCCGAGGTGTTGGTCGTCCACACGTCATCAAAGAAAAAAGACGTCAGAGACTTTTCCGCTTGGTAAAGCAAAATCGGAGTCATACAGTGGCTCATCTGACAGCCCAATACAATGCAGGTCCAAGAGCAAGCGTTTAGGAACACACAGTTTAGCGGACACTGTTAGGTATGGAACTGTGCAGCAGACGTCCCACTCGCGTTAATAATCCGTTTGGTTCAATAAATATTAGTTGTGATGAATAAAGTTCATTCTAAAGTTTTTGTTTCTTATTTTTTTTAATTTACCACCTTTTAAATTGCGTTTGCTAAAAAGCTTTAGTATACTGCTAATACAAAATTCCCAACTTCCATAAATATATGTTTTGAATAAATTCTATTAATTCATTAATGGCATAATTTATAATAAGCAATATGACATGTTGACTTCATAGCGTTTGTTTATCTTCGGTTGTCAATCAAGAATATGTATATACACGATTAACGCCCTTACCTGTTACGATGTGCGAAATTAAGTCCATCCATTTCTGGACGTGAATTGTTGTAAAAAAGAAAAAGCTATGTTTTAGAGAGAACCGTGACGAAAAATCAAATAGACTGTTTATAACAATTTTCCAATATGTTACGATGGTTTGATAAAGGACCTTCCAATGAAATAGATGGAGCATGTGTGGTCAACATCACGTTATCTCTCCTAATTGGGGTGTATGCTGAAAAGCCATCGACCTTCTAATGAAATACACTGTCATTGTGACATAAAACGTTATGACCATCCCCACATTTTTAAATGAACTCGTCTGGATGACGTGGAGGGCACGTGATTAAGGGAGAATGGTATTTAACTGCTGCTGGAGAAGGTAAGTAATCATTCTTGCAATTAATTTTGCCAGTGATGGGAAAGGCTGCTGATCTAGACCCGAAACTGCACGATTGGTAGGTTGTTCACGATCTGCTATTGTTAGTATTCATGCAAAGTGTATAAGTGACAGTGACACCAGCAGTAGACGCCAAGGTGTTGGTCATCCAAGCGTCATCATATAAAAAAGACACCGGAGACTGTCCCGCTTGGTAAAGCAAAATAGGCCTGAGGCAGTGGCTCAGCTGACAGCCCAATACAATATGAGTCCAAGCGCAAGTGTTTTTAACACACAGTTCAGCGAACGCTGTTGGATATGGGATTGTGCAGCTGATATCCCACTCGCGTGCCTCTGTTGACCAAGCGTCATCGTCAACTACGCCTACTTTGGGCCCGGGAACATCGAGACTGGACCATGGAGGAGTGGAAGAGAGTTGCCTGGTCAGATGAATCCCGATTTCTCATTCATCGCGTCGATGGTCGTGTCAGGGTCCGTCGTCTGCCAGGCGAATAGTTGAACTCCTCTTGTACAGCAGGTCATACACAGGCTGATGGTGACAGTGTTATGCTTTGGGGGACGTTCTCATGGGTAACTCTGGGACCCGTAGTTGTGGTAGAACAGACCATGAACGCTGTGAACTATCTGAACATCATTGCGGATCAGTTTCACCCTTACATGGCGTCTGTCTGTTAAATTCCACGTAATGTCCTAGCCACCTAACTTGCCATATCTTAATCTGATAGAGCAAATTTGGGGTGTCATGGATCGGCAGCTCAGTGCTCAAACAGTACCATGTCCGAATATCTCGACTTTACGTGATCACTGCTTGGACATTTGGTACAACCTGTGTCCAGTCATGTACCAAGAACTTGTGGCATCATCTATGGCCAGTCGAGTAGCAGCTGTTTAGCAGGCCAAAGGAGCCCAACGCGTTATTGAGTAGGTGGTCATAATGTTTAGGCTCTTCAGTGTAGATCATACATATTAGAGGATCTGCTGTCGTAAGATATCAGAGGTTAAGGTTACGAGAACTTGATAATCGAAATAAAGGAGACAGAGTATGTGTGGTCAAATTCACGTTATCTCTCCTAATTGATGAGCATGTTGAAAAGCCATAGACCTTCTAATGAAATAGACTATACGTATAAGCGGAGCCGCTATCGTAAGATATCGGAGGTTAAGGTTACGAGAACTTGGGTATTGACTTGGACCAATAAAAGCCCAAACTCATAACTTTGATAACCATTGGTTTGACATTATACATGCATTACAGACTAATGTCAAATAATAATATAATGTCCAGGTATATCAGGGGACCGTTGTAGCCCGGTTAGAAGGGTTACGAGTTCAAATTCAACACCAAAGGTACAAAGGGGGTTGGTGAATCTTAAATCTACCGTGGCCTCAAATGTCCTCACGTTAGTGTGGTGTGGAAGTTTGGAGAATGAAGTTCCAGCTCCGGTGGTGCCTCGTCATCTCTCCATGGTTCAAAATTACGTGGTTTTGTCCTCGCAGCTTTCCCTTTGGGACTGATCCCGCTCCGTCGCCTACAGCCCGTTGTGTTACTCCAGTGCGACGATAATTCAAATACATACCAGGTATCAGATGCAAATATTGTTTCATGGATTTCGTGTACGGTAGAAGTTTCAAAGGCGGTAGAAAACAGAAGTTCAAGTATCAATTATGTACATTTTTATCTCAATAAGCGGATTAATAAAACTTTTCTTTTCATGATTCAAGATAATAGTTCAAATCAAGTTCGAAATCAATGGTTACAATCCACTTTGTAACGCCTTGTATACTCCATTTCTCAAATCCGTATTACGAACCTCGAACGTAAACAGTTTTTCGGATCATAAATTCTACAAATAAATAAAAAATGTTATATTTCGTGGTGTCCTTTGAAATCTTTTAATTTTGTTTTCTGACTATTTTCTTATTTTTGATCGAAAAGCATGAATCTATGAACAATACAAGCAAATATATCCTTCATGGCTATCATAAGAATATTTTGAAAAGCAATTCTTATTAAAAATATCTCAATCTATAAATCCGTTGTTTGTAACGAAAATATGCTTTTGAAACTGAACTTGAAACATCATCTGACATATTGGTACTATGTGCGTTTATTTGTTCAGGACATTTATACCTTAAGAGATAAGAATAAAACCTACATCTTTCCAACGAGTGCGTTTACTGTCGTATTAAATACATACGTCGTAAGAAAGAAGACAGAGGTCCTATTGGGGAATAGATAGAATAATATCTTTTTCGTGTTAATATGATAAAGTAAAAAGACAGAACTGATTCTGGGTAACGAGTTTTGTATTTGCTGTAGTTTTGGTTTTGGTTGACAAAAGCTGCAACTGTATTTATACTCGACCATCTATAAGCATCTCACCAGCCAATGTTAGTAGAGTAGAGGAATTCTTGACAAAGAGTGTGGTTATCTATGTATAACCGCAACTAAAATCTAACGTGAGTATGTTTCCTATATTCTACGAATAATACTAAGAAAGTTACGCCTATCTCTTTTCATTGTTCTATCTCAATTTTGATTTACCTTTTGGGGATATCTAGTATATACCTTCTATATATATAATTCTCTTACTTGGCACTCAAAAAAGACGTTATATGTTATCACGTTTTGGCAACACTGTGCGATTGTTCGTTTACCACGAAGCCTCGCGCCTCAATTGAATTTATAGCGTTATCGGTTGAAATTTTATTGACAAAAATGTATAGTTGTTGAGCTGTTGTAGCTTATAATAGAAATTAAAGAAAGCCGACAAACGAGTCAATGAAAGCTTAATTGAAAGTGATGCAAGACGTAATGGCATAACTGAAAGCAATTGTAGAAAACGTGCATCCTTAAGTAGAGGTGCTCTCATTTCGTTTGAGGAAACGTACATAGAAGTACTGTAATTGATATTGAAGAACACGATCAGCGATTTTCAGTGATAACGAACAAAACATCAATGCTGACGTTTACTAATTAACGTTTCACTGGAGCAACACAACGGGTTGGTGACGCCGATCCGGTGTAAATCCCCAAGGGCAAAATCCTGAGGACAACACCACTCCCCTCTCCAAAGAAGACGGAAAGTGAAGATTTCATTTCTGTAACCCAAATGCTCTAAATGCTACATTACAGGGAATATTGTAACATACGTTTGTGACTTTTTTGGCGACGCTTGACTCTTAAAATAATTAGCGTTGATCAATTAACTATTATATATGTATTTAGAATTAATAATCTTGCATTTTCGTTGGCGACGTCTTGAAATCAAGTGAAGTCACGTCCATAATACATATAAGAAACGCGTCACGACACAAAAACACTAACGCCACCCACATTTAGCTTGAACGAAAATGCCTCTCGAATGTAGATTATATTTTTACTTATTGTTTCACTTAGCCATTCTCAAACGAGTGATTCTGAAGTTTGTTGTAGAGAAAAGAAACATTATTATAGTCCATGTCAAGTTAACAAAATGGTATTGCATTATGAGGGGCATTTTCTACCGAGTTAAAAGAAACGGCGGTAGTGTTTCTGTGGCATATATGCTTCTTGTTGACGCAAAATGGCAGGATTTCTAATATCGAATGGTTTCAGTGGTATTTTTTGTTCGATACAAAAATAACGATTAGAGAGATTCTTTCAGTTAAAGTTTAATTATTATTTACAGATATAGAAAAGATTACATATTAATGCAAATCGAATCATAATCAAATTAATAACACTTAAATTCTTTCGAAATCGAATCAAGGGTCGAACTTCAACTAATCAACTGACAAAAGCTCCAAGTGTGGGAGAGGAGGAAAGGCGAATGACGACAAAGACGCTAGCGCCATGTGAGATTAAAATAATTTCCACACGTGTGAGTGTTTGGCTTGTTTTTCGGAACTTTACCAATAAACTTTTCAAGGAATAAATTCCGAATTCATACATGATAGTTGACTGGTCAACGTCAATTGCATCAAACAGGAAACATTGCCAAAACAGCGATAAACGATATTTAAGGAAACCCAGATATGTATTATGCAAGTGCATCTGGGTAGCGGAAGTAAATTTGTACCTTTACGTGTTATTTCTTTTCTTACATTGAAAATCTCTCTTGTAGAAAATTGGTAAAGTCCTCAAGTTAAATAGCTTATTTTCTCGCATTCGTAGCTTATGTTACTGATTTAAAAAATAAAAACACACAATCAAATTAATTTTTGAGCTTGCTTGATATATTTTTTTTTTCATTTAATACCTGGCAGATTTTCCTGTTATGGCGAATTTGTTTTGCTAACCCATGTCCAAATTTGTGTTTAAGATAAAGCAGTTTAACAACAAATCTGCGAATGAATAACCATGGATAAACCACAAACGAAATTGACGGTTTAAATCAATGGTATGCAAATCTCAACCAAGGCAGCTAGCAACTCTACACCACAAAATCTTAAACTTTTAGTATTATTATGGGATTTTAACAATATTGTTTTCATCAATCAAAGGCATATATTTGTAGAGAAAACTATCTTTAGCTCTGACGCTTCATTGATTTCTTAGGTTTTTGACAGCACATAATATGTGAACAACTGTTTTCAGTAAATAACCATGAAGAGTATAATTAGATCAACATATTCAGAAGAGCACTTTAAGAGCTCATTAAGAAATTACAACTATTTCTATTTATATTTTATCGATACAGACATTGATGCATTAATTTCACAATTGCATTAAACGCGAAAAGAAGGTCACTTTTCCCTTAGATTTATGTTTATGTTGCGTTTCTTTTTTAACGGTATAGTAAAAAAAAATAAAAGATATTTTTACGCATATATGCATTAACTATATTGTACGTCATATAAGGCCCAAGAAAATTAGTTGTCGCCGTGGATCAGAGAGTTTTCCGGTTGCCTTAGGTCCGGCTGCCTGCGAACTGTAGTCGGTGCAGGTTGAATACGACCCTGTATGTAATTCTCTATTCGCTGCCAGTAAAATCCTTCTTTGTGTATATCCATTTATTTTATGTTATTTGGAGCAACTTGGTCAAATATGACCATTGCGGTTTTAAACTCAGCTGAACCACCACAAGAAAATTCGGCCTAGGCAAGTCAGATTTTTAGACACCCCTGGCTTAGATAGTGTGACAACACCGTTTCGTTTTGTCTTCTTTGGTTCGTATTTAGGATGTCATCACTTTTTGGCCTATTCATCTTCTTTGCATAATTAATTTACACATCGAGTAATATTTATTCTGCTCACTATTTATTGAAAATTAGGAATATTATATACAAACTAGGGGGCTTGCCCCCTGCTCGCTAACGCTCGCCAACCCCCGGAGGATTGCTTCGCAATCCTCATTGGTTCGCTGCGCGAACCTATGCTCGCTTCGCTCGCCTCAATGAAGACATGTGTCCTAGCAGAAGGGATTGTTTACAAAATATGTTACCAAAAAAATGTTTTTCAAATCTAAATTTGCTGTATTACAGAAAAAATATATACAGTATCTCTAAAATCAGAATTCAAATGAAAACTTTGTGCAAAGTTTGACTCGAAATGTGAGCGTTGCTTTGGAAATTGAATACCCAGCATGTTGTTTGTGTGTACATTTTCCCAGAACTCAAACGACCCACACTTTTTCATTGAGTTTGTTGCCGAAAGTTGTAGTGCAAGCGTCTTGTTGAACTATAATTGTTGGCCCTGAAAAGGACCGTTTTTTAAATGTCCCAGAAAAGATCCTCCGCTTTCTTTGATTTCTATTATAAACTAACTGCAACAGCTCATTAAAATTTCCTTTTTTTTTTTCAATAAAATTTCATCCGATAACGCTATAAATTCAATCGATGCGCGAGACTTCGCGATAAACAAACAATCGTACAGTGTTGCCAAAACGCGATTACAAATAACGTCTTTTTCGTGAGCCACGTAAGAGAATTATATATATAGATGTACAGAGATATGAGGTTTAACAACGATACAAAGATCTTATTCAAAAACATCTATAACTAATGTCTACATTAAAGGCATTCCCGCCAGTCCAAGGGCGTCGTACAGTGGCAGCGCCACCTAGTTCGACTCTAATTGGCCGATATACATTTACATATTAATTTTCCACATATAGTTCACGATTTCAGCATAAAAAGACTCGTTACGTAGACGCAATGGACTGAACCTTGACTACATTTGTACGAACCGTGCGTATCTGAGTGAGAGTTGTTGGCGCTGCTCTTTATTTGGCTAAAATGTCTTGGCGAGACAAGACGATGTCATCAGCGTTCCGTGCCACGAACCATTCTTTATGTACTTATAAAAATAGTACAACTCTTTTGTGAACTTAGAATAATCCAAGTAAATAAACGTAATTACAATCTACTAAAATTTGTATTTTTGGGTAAGCCCCAACAATAAAATTACAGTTTTTCGGCAATGGAAAGCAATATCTGCTTAAAATAAAGAAAGGAAACCTTCATTTGTTATTTTCTTACAGGAATATGTTGAAAATTATCTGTCTCTTTGTTCTTGTTACCGTGATGTCATGCGATATGTATTGCCCACCAAAGGCATGTGATAACAGGCAGTGTGAAGAAGTCAATTGCGGTCCAAATGAAAAACTAAAGAAAAACGGAACCGCCTGTGGCTGCTGTCCCTCTTGTGTCAAGCAATTACGTAAGTTATTTTTAAATCCTTAAGCAAAATTTTCCTTCTTTGTAGTGGCTGACTGAACTTCCTTCTCGAGCCGCGGTAGCTCAGTCAGTAGAGCGTCGGGCTCGCATGAGAAGGGTTGTGGGTTCTGTCCTCGGCGGAGCCTGCAATTCTGACGATTGCGAAATCGGCGTTTCGACCTGGCTAAAGACCGTCGTGTTCACTAATGGTGACTGGGGCACGTTAAATAGGTCGTGGTCACAAAGTCCCCCATGTTCCCATACCAAATCAATACCTCTGGGGGTACCTGATCAGGGGGTTATCGGCCTCTGATTGGCATCTAAATTACGATATGTGTGTGAGTGAATGGATGTATGAAAGGGCCCTTCCTGTTAAACGGATGTGTCATGTATGTCGAGCTAAGCCGGACTTCCTCCCAATGGGGCTCAATAACATGGAAGGCGCACCCCCCTCGCCTCTTGCCGTCTTTGACGGGCCTGTCACTCCTCTGGTCTGTCAGTGTAAGCATAAGAAACAACAACAACCTCCTTCGTGACTTGACTGTAATTACGTTTGAAAACAATGTTTCTGATTTCGTCCAGAACTACATAAAGTACAATTTGGTGAATAGAATTCTAAATGGAAAAAATGAAAAGTTTTGGAATTGTTTTGAGTTTAATGGTAAATCCGTATTCTCAATCCAATTACAAAGCCGTTACGAGCTTTGCTTAAAATAAGCAAACAATTTTGTCTTTCTTCAAGCTAAAGTGGACAAAAGCGAAATTCGGTATTTGCTTTTGTCCACTACTCAATGAAATCAAATATTTTACATTTCAAAAAGTCTCATTATTGTTTTTTAAACTTCAAAACAGAATATTACAAAAATCGAGGTAGTTTAACTTTGTAAGAAAGAGGTGTAAAACAGTTCACTACTATCTGTCGAGTTTTGAAGGCTTTCCTATCATCCATGGTCAATAACTGCTTCTTGCATTGAGTTACGAGGGTCGTTTGATAAGTTTGACACATTTCTAGGAGATGTCGGAACAATTAAATTGATGACTTCACGGCTGCCAGGTACCACTTTTAAAACTAGTTCTTGTCAGATACCAGTAACATTCGACACTAAGCGTTCTACAGATGTTTGAAGAGTGAGCACTGTAGCAGCTACCACAAAAATGGAAATACTAGTAAATGTGTTCCGTGCACTAATAAAACATGTTTTCTCAAAGAAGTGCAGACGGCTTGTTAGATCAAAGAGGATTAACATCAATATTATGGGGACTGGATTTATATCTAGGTAATTGAGTTGAAACTGGGCAGAGCATGCTCTAAAGAAGAAGTTCTCTCTGGACCACCGTTGAGGTAACGGCTATTAATAAAAATTCCATGGTATCATTATGTAAGACCTCAGAGTAAAAGTGCAATACATTACTGAGACTATAGGCATTTAAACGAAACTAGTGCACAATATCCTGCATGAAAACTTGCAGACAAAAATATGTTTAAGTGATACGTGACGGAATAGTTGACTGCCTTATCCTCCTTTTATTCTACGTGCTTGACCCAAGGCGACCTTCTCTTTTTCCCCATACTTGAAACATTGGTTCCGTTGGAAGAATTCTATTTATACTTATTGGATGCTATCGCAGTCGTCAATACATGATTTGCAGTCTTACATAACACCAAATTTCCGACGGCGTGAAAATATTGGAAGTGTCTAGTCCTCGAAGGAGACGGTTGTGAAAAAAAATCGACTCTTCCCCCAAAACAATGTTTAACTCACCTTTTCTACCAGACTAATCAAACGACCTTCGTATTTTCTAATCATTTGACGGTTTTAGTCAGAGAACGAAAAGGACGAGAAGTAAACAAAACTACGCTGACATTGGTTTTTCGCTTTTTTTCTCCCCGAACAACTTTTATTCCAAAAATTATAGGCTTTTGTGAAAAATAAGTTAGTGAAGGCAAACAATCCAAGCATAAAGTTTCTAAACAGATTTATTAGTTAGAAACTTTCTAAAAATCTAGAACTTTCAAAGAAATAAAAATTTTAAAACTCCTATAACAAATAGGTGAGTACAAAAGTCGATTGTCTTCGCGATATTGCAATAACAATTCTGTATGTCTTTCGTTTTAAACATACTTTAGTCTGTTTCGGAGAGAAATAATCCCCGTTTCGTATTTCTTAGCCTTCAATAAATTAATAAATCCCCTTACCTGAGGTGGGAAAATGAGTTTAGCTTTTGAACCGCAGAGAAAACGTAGCATAGGGTAGAGTGAACGAGCGAATCACCTTAACGGGGGCCTTTTTAAAAGTATTGGCGTATAACTAATGTGACCCTACGTCCCGTTTTGAACGGGACCCTCCCGTTTTAAGGTAGGCTGTCCCGTTGTCCCCAGAAACGGCTTCGGGACGCCGAAATGTCCCGTTTCCAGAAAGTGATCAACCCACTGTAACAAATACGGAAAATAAAAAAAATCCGACAAACCTCATTATGGGAATTTTAATTTTAATTTTTTTTAAACATTTTTTTAGCAGTTTCATTTATTGACGGTGTCCAGTTTATAAGCAAAATCAGCTTTACTTAGGAATGTAGGTAGGTATTACAATTATTGCAGCAACACAACGGGCTTTTGCTTTACTTGGGAATCCACTGAACTATGTTGAGGCCGGGACTTTCCGTCAGGTGATGAGTGAATAGATTCGCCCCCAACCTGTTGTCTTCTCACCTTCGTTAAGGCAAGGCAGAAAGGGGGTAAGCAACCCATTTGGTCAGGACAAGGACCTCTTTTTCTCCTCGAATCTCGCCAATTCAGCGGAAATCAATTCTGCTCGTGCATAAGATGAAGCGGGGGCCATCGAAAATCATAACGTAATTTGCACAGATTCCAAACAATTTTATCTTGTCTCTAAATATAAAATGGTGAAAAAGATCAACAATGATTTTGAAACAGAGAAGTGTAGAAATTTGAGTCTCTTCAAAAAGTTCAATGCGATTACATCACCTTGAACTTATACAACCGTCATTCCAAAAATAGTTCCTTCCTTACATCGCTGAATGTTACTCAAACATTACCATGATCAAACAGGGAAAAAGTTTTAACCATCATTTGTATGATAGCAAAATAGTGGTTTTAATACTAGGATGTATAGTGGTGGTTAACCCTAAGATTCTAAACCACTCGCCAGCTGTGTAATACTTTTGTGAACTGGCGTAAGAAGAATAAATGAAACATTAACATACAGGACTAACCCAATTGAATTTATTTTTGCACATAATAATATTTTAAGAGGCAGAGTGGATCCCAGGCCTGGTGGAGTTCTTGAGATCAGATATATCTCGGGATGAAAGAATGTTGAGGTGACGTCGCTGGCGATTCCAAATCAGTCGGATCAAATTCAGTGGGTATGGTGAGTCTATTCTAGAGATTAAGAACTGGTGGTGATGTTCCTGTAGATTCCGATCAGCTGGTAGTAATTCGGTGAGGATGATGAGTCTATACCAGAGATCAAGCACTGGTGGTGATGTTCCTGTAGATACCGATCAGCTGGTAGTAATTCGGTGAGGATGATGAGTCTATACCAGAGATCAAGCACTGATGGTGATGTTCCTGTAGATTCCGATCAGCTGGTAGTAATTCGGTGAGGATGATGAGTCTATACCAGAGATCAAACACTGGTCATGATGGCCATTTCAGGAGTCCTCGAGGAAGGCATGCAGTCTTTTGCGTTAGCCTTGTGTTAGGCCTCGGTGCCGTGCGCTTGGAAAATCAGCGCCCTTCTTTCGCCTCGTTCCGGATCCACCAACGCCGAAGAATCAAATGGCGAAAAACACGTTCCAATCCTCTCCAGCAGCGAGTTCCTCGTCGTTGTCGCCAACACCGCCAAGTTTGGCCTTGCACAAACCGGTTTTCGTGTTGTAACGAAGTTGGTTTTAAGATTATCTCGCCAAAGTGAGCGATTCCTCTGTGCTAGTGGACAACCATGTGAAGTCCATGCATTTCACATGGTTGTTCTCAGTCCAACAAGTTGAGTGTTGCAAGCAGGAATTACAACGAAGAAGTGGAAGTCTTCGTCATGGAGATGTCCCTCATTCACGCTCTCTGAAGCAATCTGGTTTTGTGCTTGAAGAATGTCAAACTGTGATACACAATATCACACTCAACTTTTTGAAAATACTTGTAATCACTTTAGGCGTCTAGAATTTTGGAATTCACACTGTAAAAGAACAGATTGTTATTTTCCCCCATCCCAAATCAGAAGCCTTTATCTGGTTCCTCGATTGAGAGTACGCGTAGACAGCTCATGCGTCTTTCTTAATGATTATTTTTTTATCGACGCGTGTTATTATAGTGAATTTAAAAATATCTTGTACGGGAAACCTTCATTTCAACAATGCATAAACGTAAGTGCACTTTTAATGTTAACTTATAAACTAAGTACCCGTTTATAAGACATAACAGTAAATTTTAAGAAATCCTGTCAAGAATTTCATTTGTATTTAAAATCAACACTAAATATACATTAGCAAATTTGTTCCTCAGAAGTATAAGACCATATAAATTATTTATTTTAACGTGTCCATTCCTGTTCTTATCATTAATGAATTAAAACTATAAAGAAATGTGTGTTTTATTGAATACTGATATTATTACCTAAAAATCAGTAGATGTCCCGTTTTGAGTTGAAAAAATGGCCACGTTACGTATAACTAACATTTTTGCATGGAACACATAATAAAATGCGCTGATTCATCGGTTAGATTGTAAAAAAATTATCCAAGCAAAAGTCAATTTTTTTCCACATTTACACTCTACAACAAAAAAAATCGACGCACCAAAAAAGAATCACCCGATTGCTTTGAAATTTCGTGTGCAAAATGTTTTGACCAAATATGCAAATGATTAAAATTTGGTGTCCAATAAAAGAATAGTGCGATCTCCAGCGAATCGGAACTGCGCATCCAGCAGATGTATATAAGGAGTTGTTCTTGAACTGTTGTTAAAATTTTATGCTGCATTGCGATTTAGGATACCTTTCAACGACTGAAAAAAAGCCTCGCCGCAGGATTCGAGCTCATTACGAGCAACTTTCAGAGTTTGAAAGAGGTCGTATCATTGGATTGAAAGAGGCAGGTTGGTCAAATCGGAGAATCGCTCGTCATGTGAGTCAAAGCAATGCGGCGATTAGAAGATGCTGGCAAGAGTGGATGTACAATAGCAGATTTCAGCGTCATGATGGTAGCGGTCGACGTAATGCCACAACAGATCACGATGACAGAGTGATTGTCAGATCAGCTGTCACAGCTCCTGATTCAACGCAATCAACCATCAGTCGTGCGACCCACACACGAGTGTCCACCATGACCATTCACAGACGGCTGAGAGAGCGAAATCTACGCTAGTACCGACTGTTACGGCACCTGCCACTCACGCTTGCACACTGTCGAGCCAGATTACAGTGGTGCTTGGCTCGATCAGGCTGGAATGATGCTGACTGGGGACGTATAGAGACAAATCCCGCTTCCAACTGTGTCCTGACGATCATCGAGGACGTGTCTGGAGACACGCAGTGCAGCGTGCCGATCCTGCTTTCACTATAGCACGCCACACGGGCCCTCAACAAGGACTTATGGTCTGGGGTGCCATTTCTCTTGATAGCCGGACCCCTTTGGTCGTCATTAGAGTTACACTTACTCCACAGCGGTACGTTGACAACAGTCTGAGACCTGTTTTGCTACCGTTCCTTTCGCAGTACCCTGGGTTTATTTTTCAGCAAGACAATGCCAGATCCCATACGGCACGTTTTGCTATGAACTGTCTTCAAGCTAGTCAAACACTTCCTTGGCCAGCCAGATCACCAGATCTCTCTCCCATCGAGCATGTCTGAGATATGATGGGAAGGCGACTGCATCCGGTAGGGAATGTTGATCACGTAGTCCGACAATTGGAGCAAATTTGGCAAGACATACGACAGGAGACCATCCGGGAGCTTTATCGGTTGATGCCACGCCGTGTGGCAGCTTGCATCCAGGCTAGAGGCGGGTCAACACCTTATTGATCACGTTACTGTAACTCTGAAATAAATCATTCAATTGTTCTGAAATTTTAATCATTTTCTAATCTGTACATAATGTTCCTACGCACCAATTTTTGTTTCCATCGGACAACTCCTTCTTGGTGCGTCGATTTTTTTTGTTATAGAGTGTACTATAGTTCAGTTATCCACAATAATGTATATTTTTCCTTCTCTTTCAGCAAAAGGAGAATTCTGTTCCTATGTGCCAACCCCAGACAATAAATACAGACAGCAAGAATGCGAAGAAGGGACAAAATGCACCAAACACGCTTTCACAGCTACATGTCAGTAGTGGTCATGAGAAACACAATGTGCATGTAGACTGTATTTTAGAAGTATACATTAAAGAGTCCAACCTTCATTCAATGCATGGATCCCTGACTTGATTAAGGTTTGCTGTTTGTGCAGCACAAGCAACATCGATTTACAATAGACACACTTTTTAAGCGATCCATTCATTATAAATTTAACCTCTGACTCATTACAAGCATTTTAAAAATATATATAACTACTAGCCACTGCTTGGCTAGCACGGCATTATTTTATTGCTTATCACAATTTTTAAAATTAGCAATGTTTGAAGAAGTCATATGTTACTTTAGAAAAAATTAATTAAAGTCAATGAAATAAGTCTATCCTATATTTGTGAGAGGAAAAAAAACTAAAAAAAAATGAGCATTTCGTGCTTGATTACTTTTCTCCGAGAGAGTACATCTCTACAATTATTAAAATAACCATATCTGGCAGGATATTTCAGTCATATCTATTTATAACAACTAAAAGGCATCCAACTCTCTCTCGAACCCCACATACAGTTTAACCGGGGGAGAAACACGGTTTAATGAAATCGAGTCCTACGACTTTCAGCGACTTGTGCCTTGTTGATGCTCATAGCGAAACTTAAACTAACCGGGAGCTGAAGTTTTTTAAATCGGAATGGGATATCACAAGGGATGATTGGTATTCTAGGAATTAATACATCTTCGCCTGCGGCATGTCCAGTCACGATGGTGGCTTCAATAATATTTGGCATGAGTTTCTTGACAGAGAGTCTCGTGCCATTGCAGAGTGAAGGTGGATTCAGATATGTTAGAAGCAAAATCGGTGCCCCAATCTTCAGCTTCAATATATGCGAGAGTTCTCCAGATGGCTCCATATGTTCAAAAACTTTGTCGTATAGTTTACGGCCTCATCTGCGTCGCGCATAGTGTCAATATATTTGTAAATTTGAACACTACCGTGCAATTCTTGCAAGAGTTGCTTTTCGATGACATTAACATCTTTATTTCTTCTTCGCTTAGTTAAAAGTAAGTAACTTTTTTTATATTTGTCATATAATACACTCACTGCCTAAAGATAAGCACGGAGAGGAAAGTGTTAATTTCCAGAAACCAATCTGAATTTGCGAGGCTGCAATTTGCTGAAGTGGTAAGTGGAAGTATGCAAATGTGTTATGTAATAGCCAATCACGGTTTCGTGTTGATAAATATGCAAAAAAGGCAGTCGTATAAGAAGCCAGCATTGTGAAGGGTTAGAGCATTGGAGTCATCAACAAAATGATGTTTAAATCTGAAGCAAATAAACATATAAAGAAGAATAGCCGGAAGCACTTGAATGTACCTATTCAGTACATTCAAGTCAGAGTTAAGACTGATTGAAGACTGTTGCTACTCGGAAGAAAACAATAATAATTAAATATCTCATTAAATTCATTTTAAATGTTCTAGATTAAATTTTAAAATTCGGGATGGACTACAAAATTACAAAAACATTCTGACTACCTGTGTGCCAAATTTCATTCTTCTAAGTGCCAAAGATTCGTCAGGACACGCCGAACAGAGAGACACAGGAACTTCATTTTATAATAGTAGAGATATATTGTAACAATTACTTGTATAATATTCATATATCTATACATATAAAGCATATTTGGGGTTTGTCTGGCCTCTGTAGAAATCTACACCGCTTAACTCATCCACATCAATTTGGTATATTTATTCTTCAGAACCCTGCAGGTTCGATAGGCTACATACTGACCCCGTTCAATATTTCCCGTGTGTACATAGGGGTCTATCTACAGATTGGGATTCCCATAGAAATAACATTGAGGATGCTTATAATAGCGCTTGATTTTACAGGAAATGAACTCAAGTGGAATACATAATCCCCGTCCCAAAATACTCAAAATAACTTCTATAGTAGTCACCTTAGTTATAACGTCTTGCAGCTTGTCTTGTAGCAGAGGTTCAATACATGTGAAAGGGATTGTATTTATGGATAAATCGTACATCGGTATTTGAGTCTGGAGTAAATTGTAGAAACTATGAAATAGCTGAAAAGTTTAAAAATTTAGTTTTTCATACACTTAAATGATGCTAGCATTTGTTTATTTAAGAAGTGATTAGTTTGATCACTTTCCAATTAACATTTAGCCGATTCCATCCTAGTAGTGCCTATAGATGCTGCTTGTCTAGATATAAATTGAACGATATTGTCTTACTCTACCAAAACGAAGAATCAAGTTATCGATAGAAACTAGTCATTTTTAATTTACGGAACAATATTATAATTCATGAAAATGTACAATAGAATTATCTATACATTTTGAAAAGCAAAACACGGTATTACCTGGAGCCCCTTTACTATGAAGATGCACTCAATAGAATATTATACAGTAATCACTCTTCTAATTGATAAATTTTAAGCAATTGAATAATTATTTTTGAATAATTTACTTAATTTATGTATACAATTATATTTAAAAAAATTAGGAGATAGTTATAAAAAAACCATATGAATTTTATTTGAAATACTTTCGATTTTGTTAAATACATACCAAAAATTAGGAGTAAATGTGTATTTCGGTTTTTTATTTTGTAGTATATACACCTACACACTTGATTTTTAAAATTTTATGAAATTAGCCGTTATTTTTGAAAGTGGTATAAGTCCACTTAAATAAAAAAAGAGTTTATTTACTTTAACAATTTTAATAATTATTATTGCATAATAAAATTTAACAGGTTTATACCACACATTCGATTTAATACCACACATCAGTGTTATTCACATATCCATGCACAAATCGATTTGATTTTGACCTGCTCTTAAATTGTTTTACGTATTTTGTAACAAATTTTGCGGTCGATTTCAAGAAGTGGCATCCTTTGCTTCTTTCTAACAGGGATCTAAATTATCATTGGTTGGTCACAAATCCCACACGCGCCATCTAGTGGCTAGACAGGGACTGAACAAAAGTTATTTAAAAATCTTTCCTAGTTTAACAATCTCTGGGTGGCAGTGGTGGAGTCGGATCGACAGTGGCAGAAGAGTGGTTGGTTGATTTAGGGTAGAAGAACGAGCTATGACCAGGCTCCGTCAAGGAATGTCTGTCAAGTAAATAGAGATGCAATCATACCAGGACAAATTTTAGTGGTGTAAAAGACACGTTGGAGTTTGGAGAGTGGGGTACCAGCACAGGTGCTGTCCTCGTCACCTGATTGGTTTTCTAAATTACAAAGTGCTGTCCTCAGATCTTTCTATTTTGGAGGGACCCACAACCCATCATGTTGGTTCTACGGCTTAAATTCAACTACCTACCTACCTGCTCCATATTATAACTTCCTTAACCACTGTCGCTCTCACTAGCGACTCAATTAAAGAAATTGTAATCTTCTCAGACTCAAAATCAGCACTTGAAGCCATACATAATGGTAAAACAACAATAACGCAAGAAATTAATACTCTTCTTCATTTACTAAATATGCCTTGCACTCTCCAGTGGATCCCAGCTGATGTTGGAATTGAGGGGAACGAATGTGCAGATGCCCTTGCAAAGGAAGCACGCGACAAAGATCAACCTCGAGTAGTCACCTGTGCAGATGCGAATGCCGTCGCCAGGCGAAGGATCTACAACCAGCATTTTAGCAAGGCAACAATCCCCGATCTAAACTGCCCAAGAAACCTCTCCTATACAATAGCTAGGTTACGTAGTGGACATTTCAAAGGCATGAAGATTTCACGAACTAATATAAAATCCTATCCCATCTGCAGGTACTGTCCCCAATCGCAACTAACTCCAGATCATGTTTTCGACTGCCAGGCCATTATCGGTTCTCTCTTTCAACTTGGAGCACCCCCAATCGAAATCCTCCATAGCCATCGAGCTCCAGAACTTGCAGATCTTGTCACCAAGGCTTTTGGAGGACTCTAAACTTTTGCACTAGTACTGTATGCATAGACACGACAACAACAACAACATATATTCTACTTGAAGATATAAAAAAATTATTATGAACGAAGAATGGAGACTGGCAGCTAAATATAGCGATTTCAAAACAGGACCACCGGCAACACCTTGAAACAATTCAGTTCAGTTGATAAGTGTGTGGCGAAAATTATTTAACAGCTTTTTTAACGAGTTTACAAATCCCGCACTGGTTATCTATTTGCACGCCATTGACGGTCTGTTCTTTCCAGATATAGCGACGTGCTCTAGTTCGAGTTTGCCAAAATGTTAACCCAAAGCAACCCTACTAGCGCCTATTTTTTAATTCAGGTTGGAAAGTTAGATAATTTGGAACAGTTAAATTTTGATTAAACGTAAAGGTTCGAAATCAATATCAGAGTTTTTGTTTGATCTTGACCAATACTTCCAGAGTGGTTCCAAATCGCTACGATAAAAATTAACGAAGTTAAAATTACTGAAGGATTAATTAGTGTGGGTGGGTGAAGACTTTACTGCGGATTGTGCCCTAAAAGTCCGGAAATGCTGAGATTCCTCGGCCTGTTGGTATTCAGCATAGGTAATAGTCCTGTCTTCGCTAGAAAGTGGGTGCACTCTCAAAAAGCGTAGTCTGGGGATCTTAAGGGGTCAATTAAAAATGTTGCACTCTGTGCTTTCTAAGGTCTCCGTTTTCTATTTAGAAATGTACGCTTGTTTTAGTGTTACAAACACCACATAATTTTATTAACACAAGTAATTAAAACAATGGCAGATGACAAGGTAACACCCGAACCACCTTTGTGAACGACTCTCTTAGGGTGCATTCGAACTCACTACCCACCGGTTGCTAATCCGTTACTCTACCAATCGGGCTACCGCTTCCCTCTATTCTAAGGAAAAGTCAACGTCAGACGCATTCCTATCACGTGAGATGAAATTCAGTAGGCTAGCGTTACATCGCTCTTGATACATCGCGCATCTGGCCATATATCGCTGTTTTTTACCTGTCCCCGATAAATTTGGGATTTGCGAATAGCGGATGAAATCTCGATCGGTTTCTTTAGAATTGTGAGTTCGAAAGTTACTTGCCTCATTCACAGCTATCTTAAACTGAATTGGTAGAAATTGTTAAGGTGTCCCGGAAAGAGTGCGAGTCAGAAGAAATTAACGTTAAAAATATTCTTCCTCGTTGAGACTATACATATAACAATTGTTACATATAGTGAAGTGTAATTCCATAATTAATCTTTAAGGGTTTTACTCTTTCATTTGTCATTAATGTACAGTTTTATGTAACTAAAGAAAAATGCGAAATACACTCTATAACAAAAAAATCGACACACCAAGGAGGAATCATCCGATTGATTTGAAATTTCGTATGCAAAAATGTTTTGACCAAATATGCAAATGATTAAAATTTTGTGTCCAATGAATGAATAGTGCGATCTCCAGCGCATCAGAACTGTGCATCCAGCAGATGTATATAAGGAGTTGTCCTTGAACTGTTGTTAAAAATTTCTGCTGCATTGCGATTTAGGTTAACTTTCAACGACTGAAAAACTGCCTCGCCGCAGGATTCGAGCTTTCACAGCTACATGTCAGGATACTAGCACCTTTCAGAGTTTGAAAGAGGTCGTATAATTGGATTGAAAGAGGCAGGTTGGGCAAATCAGAGAATCGCTCGTCATGTGAGTCGAAGCGATTAGAAGATGCTGGCAAGAGTGGGTGGACAATGGCAGATTTCAGCGTCATGATGGTAGCGGTCGACGTAGGGCGACAACAGATCGCGATGACAAAGTGATTGTCAGATCAGCTGTCACAGCGCCTGATTCATCGCTATCAACCATCAGTCGTGCGACCCACACACGAGTGTCCACCATGACCATTCACAGACGGCTGAGAGAGCGAAATCTATGCTCGTACTGACCGTTACGGCACCTGCCACTCACGCCTGCACACTGTCGAGCCAGATTACAGTGGTTCTTGGCTCGATCAGGCTGGAATGATGCTGACTGGGGACGTATAGTTTTTAGCGACGAATCCCGCTTCCAACTATGTCATGACGATCATCGAAGACGTGTCTGGAGACGCCCAGGGCAGCGTGCCGGTCCTTCCATTATTGCACGCCACACGGGCCCTCAACAAGGACTTATGGTCTGGGGTGCCATTTCTCTTGATAGCCGGACCCCTTTGGTCGTCATTAGAGTTACACTTACTGCACAGCGGTACGTTGACGACATTCTGAGACCTGTTTTGCTACCGTTCCTTTCGCAGAACCCTGGGCTGATTTTTCAGCAAGACAATGCCAGACCACATACGGCACGTGTTGCTATGAACTGTCTTCAAGCTTGTCAAACACTTCCTTGGCCAGCAAAATCACCAGATCTCTCTCCCATTGAGCATGTATGGGATATGATGGGAAGGCGATTGCATCCGGTAGGGATTGTTTATGACGTAGTCCGACAATTGGAGCAAATTTGGCAATTTCCTTTGCTGATGGTGGTTGCCTTGGTTTTGTGCTTTGAAGGGTCCAATTTTTCTTTTGCGCACCATTTAACAACCCTGTCCAGAGCTTTGGAGGCTGCCGCTTCCATGCTCCTACGCGACTCTCCAGCTACCATGATCTTGGGGAATATCTGTCCACTCAGCAGACAATACTCTCCGAAGTTCCGGTACGCAAGCAGGAGGTGGTTAACGAGCTGCAATTCGTCAGCCAAGCATGACCCACACATGCTCTATCGGATTCAAGTCAGGTGAGAATGCTGGCCATTCCATACGGGTGTTATCCTCAGATCCAAGGCATTCGTTTACAGTGTTTGCAAGGTGAGGGAAAAGATAAACGAAAGAAATTTTCGTTTTGCTGGCTCCAGGCATTACCCCCCTGCATAATAAAGCCTCCGCACGGAAATCAGTGACGTCACTGAATTAGTCCGCTGTAGATGCCGTCGCCGAAATTCGATTCGATGTTCCCAGTTCCAGTAGACTCCGCTAGAAGAGTTTTAATTTTACTTATATTTTCCCTGTTAATTACTTTTACTTCGTATTCAAGCCGAAGAAATAATTTCATGAGATATAATTGTTGTTTAGTGCCGTTTTCTCATAAGTTCAGCATTACTTAAAAGCAGCATTTCGATGTATGTTTATTTAATTACCATTTTATTACGTTTCTATTTATTAAATAAAACACATTTGTTGAGAGCTTTTACTTTTAAAAAGGTTAACTCCTCAAATCTCCACATAACATTCTAAGCTTTGTAAACAGATAGATAAAAATAACTTTAATCAAATCTTAGCACTTTCTAAATTATTATCTATTAATTATCTACATATTCAGAAAAAAAATTTTTTTTTTACCTAAATTGTATAAATAAACAAATGTAAAATTTTCTTACACAAAATACACAGCTGGAAATAATTTAATTAGAATTTGTATTCAACAACTTAATAATCACTTTCGTAAAAAAAAAATTTTCTGGATATTTTCCTCAAATTTTCGAGATATCCATAAAGGTCTAACTTGGAACTCTTAAATATTTAAAATTTGTGCTAGCATTTTTGTACTTTCACAAAAAGAGTACATACAATAATGAAAAATAATTTATTCAACAATGCCAAAGTAGTAAAAACAAAATGATAATGTAATACGTACAGGTAAAAGTATATTCATACAAGACTAACAAGACAATACTAACACAGTTCTATGCAATTTCATAATTACAAAATAATGAAAGAAAATGTGAAGCATACAAAATTTTAAACATATGGTAGTTGAGAAATTAGCTCGTTAGTGTTTGTAACTTTCTCTTTTTTGATTTTGTATTTCTTTTCTGTTCAGCATTTGCTAATTTTTTAATAAACGGTCTTTTGTTAAATTGTTATTGCACTCTCTACATTAATTATTAAGCAAAGTATTAACAGAACGACTAACTAATTATTCAATTATAACATTTGAACTATGAGCTGAGCATTTATTTTCATCTAAATATATTTCTTTCTTTTCTAAAATTACAAGAATTAACTTTACTGTTAGAGCTTTTTGCTTTTGCATTTGTAAAAACATATGCTCATATTTTTCAGAAATTGATTTCTGAACAACTACATGTGAATACAATATAATTTTTAGTACTTCAGGTTTAGGATATGCCAAACATCCTCTATCCAATGCTTGAATATAACTATTCTCGACATCATCTGAAATCTCAAATTTCTCAACACTATCATTTATTGATATAGAGTCTTTACAAAGTTGGCATTTTTACTTTTTACATAAGAGTAACAGCAGTAACCAGCAACATAATTTATAACAGGCGAAATTGAAGTAACTGGAATTAAATCGTCATCTTTAACATTAATATCTATGAAGTTTAAATATTCAGTATTTTCTAATTTAATTTCTCCCTCACAGTTTTCAGACAAATTCACATTTATCTCACCAAATTGAGAAGATTTGACTTTTAAAGTCCCAATAGACTGTAACCTTAATTTGGTTTCATTTTCAAAAATTTGTCTAATTGTTACATTGTACTGACCACCAGAGTTTGACACTGAATTTTCCAAAACGGTGTACTGACAAATCTGTTTGGATCTTTCCAGTAAGCAAGTAAGAAAATCCCAGTTCGTCAAAACAATATCTACACAGTTCAAGAACTGCATATGTTGTATCAGATAAGGCAGTATAGGTTTCTCTTGTCAGGAAACCATAATCATACTTTACTGTTTTCCAAGCACACAGCCAATTGAAAAGTTTATGCAAAAAAACATTATTTTCATCATTTGGATTGGGTGTAAGTGGCTCCATGAGCTTATCCCTTTTATGCTTACCTTTAAATGAACTTTTGATATTCATTATCTACCACCACTTCATTATGATCTCAATGAAATCAGCGGTTTCCGAGCACTGCAGTTCATTTGTTTGCTCCCCTACTTTCCTCAACCCTTTAACAACATGATCAGTGAAGATTTGTGTAACAAGCTTAACATTTTGTCGTTCCATGCTAGTCGGACAAAGAGCTTCTACAGAAATTCCATAGGCATGTTTTAAGATCTGTCCTTCTTCCAATGAATGGATACTTTTTATAGTCTTAAAACATGCAGTTTTAGTTCCGGTATAATCGTTAAATTCAAGAAAATACACATTTTGTCCATCATTCTTTTGATTTATCCAGTTGTTTCAGATACATTTGAATATATGTACAGGATCAAAAATGAAAAACAAATTTATTTTAGAATCAGCAGGATGAGGATATAAAATCCTGAGTTTTTCGGTGATGAAATCAAAGACACGGCTTTACCATTTAAAGAATTGTTATCTAATGTTACACAAATCACCCGATACCAATTTCTTCCAATCCCAATACGACTTTTTTTATGATTTCATGCAAAAAATCAGCATTGATGTTGTTTACTGGAAGAATATGTACAACGTTAAAACAATTTGACAGAAAACTATTTAACATAAAAACATATGCAGCATTAGCTGCTTTTACATTGTTAGCAGATATTGTGACGTAATAACTATTACATCGAGTCCATTTCTGTTTTGAACATCTATTTATTTACAAGACAGAACTCTCACACAAAGACTATGAAACAAAAAGAGAATGGAATAGGTTCATTCCGACGTGGTCTTTCTGTTACCACGTTCCAAGCCAATCTGACGAATTCCCCATCGGGTAGGGAAGATGCGCGTTGCAAATTCCCTTTCATAGGAATTAATTATATGGAGATCTGTGGCTAAGTTGCCACAGATATTCCTAAAATTTTTCCACCTTTAAGGTCATAATAAGGCCTTAGGTGTATTTCATCAATCATTAATGTTACAAAAATGTCATTAGTCTTTAAACAGTGACATTTTTTTTTTGCATATAGTAAGAAGTTTTTGTCAGATTGTTCCATCTCTGGATTTAAATGAAAAGATGAACGTACTCTTTCAATTGTTGATGGATGAGGAAGTATTAATTGATTAGAATTTCTAAGAAACTTATAACTGTGGGGAGAAATTGAATGAAGTAAACTAGAAAATATCAGCAGTTCAGAGTTGTACCGTAAAATTTTTTTTTGAGCTGCTAACAAGGAAATTTGATCAGCAAGAAAATCAATAACATTAACTCTCTCATCAGACACAAACTCTTTCAATTGATTAAGCAACTGGTGTAATACATCTGCAATTCCAGAACAGTTATATTCACTATCATCATTTTGATAGGATTTAAATGTACACACCAATTCATCTAACTCAGGGGTGGCCAACCTTTTACTTACCATGCGCCAATTTTACTTCAGGTACGAGTTCAGATGCGCCATCTGTCACGCACCTATTCTACTTTCTTACATTCCAGATTGGGATAGGATCTGCTTCACTTAGGGGAAACTAAATTAGTTAATGTGCGCCAGTTCAAAAGACAAGTGTTTATTAGAGCACCAACATACACTAGTAAGAGATGATCTCTTGGACGTGAGGGCGATCGCAGTCATGGAGCCCGCTGATAGTGCTACAGCTGCCATCTCGTTTGAAGATAATTCTGGACCACAGTTGGCGGATATGATGAGAGAGAGAGAGCTCTGAGCGAGATGGAGTTCCGAGAGCGAGGTCAGGTTGGAACTTGGGAGTCGTCTGTTCTCTCTACTTGCTAGAAGGAGACTTGGCATATTCTTAATATATTTTATATATAAGTATGTTTTTGACGTAATTATCAATTTAAATTATTCAATTATTGTACGTATTACACCACATAAACGTTACTTACCATTAATAAGACTTTTGAGCCTGTTTCGATTTCGCTAGTCTTTTAATGTTTGGTGTTAAATTTGTTACTGAGAGCAGCAGAGAATTCTTCAAATTTGAATCAGGTCATTCGCCAAATTGTTTTGCTTTTAATAAATTTCATGGATGAAAAAGTTTGTGTATGTATGTCGTTCCCAAACGACATATTTTTTTTGTTGCAAATTTTCTTAGTTCTGTGGTTTTTCAATGTTTACAGAAATTAATCAGGTCAAAAGCCATTAAGATTTGAAAATTTCAAATCTGCTTATCAAATTTCATTTTTAAATATGGATTTGCTTTTAAAAAATTGCGACGAACTGATGAGTAAAATGGTAATTTTACTTAACGTCGTACTAGAGCAACACAACGGGCTATTGACGACGGTCCGGGATCAGTCCCTTAAGGGAAAGATCCAAGGACAACACCTCGTAATTTTGAACCACGGTCAGATGACGAAGCAACACCTGAGCTGGCACCCCACTCTCCAAACTTCCACGCCAACCCAACGTGAGGACTTTCGGCCACGACAGATTTAAGGTGCACCAGCCGCCTCTACACCATATGCTTACAAACATCCATGTCCGAACCCGGATTCGAACCAGGAACCTTCCGATCTAGAGGCTAACACCTTAACCACTATACCAGTTGGTCGGCTGATGAGTAAGAAGGCTGTATGAATTGAACACTCTGATGTTGAAAGTATGAAGATGGATTCAGTTATAGCGTCTAATTCAAATAAGGCGAATAAGTAGGCGAAAGGATGCAATGCGTCACTTGTTTTCATCCAATGCGTCAAGTTTGGCGCATGCGCCACAGGTTGGCCACCCCTGATCTAACTCAATAATAGATGTTAACTTATAAAGGAAATGAAATTTGTCAACATTTCTCAATTTTATATTTTTAGAAAACGCTTCAACCTTTAGGTCATCATAAACAACAACTGAATATTTCACAGTTGGACATGGCACAAAATCAAGTGAAGTAAAACAAGTTTTATTTGAAAGTTCATGCACATGCCAAAAAGTATCGATGGTCATACCTTTTAATATATTTATAAACTCCTCATAGTCATTGAAAAAAATGATTTTTCTGATATTCTGCATTGAACTTTAAAATTTCTGGAATGGCTATATTGAAGTTCCTCGTTTCAGCACTCTTCAATTTTTCTTCGCTTGTTTATCTGCATACTATGTCCTTTGCCATGTAACCTGGACAACCAGGAAAGATAGTTGGGATGGCTCCTTCTTTCAGTTTAATATGCGAAAAAGGAATTTTGATTACGTTTCCAGTAATAGAATCAACAAAAGAAGATTCCTTTATAACCGCATCCTCAGAGAAATGTTGTATGCACACCTAAAAAAATTAATACAAATTGTGAATTTATATCTTTTCAACTTTTCTAAAAATTAATAGAAAATGTTTATTTTTTTTATAGCATTAACTATTTTGAAGTGAGCTTAATGTTATAAACATTTTGAGTGTAATCCTATGTAAGTAGTATAGTATATTTCTGTATTAGTCAAGAAGTTATTTTTATACAAAAAGCTTTTAAAGCTTTTTGTATGAAAAGTTGTAAAAGTGAGTTTTGCCAATTTAATGAAAGTAAATGGTCATGGCAAACAAAAATTGAATTCGTCAGCAATTATAACAATTAAACATTTTAAGTATGCCTAAAATTTGTTTAAATAGAAAACTAAGTCTTGGATTCTAACTGAAATCAATTCCTACGACTTAATATTACTAATTAGTTAAAAGATCAATGCATAATGATTGTATATTAAGCTGGAATAGGTAAAAAAATAATAATTATTATCTGAATAGTTATGTATCAAATATACTACATTCCTTTATACAAATTTTATAACTCCTTTTGATGGAAATTCTTAGCTAAACAAATATGTTAAATATTTTTTTCTGGTAATATTTAAAAACGTTCGAAATAACGTTGCAATTTTAAAATGAATTTAATGGAGATGAAAAAAGTTTTGTGAATATGAAAGAAACACTTTTTAATTCAGAAGATGTAAACAAAGACTGTACAAGTGAGGCATAATGTCGCCAAATGACAATTAGAATTATCAAAGCAGTATATTTCGTTTTTACCTTGAATGTGTAAAAAGTAAAAATAAATTTACAAGGTACTCTTGCATTTTAAAAGACATTACTAAACACCATATAAAAATTAAATTGCTGTGAAATTTAGGATAGTTCAGCAGCTATACTAGATTTCTATCGATAAGATAGAGAATGAAACAGAAAAATGTAAAACCTAACTTTTGTTTTTTTATGAAATACTCATGCTTAAACAGTTATTAACTCAAAATAAAGAAAAGTAACAAAATGAGTTACTTACTCTTGAGTTTGAAGTGATAACAAAATCCTTTCGATTAAGTACCATCTCCGTCTGAGGATTTCATTTAATTCTGATGACTACTTCATGGTGTTGCATTGTTTACAAACAGCAAGTATAATTTAACAACATGCATTGCTGAATCTGAGGGATCGACAAAATTAGAAATTTTGCCAATTAAATTAGAAAAATTAGAAACAAAATTAGAAATTTTGTCAATTTGCTAAAATTTCAAAATAATCTGATATTTCTATAAATGGAAAGATAATATTAAAAAGTATTCTTAATGAAGAGATTATTCTAACAAAAGACCATTCTAACGAAACACCATAGATCAAGAAAAATAGACCATTTAAGTCTATTTTTCTTTATAAAGGAGAAGAAATACACTTAGCAAATTGCACTATCTTATTTGTTAGAATAATATCTTCAGTAAAAATAATTTTTAATATTGTCTTTCCATTAAAATTTGTCCAGAAACTTTACATTAAAATTAAAACCTGATTAATTTGAAATTTGTAGTAAATTGGCAAAATTTCTATTTTTGTCGATCTCTCAGATTCGACTGTGATTGCTGTTAAATTATATACTGATGTTTTCTAAGAAACTGTTTTATGTAGAAAGTAATGATATAAAAATATTAAATTTGTGTCAATATTGAAATATGGGATCGCAAACTGGCCACTATTAGTGCTAGAAAATCTAAATTTGTGTGACCATGAACTTTAAATGTTAATAATTAATATATTGTTGATTTCTGAATCCTCTCTAATATTTTGCAGTTTCTTAATACAATATGTGACCTATAAAAAACGAATTTTCATTAAAATCATTGATATGTCAACCACAGCCGATTTGCTCATATTGCATGGAATGACACTTATATTTGCATAGTATTATAACTACACAGTTTTTATGAAATATTGCAAAAATAATTATGATTTTTGCATAAACAATAATTATAATTTTTTTTACAAAATATTTCAATATTTTAAAATTCCTTTTTCTGCAAATTATCATTTTTCAAACATTTTTTGGTATTTTCTCGTGATGTTTCTTATAATTTCACTGTTACAAAGTGTTACTACATAGTATTACTGTTATTTATTTGTTACAAATATTTTTCATAATGGACAGAATTAAAAACAGCAAATAGCAGTCATAAGTGAATTTTGACGACTTCTTAAAATTTAATTGTTTTTTTTTTCTAAGTTATCATTTAATTCAGAGTGTTATCAAATACATTCTTCATAACAGATATAAAAAGTTTCACATTTCTACATAGTAATTCAAATATTTTTAGAATTTTAAATTCACTGTAGTCGGTGATGACACGAAACCTGTAAAAGAGACTAGTTGAAAAGTCATTCGGTTTCACCACTGACATTGGAATGAAAACATTTAATTACTTGCAAAAGGGTGTAGCTTCAGCTTTGCTCTTTCGCAAACATTTCTTTAAGATTTACAACTAATATAAGACAATAAAACAAAACTTTGAAACTTTAAGTCAATTTTAGGTTACTGAGTCCATAACGTAATAACATTTAGGGTTGTTAACCAGACCTTGTTCTATTATATATTATTATCTATTGTAATTTCGATGTCATCTTATAACTTCCAATTTGATGCCCAAACATCCTTCCGAAGTAAAATAAAGTTGTAAAACACGAGTTTGAATTCGCGCTTTAATCTTCTTTTGCATCATAAATCAGTTTTCATTCGCATAAAAACTTATCAGCATAGTATTTTGAACCCGTATTTCAGCAGACAGTTGAAGATAAATTATATGTTCATGACACATCCATTTTCTAGCTGATATAATATTTCTATTTTTAATGACATAACTTGCAATCCTCAAAATAGTTATTTTATTCAATAACATTAAAGTGTCTTATATATATCAGACCCGCCACTAGTCTAGACACATCCAACACTTGTCTGTAAGTATACTTCAAACATTATTCATGCATGCTTATCTATAATAGTGTATCCTATGCCTCAGTAAATTTGTATACGTTTGCAAAATATTTCATAAAGTAACTTTTTGAATAAGGTAATAGATTCTTATAACTTTCAAGGTACAACTTCTGTACTTATTCGTAGTCTAAATTCTTTCTTGGCTTGATCAAGGTACAACTGCTGTACCGGACGTTGTATAAATTCTTTCTTGGCGTGATTCGAATAACTTTCAACGTGCAACTGCTGTACCGGCCATAGTCAAAAGGTTAAACATGGAATATATACTTCATGATTGAAATGTAAATATTCTCTCTTCTGTATAAAATGCATATATTTTTATCATTGTTTCATCGTATTGCATCTTTCAAATGTCGCCTTAAAGATGAGCTGAACTGCGTCAGTTATAGTCTAATTTGAAAAGCACCCAAAGTTATTCAATGAGATTGAGTCCCGTAAATAGTCTTTTAAACTTTTAATAATTTGTCGTTGAATCAATAGAGTGAGGGAATACATGTAGTATAAGTAAGTGTTCACACACACATTTTGTGTTACAGCATTCAAATACAATAGAATAAGAATATTGTGTTGTTAGAAACAAGTTTTATTCTCTAAGGAATTCATATACTTAATAGTATTCTAAAAAATATATATACAAATATCATGCAAATAACAGTTAAAAACATTCATAATGTCTAAAAGCGTAAATAAAGGAATAAATATTTCCAACCCTACGAATGGTAGGTGATAATTAAAAGCCTTTCAATTGATGAGAAGCGGTGCAGTTTAATGTATATATATGACTGATAAAAACTTAAAAAGTATTATTCTCTAAGGAATTCATATACTTAATAGTATTCTAAAAAATATATATACAAATATCATGCAAATAACAGTTAAGAACATTCATAAAGTCTAAAAGCGTAAATAAAGGAATAAATGTTTCCAACCCTACGAATGGTAGGTGATAATTAAAAGCCTTTCAATTGATGAGAAGCGGTGCAGTTTAATGTATATATATGACTGATAAAAACTTAAAAAGTTTTATTCTCTAAGGAATTCATATACTTAATAGTATTCTAAAAAATATATATACAAATATCATGCAAATAACAGTTAAAAACATTCATAAAATCTAAAAGCGTAAATAAAGGAATAAATGTTTCCAACCCTACGAATGGTAGGTGATAATTAAAAGCCTTTCAATTGATGAGAAGCGGTGCAGTTTAATGTATATATATGACTGATAAAAACTTAAAAAGTTTTATTCTCTAAGGAATTCATATACTTAATAGTATTCTAAAAAATATATATACAAATATCATGCAAATAACAGTTAAGAACATTCATAAAGTCTAAAAGCGTAAATAAAGGAATAAATGTTTCCAACCCTACGAATGGTAGGTGATAATTAAAAGCCTTTCAATTGATGAGAAGCGGTGCAGTTTAATGTATATATATGACTGATAAAAACTTAAAAAGTATTATTCTCTAAGGAATTCATATACTTAATAGTATTCTAAAAAATATATATACAAATATCATGCAAATAACAGTTAAAAACATTCATAAAATCTAAAAGCGTAAATAAAGGAATAAATGTTTCCAACCCTACGAATGGTAGGTGATAATTAAAAGCCTTTCAATTGATGAGAAGCGGTGCAGTTTAATGTATATATATATGACTGATAAAAACTTAAAAATAAATTTAAGAGGCCATTTCCATGTAAAATATCAAAAGGGTTTGATTGCGTTCATAAAAATGTTAATTGGTTTTGTCTTCATACGCATGGAAGGCTAACAAGGATATTATATTAGCTATTCTGTGTGTGTGTGTTACGCGGTTACAAATTATACAAATACACTATCGATTTTCTGTGTTTCTCCGTCACACTGTAAAAATGTCATTTCCGAAATTAAATATTTATTTCCTAAACAAAATACTTTTATAAATTTTGAAAATACCTTACTAAATGCATACTATTATCAATTTTTAACCTCTGTAAACCCTTTCAAAAAGCTTTTGTAACATCCCTAAATTTTTGGGAGCGGTTTATAAATTGTCAAAGGATTATGATTTTGAAGCAAAATATCTATATAGCACCTCAGGGGTCTGTGTCGTAAATTAAAGAGATTTCTCAGTAATTCATACTTTTTTTTTAAATTCCTAAACTTGTGAAACAAAGTTCAATTACTAGATTTGATATTTATTTCTTTAAAAATATTATTAACTGAATATTCAGAAATAGGAGCCAGCATTTAAAAAAATATATTTCGTTAGTTAATTTGTTTCTACAAATATGATATACATACTAGAATACAAACAAAATTGGCGTTATGATGTAACCCAAAATATGGAGGATGTTCATATTGTGGTGTATAAATTGTGAAAATACAAATTACTTCTGTAGTTATGCACAATTTTGGAAAGTTTGGATGTATGTTTTGACTACAAGCTATTGTAGTAAAAGCAACGGTATAAAGATCAGTTACATTTGTTTTATAAGCTAGATTTAATTTCACTTGTGTTTCTTTAATCATACAAATAGGGGGAAAAATGTTGAATATTTTACTTCGCAATTTATTGGTAACCTTGAATTCACGTGCAATCCTGGTGTTTATCTTTACATCGTAAACTGTATGTGTCCTTACTTTAAAAAAGCGTGAAAAAAATTGTAATATGTCAGTTTACGTACTACTGAACTATGTTTTGAGCATGCGATCTTTCTTCAGATAAAAACTTTATTACTTACCAAATAATCTTTACCTTTTGAGTACCTACTTTCTGAAGAGTTCCAGGATACAGTCACTGTAAAAAACATTTCGGAATACGATATGTCACTACTATCTAGTTTCTTATTACCTCTTGACTTTGGATAGTAACAATAAACAGAAACACTAAAAGCATTCCACACGAGTCCAATTCAATAACAATATATTTAAGTCATTTCTGACGAATGTTCAATGGGCTTATCTTAGATCATAAAAGTAGACAACGCGCTGATTCACCAGTTGTTTTTACATATACACTTCTTTCCTTTCACCGTTTCAGATAGGTCTCCAGTGTGTATTAGAATGATGTGTTTTTATACCATGCGCAAATTCTCCATTCCACATTGAAAATGATACACCAACAAAGACTTGATGTACACCAATGAAAGTCAATTTTCATCACTGAGTTATAGGTAGTCAAAGTTATGGCAGAACATACACTACCCTGCAATAATGTACCGAGCAGCAAGATGTGATGATATAATGGAAATAACACATGCTTTTATAGGGGGATGCCCCCCACACACGTGCTGTCATTACACTAGCAACCCTACTGGGTATACTTTCAACAAAGGTTTGATACACAGCTATGGGTATTTGTGTCCATTCCTGCTGCAAGAATGTCGCCAGCTCAGCTGTCGATGTCGGACGTTGTTTCCTGGTCCGTAAGCGTTGCTCTATCTCGTCCCACTAATGTTCTATGGGGTTTAGGTCGGGACTCTGAGCAGGCCAGGCAAGACTTTTTACATCCATATCTGGATACCACTGCTCGACAGAGGCTGCAACATGACATGGAGGGTTGTCCTCCTGGAAGTAACATTTGTCCGTTCCTTAAAATTGCCAGAGCGTATGAAGAACCTGATTGTCTAAACTGTTCACGTAGACGTGGGAGTTCAATTTAAAAGGAACAACATGCAAAATTCCCAGGCCCTACCACGAAAAACACTCCAAACAAGTAGTCGGATTTATGCAAATCCGCTGATGTCCGGTCCATTATTATATGGTTGTGCATCTGCTTGCCCATGATGTGATATTAGCTTATTAAATTTTTTGGATGACTGTTAAATGCTATAGGTGATAACATACGAAAAGAAAAAATAAATTCGAGCAATCGTTTCCCACACTTGATAGATGGGTGTCAAATCGGTTGATCGAACGGTTCAAAAAGAATAGTTACTTTTTGATCACAGAAGAAAGTTTGAACTTTAGTTTGAAGTTTAGTCTGATCACAGAAGAAAGTTTTGATTTAGAGTAGGGCGGGGTAATTGAAAACAGAATTTGTAAGTTTACTTTCTATCCCTATTTTCAAAATCTTTATAAAGTAATTAAACATTGTTCACCCTACTAAACCAACTTATCACTATTCTGCTTTGATATTTAACTGTACGAAGATTCCAGAAAAGAAATTTAACACCGTACTCGGCTGTTTACAGTTACTTCACGTGTTTACAATTACCCCTGAAAGTAGGGGTAATTGTAAACAATGATTTTCCTCTTGAGATAGAGTATTGAATAAGTGACAGCATGAGCAATAGTCATGGCAGTAGAAGGAACTACAATGGAATTCTTATCCTTCTAATACCATGTTTACAATAACCATAATCAACAAGTGACAGCATGAGCAATAGTCATGGCAGTAGAAGGAACTACAATGGAATTCTTATCCTTCTAATACCATGTTTACAATAACCTCGTTTTGATCTTTACACTTAACAAATACTCCCACTTCTTGCCCCAGCAAAATATAGTGACACTTGAAAGTTGCATTGATCATGAGGGGAACTTCCAGGAACACAAAATAATAAATAATTCGAACATTTACTGAACAAAGATTGCATTTAGTAGAAAAAACAAAGCATTTAAAAAAAAACTAAAAAAAAAAAATTATAAAAAAAAAACCTAAAAATTAAAAAACAAAACTAAAAATTTAAAAATACAAACTTAGGTACGTAAAACAAACAAACATTACATTTCTTACTCCTTACCAGTGCACTCAAACTGGAAAATTTATTTACGGCCTACTTTGTTACAGGCTGGAGTAGGTAAAATTACTTTGCTTTGGTCTTTAGTAACACAGAATTAGTCTTGTTCAACCACAGCGAATATAGTTGATGCATTTCAGTCTGGTGAATTCAAACTCCTCTTCTAAAACAACATCCACCCTTCATACATACGAAAAATGGGTTTTCTTTCTCTTCCCCCCCCCTCAACATCTACAAGTAGAAACGTAGTCGTTTCAATGTCTTCCATGAATGGCTTCAAAATATTAAACTTCCCCTACAAGCTAGTCTTCTATATTTTGATTGAACGTTTGGAGACCTTCAAACTCTTCACCGTCAATGTTAGTCAATTCTTTCAATTGTTCCTCATCCTCGCTGTCCTCGAGTTCTGCTTTCCTTTCCATTTGCTTCCTTCTTGGTTTCTTGCTTACTTCTGGATCTTTCACTATCTTCTCACCAGGCTTCCTTTTGTTCTTTTTCTCTTCTGAGATACATTAGATCCAATTGAGTAGTGCACACATACCTCCGGCGCCACTGCGGCGACGCACGTCAAACTTACGTGCAAATCTCTTTCTGTCAAGCTTGCCCTCTAATTGATTTCAACGAGACTTCTCTTTCGAAATCTAGTCCGTTTTGCGACTGACGTAATTTGTTAGTTGATACAAAACTGTCCTATTACTCCAAAAGGTATCCAAACAGGTGAAACAAGTTGTTCCTTGCCTTCAACTGGTGACAGCTTAGATTAGGTGTTTCATTCAGAAGCTTGAAACTACAAGGACTTAATCCGATGCGATAGAAAGGTGTTTTAATTAACGTCAAACTAGAGCAACACAACGGGCTATTGGTGAAAGAACTGACGACAACGACAACACCCAGTAATCTTAAACCACGGTCAGATGACGAGACCACACCTGGGTTGGCGCCCTATTCTCCATACTTCCAATCCACGCCAATGTGAGTTTTCGATGCGAAGATAAGCCACCAAGAGGGCTATAGAAACTGATAGGAGTGTTTTACAATGGAAAGTGCTTCCTATTGTTATATCGTAGCGTCTGGAAGAAGACATGTTTCCACAAGGGAGACGACAGCCACATGTGTGGAAATAACTCAGGGTCTGCATCCGTTTCTGGTGCACCCCGATTTCCACCGGTAAATTTGTAAAGAACCGCCGGTTGTCTGTTTTTTTCGCACGTGTAGAGGATCTGACACCCCTTGAGAGTGGAATGTGATTTTGAAAAAGAAGCGACGCTGGCGAGGTAAATGTTCATGCTCCGAGAAGGAAGAAAAGGAACTCGAGCTAGAGAAGCCACAGATGAAGGCTGTGAACGAGGTAGCTCTCTAAACAGTTACACGGGGAAGTCAAACCCCGGGGAAAACAAAAAACAAACTGTGAGAGTTGAAACTTACTGTTTCTACAGGAACAATCGTGCAGTGATCGGTTGTGTAAATACAGTTGTAAATAGTGGTCCGATTGTAATAAATTATTTTAAGTGTAATAAACTGCTTAAAACGAAAACTGCTTAGTCCCACTCCATTTGTAATAGTGTGGTGCCCCAAAACACCACACTATACGTAATTCGGAACGTTTCGTCACTTAGCTTTTTACTCGAATACGATTTCAGCACATCGCTAATAACGTCTGTAGTAGTATGTAGGGAATGACTCCAAATCCGACAGTCAAAAATCTTATTTATGTGCCCATGGTACCCGTGAATCTTATTTATGTGCCCGTTATTTATCTAGCCCGTGAAGCTCTCAAAATCAGCATATACGAGTGAAGAAATGCCTGCTTTCTGTGTAATTTTTTGGTGTTCGTTTTTTACAGGAAAATGCGTTGTCTACTCCTTGCAGTGTGTACTTTAGTACTGGTGACTGCCGTCCACAGTGCAGTGTGGTGCTATCCCGGCTTCTGTGACAATATGGACTGCAAAGAAGTTAGCTGCGGTGCCAATGAACGCCTAAAGAAAGAGGGAACTATCTGTGGATGCTGCCCCGCTTGTATCAATCAGATCCGTAAGTCCTTTTAATTATTTTTAAAGCGACACATTTCAGTCTGCGGCTTAGATTGAGGCAGAATTTTTTTATACGGGGAAGTTATTTGACCACCTTTTTAATATTAATATTGATTAATATATTTATTATAACGTAATAGACCTTCTATTAGGTGATTGCGGTGAGACGGCAGATGATCTTTTTTAAGACCCTGACCTCCCAGCCTACCCAGAGGATATTTTGAAGACCTTGACCTCCCAGCCCCAGAAGATGTAAGGTTATGCGTAAGGTGGTCAGATGGAACATTTTGTGAGGCCTCATAAGGTCCTCAGGACCCTTACAGGAACCCAACAATCAAAACACAATTGATTCATATGGAACAAATACAAGTTAAAAGAATAAACAGGATCCAAAGACCAGTGATTATTACAAAAGCCGTGTACATCTTTAGACGAAATAAGAGTGCAAAAAAAAACCAATGCACTCAATATTCTCATTATATGTATATATGTATATATATATATATATATATATATATATATATATATATATATATATATATATATATATATATATATATATATATATATATATAGAGAGAGAGAGAGAGAGAGAGAGAGAGAGAGAGATATTTATTTTCACTTTACTAATATTTATATGCATTTTTAGAAATAATGTTATTTATATATAAAAATACAAATATTATTTATTTGTATTTTTATTATTTCATTTTTATTTACATTATTTCATTTTTATTTATATTATTTAATTTTCAGTTATATGACTTTATTTTAATTTATATTATTTTATTTTAACTACCTTTATTATGACTATTAAAAAACTTTCGCGGAAAGGCGTGGTATATCTGACAGACAAGACTGAAGCAGGTAAAAAAGAAAAGTTGATTTTAATTGAAAGCAGTTTTGCCAAAATAAGAAACACCTCTTATAGTCTACTGACTAATTTTTACTGAGTAGGCAGATCCCAATTCAGGAACATAATAGACTTGAAACCGCATATAGCCAGACCAGCAATTAACGCTGAAGAAACGTCTCAAGAAATCTACGTGTCATGCAGAATTGCAGAATTGACCCTCCAAGTAGTTTCGACGAGATATCTCGTCCACAAATATCTGACGAATTTTGCTAGTGACGGTATATGTCGTTCATCAAGATGTGACTAATTTTGCTAATAACCAGATATAATGGTCATCAAGATTACTCATGATGCCGTGATCAAGATATGGTCAGTTTTGCTAATGACGAAGTACCTCGCCTAGTTAATAGACCTGGTTACTTGATAACTTTTAGTTAACGTCGTACTAGATCAACACAACGGTCTATTGACGACGTTCCGGTAACATTTCCCTAAGAGAATGATTTGAGGATAACACCGCGTAATTTTAAAACACGGTCAGATGACGAGGCAAAACCTTAGCTGGCACTCCACTCTCCATACTTCCAAACCAACCCAAAGTGAGGACTTTCGGCCACGACAGATTTAAGGCGCACCAGCCGCCTATACACCATACGCTTACAAACACCCATTTACGGACACGGATTCGAAGTAGGAACATTCCTATCTAGAGGCTAAAATCTTAACCACCAAACCGGTTGGTCGGCATTAGTAGACCAGGAGGTTTAAGAGTTTATGAATAGGACTCTCAGCCAAATGAGTTAGACTACAATAGAAGCTATTTAGGCAACATGATAAAGCACTTTTCAAAATGTTCATTTCATCACTTTTCATGTCCTACAAAATTCCAAAATTACCACTGCTAATTCACTGTTTAAGGCCCGATGCACACATCCGATTTTTCCACATTTTGGCGCCACTGCCGCAACGCAAGTGCGGTCTGAGATACATTAGATCCAATGGAGTAGTGCACACATGTCTCCTGCGCCGCTGCGGCGACGCACGTCTAACTTGCGTGCAGTTTGTACCGCAATTCCCCACGGCACCGCAGCTGCCGCACACGCTTATCCGTTCTGAAGTACCTTGTTTTTACAAATAAATGGAATGTAACTAATAATTAATAAATGGTTGTATCCAGTAACGTCTATTTTGTTTCAGAATATACTTTTTTTACACCAAGTAAGCGAAATAAACATGTTTTCTTCTATAGAATATTTATCGCAAATGGCACGAAATTAGTACTTGCGTCATTTCACGGTTATGTGTGCATTGTTGGGCTTCGGTGCCGCAGCGGCGCTGTACGTTGAAAACCCAGATGTGTGCACCGGGCCTAAGGGGTTTTGTTTTCGTAAACTTTGAAACACTGGGCGCTCATTCAAACAGTCAGAAGTCACTTTGATTACCTTGATAACGTTGTTTTGAATCCTTTGAAGTGTGTAATTTTTGTTCTGTGGCTAACCACTATGTTGGCCATGAGCCTTTCAATTGATTTAAGGTTTTCTGTATGAAATTTCAAATAATTTCTCTTTTATAGATAAGGGAGAGTCGTGTTTTTATTTGCTAGCACCTGGCCCACAGCAGAGACCGGACGAGTGTGCTGAAGGTCTGGCGTGCGATGAAGATAGTGGAACGTGCCAATAACATTCTAAAATGATGTATAATTATGAATCCTGAAGCCAAATAATTCCTATAAACATGTTTTTCAACAAATGCCTTGTGTCGATTTTACTTGCTGTTGTTTTCTGCATTATGATTGGGTGGTTCGCGTGGCATGTCGTATTACTTATGTCGTCGGGATATTTAATTTTAACACTGCATTTTTCAAATTAAATAGTTTTTCAACCAAAATATTAGCCTGACAAGTAACGGATTAGCAACCGGAGGTTTGTGAGTTCTTATTCATCCAAAACCTGTTGTGTACAAAGGAACACGCACGTGGTGCACATTGAATCTACCATGACCTCAAATGTCCTCATGTTGGCTTGGTATGGAAGTTTGGAGAGTGGGGTGCAAGCTCAGGTGTGACCACGTTATCTGACCATGATTCAAATCATGTGGTATCCTCGCACTTTCCTTCGAGTTTCATCCCTTCGCCAATAGCCCGTTGTGTTGCTTCAGTGCGACGTTAATTAAAGTATATACATACCTACCAACCAAATACAATTTTTTAATTGTTTGTCAAGAGAATTTTCGCATACATTCTCAAAACGTTGTTTGAATAGGCCTCAAGCGCTTTATAGGGATATCTCATGTCTACAGCATTTAACTTAACTTGGGAAGAAGTTTTGGATATTTTTACTTACACATATAAACATAAAAAAATGTGTTTCAAACATTTCGATCATGTCATATTATTGCGCATAACCGGTTTAGACTTGGATTGGATTGAACGCCGTAGGCGGACACTGATTCATGTGTGCGGCTTTCAGCTGTATAGTCCGCCTTACAAAGGAGATTCTGGGATAAGGGAGAGCTGAGCAATACACAATACATACAAAAACATTTAATTACACAGAAGAGGAAAGGCAAGTGAAGGGCAAAACGTGTAAGCACAAAAAATACAAAATAACAAAAAAAGAAGATGACAAAGATTGAAAAATTGACACACACACAACAAATGAGAAAATAAAAACAAAACAAAAAAAAGGACATAAACAAAAAACAAAATCAAAACAACAAAAAAAATTGTAAAGCCATTTTCAAAAAAAAAAAAATAATAATTTTAAATACAGAAGTCAGACAGCCAAAATTACATATAAAAGTTTCGGAAAAAAAAGCAAAGTTATTTTGAGAACCTTTGACTCAGACTTCTCAGCTCTCACAGATGTAATCAATGTTGGAGCTGAGAAATTCCATTACTTTAAGGGTTTTGTGGTGGCAGTGTCTGTTTTTGGCAGTATTTTGGCACCAATGTGAGTAGTGTTGCAGAGAAGGTTTCAACAAATGCCGCTGACTTATGAGATCCCAGTCAAAAAGGTAGTGGATGGGATCACCTTCTCGGTCGCATATACACAGCGCACTAGTTCGAAGTTGGAAAGGCTCTAGATATGCCGGAAATGGTCCATGGCCGGCGAAAAATTGTACCAGCTTTGAGTTCTGGTATTTTAGGTATGTTGAAATCTTAGGGAAGAATTGATGAGTGTATCTTCCTTTGGTAGAAGTATCCCATTCTGCACGCCATTGGTTCAAGATCAGTGTATCAATAGAACTTGATATATTGCACCTAGGCCACTTTAAACTGGTTGTTTGGTGAGAGATCCCATTTGCTGCAGATTTCGCAAATAGGTCTGCTTGTTCATTTCCCTCGATGCCAGAGTGTGCTTTAACCCATGAGATGTGCATCAAGTATCGCCGCTCTTGGTAATCTCTTCTCCCACAGCCAGATCGTCAATGAGGTCAAGGAAAAAGCGGCTTAGACTTGCATATTCATTCTATTTGGTGCAAAAAAGGTAAAAATTTTGAACTTATCATTTATGTATTCCTTTATGATTAAAAGTAATTACCCTCCACTAGCGGCAATAACAGCTACTTCAAATCTTGGTAGTGAAATAAAGAGGTTTATTGGTTGTTTTTTATGGTGCAAGGGCCATATTTGGACGTCCGGCGCCAGACACCTGACATACAATATCAAGTATGGACACACAGAAAATGAAAGTTTTACTGACACAGAAGAGAGAGGAATGCGCCTGATATGAATCGAACCTGTGACACCTACAACTGAAAAGAAAAGTATTTGATATGTGTTTTGGTTATGAAAGTTCATTCTATTCCCACACTTTGCCGAAGTTGCCCATCGGGATTAGAGCCGCGGGTGGTCTGTAGTGTGTCAATCTTGAGCGATCATTGAATCGACGTTATCGATGAGCACCAGATCTGGTGAATGAGTGGACCACAGAATGCAAGAGACATTAAAGCCTGAAATAGGAAAGTGAAGTCTGGTGAACATTGTGAATATGTTGTACGTTACATTGTCTTGTTAAAAAGGGTCCTCAGGCAAGTTCTGGGAGTAAGATGAGGACAGTCATCAAAACTTCAGACACTGCGTGAATACAAGAGTCACGCAGTCTGCAACCACGGTTGCACCACACTTGAGCGAAATCATTGTGGTGCTGTATACATAAACTTGATTCGGTTGAAAAGACGCCATGCCATTCGTTCGTTCATATGTGGGGTTATGAGCACCATGCAGCCGCTAACATCTAATAGCAGACTGACCCGGTGGTTAGAAAGCGTATTCTTACTCTTTTAGTTGTAGCAGTGCATTTTGCATGAACAAAAATAAGTCCTCAATGTGTTTTTTTTTTTTTTTGTTCTCTCCAAACCTTTATAATTCCAAAAGTTTCTTCAATACAGACAGAGCAGACTATGTGGCGCTCACTGTTTTCTTTGATCAAACGAGTTTCCCACTATGTCAGGCATTGTAGGCCTATTTCCTTAACTGAGTTATGTTTCGCATGGGCTTCTGAATCATGAGCCTTACAAATGTATAAAACATAATTTTAACTGTTCAAGCAACGTCTAGAAGCCATTTTTTTCTTTCAGCCACATAAAAACACTATGCAATATCCGATATAAAGTTCAAAATTTTAAAATAACTATCGCAAAAATATTGTCTTAAAACAATGGTTTTAACATAAGTCAACTGATAGGGTGATGCTGAAAATGTTTCTTACCAGGGAATAAAATTGATCTGAGGTAGGTACTGTTCAAGTCATGTTTGTTGTTGAGCGACAGGTTGTCAATTACTACACCATTTTTTAATGCTGCACTTTGGCATCTCTAATAAATACCATACAAAGGCTTATCTATAAAATTACGTATTAGTAAATTTTAATATTCTCAAAACTGTATAATTTAATATTGTACAGATCATCATCTTCATATTTAATATTTTTTAGTATATTTGTACATCAAACACCTTTTACCAAGTGTGTATAGCTTTAAATAATATTTTCCCTAGTATAAAAAATCCTGAAAAGAATAAAATGCCTAACAAATTCGAAAATTCTGCATTTAAAATTACATGAATATCACAAAGAAACAAACACAACTTTTTCATTGCAGATCGGAGTAATATCTATCTTTAGAAGAAGCTGTACGACGCACATATGTAAAGCATATAAATAAATATATTGTTTGTTCCCTGAACACGAACTTAAATTCGAATTGTAACATTCCCTAGCAGTACTAGTCTATGGAGATGTATTGAACTAAATACAATGTGTTTAAATGCTTGCGCTTTATGAAAAAGGTTCTACAAGAAAGTTAAAAAGTACACGTACTATAGTTTCAAACTTTATTTCAATACGAACATAACTTATAATAACATCCCTTTTCAACAGTCTGCTCTTCAACGTAAGTGTTCCATCGTTGAACAAGTTTCTACTCCCACAATAAAGGGTTGTCAGCTGAATGATAATCATGCAAGCAACGCTTCATTCAAATTTTGGTCTATTGTAAATATCTATTATGACCGTATCGTCAACATTTGTCGTTCTTCTGTCTAACAGAACCATTTACGAATATAATATTATACTTTACTTAAGTTGTGATCAGAGGAGGCATGAGAGGAGGTGACGATTTTTAACAACTAACAATTTATTAATAATTAAGAATATCATGAACCCAAAGAAACGGATCACACGAGAGTACCAGCGTGTGTCTATCTATTCTCGAGATACAGTACTAAAAAATAATAATCTCGCATATACATTTGATTTCTATTTGATGTCTATCGACATCTATCGGCAGTTAAAATTATTCTGATGCAATAAGAATATAACAATACTCTAGTGAAAAAGTCACAGGACACCTGGAATAGAAACAAAATATAGCATTTATTTTGGCTCTGACAATAAATTTAAGTTTTAAATTTCAGAGACCACATCTACATGGGAAACAACAGAACTAACTACCAGTGAGTACAGACTGAAATTTAAGGAAGGAATGTCCTATACAATATTTATACAATTTTACTTCAATATTTATGCACAGAAATAGCAGTCTCTATGTGTAAACATCCAGGTTTAGGATGTTAAATACGCGTACCATCGTGGCACAAGTCCTTGGATACTGACCTTTGCTGGCGCTCCTTCATGAAATTATTATTTAGCCAAAATGGTTCAGTATCCTATGTCTTGTGCTCATGATGGTACGTATTTGACATGCTAAATAAGAATATTTAGGGGTAATAAAGTGACTGCTACTTCATTGTTTAGATTTTGATATAAAACATTAGCACACGCGTTTCGATTGGAAATTCCTTCCTTAAATTTCAGTCTGTACTCATTACCAGTTAGCTATGTAGTTACCCAAAACGAAATAATGCGTGTTAGAGTGACCGTGCGATGTCTAATTGGATTGATGGTATGTAGTATTGACCAAGAACAGAGGGACACTGCACACCTAAATTGGACATGAACATTTATTTACAATACAATAAAAAGTTTCAAAATACACACCTCGCCGTCTGACTCCTCCTAATTGAAAAACAATTATATTCTTATTCATGTTTTTTTTCCGTAATCGCTCCCAATATTTCATATTATTAAGTACATCAGAACCCTTGCACTGTGATCCATCGATGTTCATCCACTAAAACAAACCTATCTGCGATTGTAACTCTCTGTAGGGTGTATCTGCTTCGTTACCAACGTGGGGAAAGACAGGGAATCGTGACAATGTATTTCATACAAAGAGAGAAAAACAATTCATACTATTTTGATGACTTTACTAAAGAAATACCACAAAAAATGTTCAAAACTCGTCTGTTATCAGGGGTTATTGAACAGTGGAACTGATGGCTCTCTAAGAAGGTCAACTAATTACTGTTTTGTAGAGGAATGTCCTTTACTAAACAGTGGTTTTAATGCACTGCTAAACATCAAATCACTGGGAAAACACTTTTACTATCCAAAAGTGACCCATTCGTTTAATTTTATTTTTTGAAAGTTAAGGAATCTGATAAAAAACGAAACAAGTAGGAATGTAGTAATAAAATGAAATCAACTGATTCCACCAAATGAAATCATCGCTCACACAAACAAAGACACAAAACAGGTACTAAAATCAATATATATATTTGGACAGATAAGGATTTTGAAAAAACAGTTATTAATTACTCACCTTGATAACACATTATATTGCCATTTGTAGAACTGTACAAACGATAAATAAATGAAAGAAAAATAAAAATAATTCCAGATTCAGAACGCCAGTAGACTTGGAAGGAAGACAAAATTTTTCGCCAACTGCTTTTTTAAAAAATATATACACTTTATTTCAGGGCTCGAAATATCCGGGTGCACAGGTACACTGTGCACCTGAAAATAAAATTGTACTCCTGATTTTTTCCCTCTAGGTGCATGCAGTGCACCTATCGTTAAAAAAAGAGAGGAAACATATTTTATGTTATTTTGATGTCTGAACAAAATATTAGTATCGACCACTCTCGCTCTAAAGGAACATAATTAAAATTCCTAAATACACACTATGCGAAAACTTTAATCCAGAAAATGCTATGTTGCAATGAAGGAAAAATACAAAAAGAAGGATGGACATCAAACCTTATGGGTAAAGATCTGCCAAAAACGAAGACGTTTCTGATTACCCACCAATGTCTGATGATGAATAAATACTTGTAAGTAATAATTTCGCAGATAAAAAAAAAATGTTTAAATATTTTTATTTGCTATCTACTTGTAACATATCCAAACATACCCAGCAAATAAAGAATTTTACAATACATGAATGCTCTTATATAACGTTTTTTTAAATGTGCACCTAAAATATAATCTGTGCACCTAATTTAAAAACTTAGGTGCACAAGGTGCACCTGTATTAAAAAATCTATTTCGAGGCCTGCTTTATTTTGTATTTGTGGTAATGGTATCGTAGAACTTTTAAAAAGTGTTTTGTAACAAAAAATTATTAAACATCAAACGATATTTATTACGCTATATAATGTTCATGATTATTTATTTATTATTCCTCTTCTGTTATATTTTGATGTAAATCTCTTTTATTTCCACATTAAAATATTTTTTTGAATTATTTATAAGTGACAATATTGTTCTTCGTAAATGGAAATCAAAATAACGTCTTGTCATAAAAATATACATTTAGAGAGTACAAGTAACATCACTGAAAACAATGGCAAGTCATCTTATAATAATGCAATTTATAAAAATCAAAGCAACATTGAAAAAAATCACTTTTTTACTTCTCATCTTACTCATAATACTTGATATAGTCTGAGAAACTCCATGTCCAAAAGCCATTAATTGAAAATACTCCCAATGCAGGAATGAAGGTGCTCAAATGAAGCCGGTGTAGGTGTGGGTGAACGTGGTGCTATGTGCTTCCACTTAGTACCAAACGATTTCCTTTATACAAGATTCAAGGGCCTAAATTGTTTGTTTCTGAATCTGAAGAAGAAATACATTTTGTCACTGTTCAGACTCATGAAAATTCACGTAAGTTGATTGGTGTTCATACTGAAGGAAGATCCAATGAGCGCCAAACACAAATCTTGTCAAGGACAAAATTTTCCATGACAGGGAAAATTAAGTTCTAGAGAAATTTCTCCCAAATTGTACTTGGGAAAAACTAGTTTCTTAAAATATCTAAAAGAAATAAGTCATCGATATCAATAAAAATGGAGTGTTTGTGCATTCAATATTTTCGGCCCATTTCAGATTATTCATCTGTTTTGGGACCTTCTAATTCAAGATCGGTACTTTGTTAATTTAGAGCCTATCTGTCTCTATGCGTCGAAACGGCTGGGTGTATCTTAATGCTACTTCGCATATTATGAGTACTTACATTCCTTTACCGACTGATTTTTGCTGCTTTGGTTGGTCTGTCTGTCTTCCCGTTTAAATTCTTTTGTGAGTGTTTCTGCAAGTATCGCTAAAATTATTCCATATATTTTAATACTGAGTTTTATATTTGATAAATCACATTTTAATTTAGCGAATATATTTAAATTAACTTTGTTTAAATATGTATACGAGTTTCACTCTAAAAGATCTGAGTAACAATACATAAATCATTTGGTAGTCCTGATGAAGCTGGAATGTATTGTGTATTGAACATTGCGATTCATTGGATTGTTTATCAGTACTGCTGTAAAATCGATTATTTTCCAAAACTATTTTGATAAAATTTTAACTCTGATACTTCATTTTGAGCCATATGATTTTTGTGAATCATTAATAAATTTTGAATGTTTGGGGCACACGATTTTAATTGCAACGAACGGAAACAAAACGGACACTCGTGTTCATTGACGACGTGCAATGATATTTTCTGTTTTTTTTTATTTTTTTCTTTTTTGCTCGGGATTAATAAATCGTACTTTTAAATTTCATCCAATTTCTAGTTGTAAGCTGTGACAACATGTGACATCACGAGACAGAAAAAGAATCGCGTATAAATATCTTCGAAGTAAGTTTCTCAACACAATTTTACTTTAGTATTATTTCGCTCCTTTATGTTATAAATTTATTAAATTCTTAATTTTTACTGAATCGTAACACATTTGCATTACACACACGCAACACCATTACAAAATATTCGAAAAAATGGCATGTAAGTTGGAAAACAAAATTGAAATTTTGCTGTTATCGAAAGAATATTTGTGGGGAAAAACTAATTAGGCTTTCAACTATTCAACATTCTGCGTAACAGTGACAGGAGGTCAAGGGGGGGGGGTATATTTTCGAGCTATATTTACGCAGCTTATTAAATAGATGTATGTTAAAAGCTTATAGAAAACAATGATTTTTTTTAACGCGGTCTAATCAATTAACCATTTAAAAACATAGCAATAAGTTACCTTTGCTTTGTCTGCACTGAAAACATTCAATTTTAAAACAAGTTTTTAATTACTACGCGTACCACAAAATGGAATTTTCAAGATAAAAAGTATTTGCGTTAAAAAAAGTGCAGTGCTGAATATGCTATCAAATTCATTTGTCCTCCTTCCATTAATTCGTTAATGTAACCTGGAGCAGTGCAACAAGCCAAAAAATAGTAGGTAAATTATGAGTGTTAGAGTGTTTACAGTCGATTTGCCATTTTTACGAATTGAATTGAGCAATTTTACAGGACAGAAACTTAAGAAGGAGGCTTCCTAATCCATTCTCAAAATCGTCTTTTGTAGTAGCTTCCTAAAGATGCAATTTCTATAGCACGTCTTACGCTTGGGGCTGACGCAGTGCGTGTATTGCAGTACGGATGGCGCAGTGTAACGTAGTGGGTGTTACTTCAGTTACCGAGTGGTGTGCCTTTCTACAAAATGAAACAGCCTAGTTTAAAAATAACTTGCATTTTATTTTGCAATTAATTATTTACACTTTGTACACTAGAGATTTGCGTCCCTATGACATGGGTGGTGCGAAACAGGCGCAAAAAACAGTCGCGGCCTCATCAACGAGCACCGCAAAACCAAAAAACATCCGCTTCCCTCGAGTTCTCCGACGTATCTGCCTTTGTCGGCAGACCCCTTATTCCGACAGCCACAAATCACTGGCACCCCAAAACAAACGAGACAGCTGTTCGTCAGCAGGGCTCGGGCGTATGTTTCAGGAATTTGGAATCAAAGGTCAGTGGCGGTGTCGGCGACGTCACTGCAGTGTGTCCATTGCAGTACGGCTGACGCATTGTGGAAAACAGTTGCATAATCGTCCCGACTTAAAAATATTACAGCACTTTTATTACTTAACGGATTTTCATGTTTCACAGCTCATTTTAAAGAACTATTTGTTTTCTATAGTATAATTTATCATGTGTAAAAATTGGCTCAGGAATGCTGGAATTGACCCAGCCGCACTGCGTCAGCCGCATGCGTCCGTCGCGCTATAGGAATTGCACCTTTAGTGTCATCATTCATCAGTTTTTAGCCTTAGCAGGGGTGCGATGCCTGTAGAATGTATTACAAGGATGGACATTCATGAGTATAATTCAGGGCTCAAAATACCCGGGTGCACAGGTGCACTGTGCATATGAAAATAAAATTGTAAACCTAATTATTTTCAGCTAGGTGCATGCCGTGCACCTAACGTTTAAAAGTTTGAGGGAACGTTTATGTTATTTTGATGCTTTAACAAACTATTGGTATAGACCTCTCTCGCTCTAAGGGAACGTAATTAAAATTCATAAATACACACTATGCAAAAACAAAATAGCTGGGTCGTAACGGGTTTATACAGGAGGAAGCTTTACTTGTACCATGCCACCAGAACTTTCCGATGATCGAAACATTTTCCAGATGGCTCTGTTGAAACGACTGCCGCGACAGCCGTGCGCCGGAGAAGGGAGAATTTAGATGTTTAAATATTTTTATTTACTATATACTATACTAACCTATCTAAACATACCCGACTAATAAAGTTGCTTACATTATATCAATGCTCTTATATTACGTTTTTTCAAATGTGCTCCTAAAATATAACCTGTGCACCTAATTAAAAAACTTAGGTGCACCTTGTGCACATGTATTAAAAAATCTATTTCGAGGCCTGGTATAATTGACCGTTTTCCAAAGTAAGTTGTAGAAATGATCAGAATGTCTAAAAGGTGTTGAAAAATTATTTTACTCACAGTTAAATGATTTGGCATTGTCCTACTGAAGTGTAAAGTGATTATTCTGAAGCTCTTTCATTCTATAGTTAACCGATTCAACCCGAGTGACGTCGGATAATTCTAATATTTTCTAATAAAAGTAAAAAAATGTATGAAATTTACCCAAATATTAGTATTTAAATAAACTCAATTTCTCCCCACATTTTATTAGTTAGAATACAAGTCACAGACAAAACATTACTACTGCAAAAACATCAAAATCCTAGCCTTACTCATAATTGTAAATAAATTATGGACATTGACGTCAAAATATATTTATGAGCATAATAATATTCATTTATTCATACCTTAGTGATGTTGTTTTATTTGTATAACTTTTAAACTATTGAAAAAACTAAATTTGCGTAGATAGGGCTTTGAATGGGTATGGATATACGGGGCACTTCTCATAAAAAACATTGCTGTCCGAATATTTATTTCCACCTTGTAAGCAATTATAATATCTTGTGTAAAGCACTAAATCGTCAATTCAAACGTGTTTTACAACTTGCGATATTTTTTCAGACACCATATCACTTTTACTCGAAAAATTTTTAAGTGCACTCTTCTCATATTTAACCAGACATTCGAACAGATAAAAATCAGAAATATTTCTCGAAATTAATCGACAGATAACGATCTCGAATTCGAAAGATAACAATATAATTTCATACGACCTCTTTTGTTTTGTAGTACACTTGCAGTAAACAGAAACATTAAGCAGACATTTGATACAAGTCAATACTTACTCATTAAGCCTACTGTTGTCCTATATCCTTTTTTTTATCTAAAGAACTTTCGGTTTCAATTGCATTCAGTCATTCAGCACTCACCTGGTAGATTGATTTTTATGACTCAAGAGTCACACGAAGTTGAAGACAGACAACCTCAAGTAAATGGACACCCACTCAAAAAAAAATTTATTACATTCATCTGTGAACACTTATTTGGCTCACATGGTTGATAGCAACGGTTGATGGCCATAAGATAGAGTACATACTACATCCTAACATATAAAATAACTATACAGATTTTCACATACACCAAATAACCACATAACAAGACACATTGGGAACTCATTGATCTATATTTCATAACAGTATCTCAACAGTTCAATCCTTGCTGTGAATACTTTGGAACAACAGGTAACCACACACAATACTTTTAGGGAAAAGACTAAAAAGGTATATTACTACACAGCAATTTCAGAAATGTTCCAAGAATAAAAATAATACAGAACATTTTAAGTTGACTACACATGAACTGATGCAGATTTATTTTGAATATAGTGGATAGTGTTTATTGTCATATCTTGTATTCAGCATACATTTACAAAATTCAATGAAAAATCCGTGTCGCTTGACTGTTCGGATATCAGTCTTGAAAATCGTGAGTTCCTACGTTCAATGGAAAAGATGACACGGTACTGTGGCGTTGTGGGCACCACAGCAATACAATGGAGTTGAACTAAGCTGATTACCGTTTTAAGCTATTTATTTCTCGTAAAAGGTTTTCGATAACAATTGGAAAAATATAAACAGAATTATGAACATTCCACAATCGATGAACGAATGTGCATGCAGAAGAAAAAGTTTCTCTTCACAGTTAGTTTTTTTACCGATGTTTAACCTCACTCTATAGCTGTCTCGAGAGCTCTATCGTCCACCACTTTCTCCCGTGGCTTCTGACTCTCATCTGTCTTTGCGTTTTGGAGGAGCCGCTTCCCTCTTGGAATGTCTATCGGGTGTTTTTCTATCGCTGCAACACCCGTGAAGATGTCAGCTTCACACGTGTTTGTTCCCTCTTTGGATCTTGGAACCGTTAGAAAACTATGAGTGTAACAACCAGGTGCAAGAAGTCGGCAATGACTGCAACTCATGTGGCCATTTGCTTCCCTCTCGCGGAAAACCAACGCAGGTGTTAAAATTGTTTTTTCCCAGACATCACAATACAGATGGGCGACGAACATCACTCTTCAACCAAAGTGCTCTCCTTCTATAGAATACATCCCACTAATAAACCATGTTTACATACTATTCTACGCCATAGTGAACAAACCATATCTATGGGGGACATATATACCTATAGAGAAATACAGGTTATACAGGGTGTTTCGAAACACATGGGCAAAAATTTAAGAGGTGATAGAAAATATCTAAACTAGCAATTTTCACCATACAATGCATGTGCGGAGAGCAAGCGGTGAACCGCTAGACGGCGCTGTAATGGATTGCATAAAGCGCGAGTTTTCTTACACATCGTCATTTCTACCGTGGATTTCAGAAGGCATGGCGACGTACAGTAATCAAGAAAAGGCGGACATGCATTTTATGTGTGGTCTTGCGAATGGGAATGATCTGGAAGCCGAAAGACTGTAGAGACAGCGCTTCCTGAGAAGACACGTGCCAGACTGAAAAATGTTCTAGCGATTGCATCGGTGCCTGTGCGAAACGGGATCCCTTTTCACCGACATGGATGTTACAGGACGTGGCAGGTGTGTGCGGACGCAACAATATGAGGAGGACATACAGCAAAGAGTGGAAGATCGTCCAGATATTAGCACGTGAAAGGTTTCCCGTGCCATAAATATGCCCCACTTGATTGTTTGGCGAGTACTACGGGACGAAGGATTACACCTCTACCATGCACAGAAAGTGCAATCCTTGATACCTGCAGATTTTGCGCCACGTGTCGAGTTTGGATGTTTGTTTTCTCAACAGCTAGCAGCACAGCCTTATTTTAGCGCACCTGTGTTATTTACGGATGAATGCACCTTTACTCGTGAAGGCATTTATAATACGCACAACCTTCATGTGCGGGCATCTAACAATCCGTACGATACATGTCCTCATGCGTATCAAAAGCGTTTCAGCGTAAATGTTTGGGTTGAATTGTGGGTGACCATTTGATCGGCCCACACCTTTTGCCATTCCGACTGGACGGCAGAAAATGCCACACATTTTTACAACAGGTATTGCCAGACTTACTTCAACCTGCTGCAGCCAACATACAATCACGTATGTGGTTCCAGCATGACGGAGCACCACCCCATTTCAGCTTGGATGTACGGAGCGTTTCAGACTCTAAATTCCCAGGGCTATGGATTGGTCGGGGTGGGCCCACACCTTGGCCGGCACGCTCATCCGATCTCACCTGTCCGGACCTATTCCTGTGGGGCCATTTGAAAAGTCTCGTCTACGAAAGCCCCATCGAATCCGACGAGGCCAGTTGCCAGGATTTCTGTTAATGCCGGTGCCGTCCGAGACATGCCGGGTGTGTTTGAAAAAGTGGACCGCTCGCTACGACTTCGAGTTCACAAAAATTCATCTCCATTCCAGTCATGGGATTAGGGAACCGACGGAACTCCAGATGTGTCGATGGGAGAATCGTTCCTGAAAACCCACCGAACGGTTTATCGCATCTCTGAATTCAACTGCCAGACACAAGGGGGAGGAAAAGGGACGGATCAAAACGGAACGCCAGGCCGCTGATGAGAAAAACTCTCTTTCGGTACTTTGTCAAAAACACACGTGCAAACACTGAAGATGTTGTCGTCACCGTCTGGATGTTGGTGCACGTTCCCGGCGTCCACGTGTCAGAGAAAATAGATCGGCTAGTACCATATGGTACAATGCCAATGATCGAGATTTTACAGAGGATTGTTTTTATAACGTTTGCAGATGCACTGGGTATCTGTTTAATGCAGCAGATTCAGTCATTTAGTTTAGAAGGGGTGACCTGTCACTTTTGTCAATACAGCGATATTATATCTTTAATGGTTATGAATGGTAAGAGAATCGAACAGTTCTTGGTGTGAAATTTGTTTGCATGTTACAACACAGAAAATGCTCAGCAATAATAAATATCGGTGATGAACAAACTAATATTAACTTTGCAGCCTTTTAGCATAAAGAGAAACTGTTCACTTAAGAATACAGAAAGTATAAGTAGAAATAATGCTTTCTCACAAAGGATTTCCACATTGTAATATTCAGGGTAAGGTTGCCAAATCATCTCTTTTAAAGAGAACACATCCTCTTTTTCCGTACGGATCTTTTTTCACTCTCTTTTTAAGTCGGATCTCTTTATATCCTCTTTTCTACGGTTGTTCACTTTTTGTTATCTTTGTTCATTATTTCGGATTAAGTTAAAAATATATTTTACACGGTTCAAACTTTATGCGCAAATATATTCACATTGACTGCTATATCGTTATGTAAAACAAGAGCTTTTCAAATACGTACTAGATCTAGTACATTGTACGAAAATCGTACGCATTATTAAAACGCATCAACGTATAAAAAGAAGTTCAACTTGTAGTGTATTGAGCTCCATGATAAAACGTCTCATTAGGAGATCAAATAGATAACCAATAATAATTTAGATTAGTGTTAGAATAATATGAATAAGAAATCTCTTATTATATAAGAATGAATAGTAAGTAATATTGTTCTTATTATATCAAAATACATATTAAGTAATATTGTTCTTATTATATCAGAATGAATAGTAAGACAGACGAGATTCGCAGCCTTTTTTTGTTTGGAAGAAAATCGCGTTGCCAACTTAGCCACCTTTCAGCATTAAATCGAAGTCAATAACTCAATTTTGATTGCTGCTCAGAATTCGGCAAGTTATAATTATGTGATGGTGTATTATTTACTTGTGTTGTTTGTCATTATTTTTATTAGTTCTGCCCATTGTTAAACTATAATTTTTCGTGTTTGTTTACGTGATAAAGTTAAAAGAATATAATATTGGGATGGCAGTTAATTTATTAATCGATAATTCTAAACAGGCTGTACATTTGGATATAGAATTGTGTAGGAGATAATCTCCATTCATGTATTTTGAGACATAATCTTGTCAGTAATTTTTCCGGCAAGCTTTTTGAATAATCGAAGTCTGATTCAGAAGGACTTAAAAAACTTCTATAGATTTTCAATTTCCTGTACTCTTTCTTTCAAAATGATTTTACCAAATGTTTTTTTTCTAATATTTATCTTATGGCAACCATAATTCAGGATAATGAGTCCGCAGATAATTTAACCAAGCGAGGTATTCAGATAACTAACCGAAACAACTCTCACTGGACATTACTGTCAGAAGAGGAATATTTTGACTACAAGGCAACTTCTTCAGTTTTCTGTATTTTTATTTCCTGTATTTTACTCCAGTCATCTGATTAGTAAATAAAAGTATGATTCCCTAAAGGGAAATAAAATAAAGAGAAAAGCTGATTGAAAAAGAAACAGATGAATGGATTTGTAACTTGAGAAGTAACAAGAGAAATGGAGAGCCTTTGTATCAAAGTCATTATTGACAGAATAGCTTTGATTTTGGGGTACTACTTTGGGGTTTATATTGGTTTTACTACTCATTTGATCCATAAAAATATACATATAATCTCTTCAACAGATACATTCACATTAAAGACGACATTTTCATTTTATTTAAGTTAAGTATCGTTTGTAAAAATTTAAATTTTATTCCACTCATTCAAAAATATCAAATAAATCGTTGGGTTAGGAGAATACGTCACCATCGCCAGATAGCAATAATTACCATCACTAACTGCGATTATGGTGTCACGTCGTTCATATAGCAATCCGTGGTAATATGGTAACCTTCCGTAAATTTTCTACATGCATGCATCTAATATGGTGGAGGATCAAAATAGAGATTTGACAAACAAAATTTTAGTCCAAAATGGCTAGATGCCACCACCTCTGTTGTTGGGCTTGAGGCTCTTGAGTTTTACCTACTGTTGATCTGGGGATCTATTAGTTCAACCGACGCTCATACGAGAGTTTTCATTTTAAGTCAAGCGAAATTGAGTTACGGAGGTGTTTTTGAAGTGGAACACGTTTCAGTACGTATTACGGGCGTGACGTCAGTTTGCTTCATTTTCAAATACAATTTCAGCACTGTTTTCAAATCTGAACACCACAGATTGAATTCCTGATTGAAAAACATTAAGACAACTGACTGGTCGACGCCAATTAGGTAAACTACTAAACGTAGCCAAATCTGTCATGAACTGAATCTAAAGGTAATCTCGATATGTATCATGCGAGGGTATTTGGAGAGTGGAAATCAATTTTTCTTTTCTGTAAAGTTTGTTTACACAGAAAATCCCTCTAGTAGGTTCAAACCACCGGTGTTTCAACCCATTGCTCCATCACATTCAAACATACAACACTATCAGTACAAAAATGTTCAAACTTTATAAGGTTTCTCCAATTGAAGCATACCAGCAAACGGATAGTCCAGACCTTCCCTGTTCTTACTTTTCGACATTAAAAGTAATATTAAGAATTTCAGTTTTTGTGGTTTTACTAAATTAAAATAGAAACCGTTTAATAAGAAGTGGAAGTATTCAGAGAGAGAGAGAGAGAGAAGAGGGGGAAGAGATGAAGAGAGGGGAGGGAAAGCACATTAAATAAAGTTGAATTGGACATTCAGAAATTAGTTGTGGTAACATGACCAAGGTATCCTTTTTGCCATGCATTTCATCTCTACTATTATAAACGGAAGTGTTTGCATGTGTCTGTCCTGACGAATCTTTGGCACAATAATGAAATTTGGCCCACATCATAATAGGATAATGTTGAACTAACCAAATGAATAAATAGAAACATTAGAAATGATGATACTAAACCATGAGGTTAGAATATCAAAAAAATTATGTACTCATTGATACTTATGTGGATCTTGAAACGCATCTAGATTTCTTATGTTTGGGGTTATATCGAAGATATTGGTTTTTCAAAAGATCGTGAACACGCCATAAATTTACAAAACATAGGTCTTAAAGTATACTTGTAAAATTGCAGAAGTGTACTATTTTACCAATGTGTAATACAATCAAAACAAAAATATCAACGCATCAAGAAGGAGCTGTCCGAGGGTTGTGCGGAGCTCGATCAACTTAGAACGACTCTGACGGTAGGTTGGTAGTTGAATTTAAGTTGCACTGGTGCAACACAATGGGTCATCGGCTTTCAATCCCGAAGGAAAAATCCGAGAACCTCTCGTAATTTTGAGCCAGTCAGATGGCGAAGTTACAACATGACCTGGCGTTCCACTTTACTGATTTTTACACTACTCCTACGTTAGAACCTCTGAATCAATATGAAATATATAATTTGCACCATCCCCACGTTCTCAGCGGTCTTTTGTTTGGATCGAGTTTCGAACAAACATCCCTCCGGTTGCTCATCCGCGACTCTGTTAACTGGATTAACGCGATCCCAACAACTATAAGTTGTGAAAGTTGTTATTGTTAAGCCCAACCTGAAATGATAATAAACTATGATTTCAGGTTGATATTTTGTCACTTTCAACATTAAAAGATAAAAACAAAATTTAAGTGTATGTACACACTAGAAATCCTGAAAATTCCACAGAAAGACTAACTATTTTTTTTTATCCTTCAAAATATTCTCCAATTTCTTAGCTTTGAAACGATGCCAAGATCTTGAAAATATTCGAAACAGTTTTCTAGTTACAAGGGTTTTCGTTGGTACTGTCACCATGAACACACGTGTTTCCAAAACTTTAAACTCAATTTCTGAAGAAAAAAGTTTGTGCAATAGGATGCTTTGTTCTAACAGTGATAACTTAACAATAAATTAATCTATTATAATTATTTTTTATAAGTATAATCTACATAATACAGCGGATGTTTTGACCCTCAATCTGCGTTATTAGTTAAGAAATAAATTTTTAGTGGATTTTAAATCCACAATTTCCAGAAAAAATCGTGATTTTTTATGCCTTCTTGGCAAGAAAAGCTGTAACAGAAAATCTTTTCTCTCAAGAAACCTCTTGATTGAGGGTCAAAACATGAAGAATAATATTGGAAATAATTTCCAACTAGAATTGTCTTTTTAGACAAATTAGAATTTGAGATATCACTGTTCAAAAAACATGCTAACTAGCTCATTATATCGTAATTAGCTAATAAATAATTAGGTGAATATGATTTTTTCTCACTGAAATAGTTTTAACCATTAACCAATGACTTACTGTGAAAAAATTGGATTTTTAAAGTTAAAATTTAAAATAAATAAACTTCTAGTGTGTACTTACACCTTAAGGACATGTTTTCATATGGCCCAATGGGACAGACCACTCTCTTCTTCTCTTTGGCTATTCTCTCTCCTCGTTCAGATTTTATATTTCAACATAATACATTCCCAAGAAATACTTATTCTTGTGATTTATCGAAACCCTGCACGAAACGGCTGTAGTTTCTCAGTAATATTCAAGTAGAAGATAAACTTATTTTTATCTTACAAAAAAACGCCTTTGCTAAAAACACTAAAATCACTGGGTTAAGGATTAGAGATGGCAACAGTTGAGCTCGGAATGTTTTTGATGGATTTACAGTCTAAATAAAATAAGTTTCTTGTCAGTGTTGACCGTAAAGATGATTGAAAAGAAAGCTGCGCAAAAGCAATAATCGGAGAAGCAATTTTCTGAGGAATTTCATTTGCGTCAATTACGAAACGTTATTCTCTATCTTTATTATTTATAGTCGTGGCTTGTATCTCAAGCTTGTTAAACCGGTTTCATATCTTCTACAGTAAGTATGCTTTCGATCTGTTATTTTTTTAACAAAGTAAATGTTTGTAGTAATTTTCCAAAAATGCTCACTTAATTTTAAATCAATTATCAAACAGCAGCAAATATAATCACAACTTTACTTTCAACTTTGGGTGGCATTTGTAATATTTTAACAGCCAGCTAAACGGGACATAGTGCACCCAAAGATTAATTTCAAACTAATGATGGTCCTTTTAATGAAAAACGTGAGAGAAATACACCAGAAACTTAATTAATTTTTGCTAAACTTTAAATAAAGAAGAAAAAATATTCTTGTGTACGTATTTTATATATATATATATATATATATATATTTATCATCTGCTTTGAGATCTGTATATTTTTGTTCTCTGTAATAAGATATTTGTCAGTAGAGAAACGGCAGTTAAGTAAGGATCACGAAGGATTAAACTGTATTGTGTTATGTGTTCACATTCTTATTTTGTGTATTCCGAAAACAAATTTAAACATGTAATTAAATTAGGAAACTTCGAAGAAGCAAAATGTCAACCTTCATCATCATAGACATAAACAATCAAAGGATGGTTGATTGGTTTAATTTTACGGCGCAAGGGTCATATTTGGCGAAATTAAGCCCAACACAAGACTTGAGAGCATCAGACTTGCGCCGCTTTCAACCGAGGAGCATTCGATACTACGAATTCATTTCGAGCCATAAACTTCCAAAAGAATATATTTCATATTTTAAGTCTCTTTTTTTAGACCACAGGTTTGTGTTGCGAATCTGTGGCAGTCTTATTTCCTTGTTGCACTTTTCCTTTGTACTTAGCGTGGAATATTTAAGTGAGGCGTTAGGCGATTATCACTACCAGATATTTCATATGGGTTACAATCCTTACGTTGTGCCCTAGAAGAAGGAACGTCGGGATCCTTCTATTCAGAAGTTGTGGTTTTCTGAAAATTCTCCGTAATGTGATTTTCTTTAGAAGATTTGGAGATTTTATCATGCGGCCTAGGATTGAAACACGGTTAGCCAGTGTTTGGTTTCTGTTTTCAGATGGTCTTGAAGAGGATGCGTCCATCGAGACGGAATCATCCATCAGCGAACAAACATAACCATCAATCTGGCCAGTTTCTGTCGACAAATTTTTTTATACAGTTTTTTTTATTAGGTTTCCCATCTAGATCCTTGGGAGAATCCTAAGTCACCCGTGGTCAATTTTGAGCGTTCTGCCCAATAGAAAGTTCATGCAAATTGTGCCCTATAATTCAAGAGAAAACTTCATTTATGTTTCATGGAGCATGGGAACTTACATAATCTATGTAGTAATGAGAACCAATCAATACCATTAAAAACTTCTTTGATATCAATTGAGACCATTGTTGTATAGAAGCGAGATCGATTGTTACCTCTGATGTTTACCACCAAATCCCATACAGCATGTTTTGTCAACCTGAACTCCTTATATCCGTATTGCCGTATCCTTAAATCCAATCGGTGGACATTAAAGCCTTTCACTGCTTGCATGAAGTATAGGAATCTATTTATCGTAAGTTTTTCTACTATTTTGAAAAAGATATAGGCGATACACAGCCCGTTGAGCAACATTCACTAGCCTACAATAATGTGGACAGAAAATATGATTGGATAAGGGAAAGAATACATGCTTTAATAGAGGGGGGGATCCCCCACGTGCTGCAATAACACTGGCAACCCTTCTGGGCATATTTTCAACAAAAAGTTTTTAAACACAGCTATTTGTATTTATGTCCATTCCTGCTGCAAGAATGTCGCCAGCTCAGCTGTAGACTTCGGACGTGGTTCCCTGGTCGTCGCTCCAATTCGTCCCGCAAATGTTTTATGGGGCTTAGGACGGACAATGTTTTATGGGGCTTAGGACTCTGAGGAGGCCAGGAAGACGTTTTACATCCATATCTCGATACCACTGCTTGATAGAGGCTGCAACATAACATGGAGCGTTTTTCTTCCTGGAAGTAACATTCGTCTATTCCATAAAATTGTCAGAGCGTAGGAAAAACCTGATTTTCCATAATGTTCATGTAGGCGTCGGCGTTCAATTGACCATGAACAACGTGCAAAGGTCCCAGGGCATGCCACGAAACCTACAAACAGTCGGATTATATGCAAATCCGATGGCGTCCGGTCCATTATTGTAGGGTAGTATAGATCTTTACCAGGCTTGAGAATTAGCCTAAGTATCTCTTTCTCTGAAATAATGGTAAAATTTTCTAATTTGTAAAAAAAGTTTAAGGATAACTAAAATGTACTGAATGAGACCACCAACGTCTGTTTTTATCAAGTTCCCATAAATTTTGACCGAGCCTAAAGCTTTTTTTCGTTTTTATTTCATTAAAGCATTCCATAATAAAGGGCATCCATGATAAAGGATGACATCTGGAAAAAAGATCTATAACAATCTTTTCTTAGACAACTTTTCCAGAATTAGTACCATTTGATCCAGATACATCTACTAAAAGGAATCATAGATATGATTTCTTATGTCTCCACAACTGGTAGGGGGATCCTTATCTTTCTGTAGTAGAAGTGTAAAATTTCCTCCATGCAATCTGTTTTGTTTTTTATCAGTTCTCTTGCATTTTTTATCCTTGTGTACTGAATACTGATGTGTACCAAATATTGTCTATTCTCTAAAGGAGTACGTAGAAATCTGTTTTGATGAATGCAGATAAAATTCATTGAGGAAACATAAGAGTAAGCAACGGTAATCTTTCCATTCGCTCAGGATCATATGATCAAAACTAATGGATACGTTACCCTTAGACTACTTTTGCCTGTCAGGTGGAAACGACCATTGCTGTTCGGTTCATTGCATGGGAGTAGACGCCCCCATCCTTTGATTCATGTTTACAGACTAGTTCCCAGTAACATAGTACAATTTGGCGAATTCGCGAATTTTGTTGTCACTCTAGAAATTATGTGTATTCACACACCTACGCCGTCATAGAATGTTATATCGCCAAATTAAGCAATGAATTGCCAAATCGGCCAACTCCGTCAATTTTTTGCAGAGCACTGACTTGACAACTAGTCGACTTGCAATGCGCAGACTGCTTATACACTCCATAACAAAGACAAAAATCGACGCACCAAGAAGGAGTTGTCAGATTGCGATAAACGTTAGTGGATGTGAAGAACATGCTTAGAAAAACGATTAAAATTTCAGAGTTTGACCATCGCAAAGGGAGGAAATCAATAAGGGGTTGGTCCACCTCTGGCCTGGATGAAAGCTATCACCCGGCGTGGCATAGACTGAAAAAGTTTCCGGATGGTGTCCTGCGGAATGTTTTTCTAAATTGTCTCCAACTGTCGGGCTAAATGGTCAATATTCCGGGATGGTTTCAATCGCCTTCCCATAAAACCCAAAATGTGCTCTATGAGAGATAGATCAGGAGACCAAGCTGGCCAAGGAAGTGTTGATAAAGTTTGAAGACCATTTATAGCAACACGTGCCATGTGCGGCCGGGCATTATCTTGTTATAAAGTAAGTCCGCGGGGGTCACAAAAGGAACGGTAACACAACCGGTAGTATAATCTCCTCTACGTACTAGGGATGCGACATCGACAGCAAAACATCGATGTTCAAAATTAAAACATCGATGTTGATAATACATCGACCCCAAAACATCGATGTTTTTAAACATCGATGCTTTTAAAAATTCAGTGAATTTAAACTTTTCACCCCATTTCTTAAAACTGGTTTAGCAACTAGTGATGCTACATCGACAGCAAAACATCGATGTTTTGAAACTTCGATGTTGAAAATTAAAACATCGATGTTGACAATACATCGCACCAAAACCATCGATGTTTTTAAAATTCAGTGTAATTAAACTTTTTTCCCCATTTCTTAAAACTGGTTTAGCAACTACTGATGCGACATCGGCTCCTATACATCGATGTTTTTTTATAAAAATCAATGTTTAGAAAACATCGACATCGATGTCGCATCCCTAATTTTCAGACCCTTCACCCTTGGCCACTTTGGTCTAAAAGTATGTTCAATTTGCTGATTATAAAAATTATGCCACTTGGTTATTTTTAAAATTTTTATAACAGTACTTTTTTCATTTAAAAATAAAACATCGACAACGTAAAAACATCGAAAAGTATAAACATCGATGTTACAAAAACATCGACTCCAATACATCGATGTTAAAAACATCGATGTTTTTTTTAAAACATCGATGTTTTGAAAACATCGACATCGATGTCGCATCCCTACTACGTACCGCTGTGCTGTAAGTGTTCCAGAAACGACGGCCAAAGGGGTCCGACTATCAAAGGAGATGGCACCTCAGACCATAACGCCCTGTTTTGGGCATGTGTGGCGTGCAATAAGGGCAGGATCCCTACGCTTCCCTGGTCGTCGCCAGAAACGTCTGCGGTTGTCCTCAGGACATAGTCGGAAACGGGCATGTGTGGCGTGCAATAAGGGCAGGATCCCTACGCTTCCCTGGTCGTCGCCAGAAACGTCTGCGGTTGTCCTCAGGACATAGTCGGAAACGGGCATGTGTGGCGTGCAATAAGGGCAGGATCCCTACGCTTCCCTGGTCGTCGCCAGAAACGTCTGCGGTTGTCCTCAGGACATAGTCGGAAACGGGCATGTGTGGCGTGCAATAAGGGCAGGATCCCTACGCTTCCCTGGTCGTCGCCAGACACGTCTGCGGTTGTCCTCAGGACATAGTCGGAAACGGGCCAAGCCACTAAAGACTATACGTCCCCATTCAGCCCCGTTCCAAGTGAATCGCGCCCGAAAAAATTAATTCTGGACCTTCTTGGTGCGTCGAATTTTTTTGTTATAGAGTATATTTCACATCGATGTTTATAACCAGTCTCGATGCTAGTTTGGTGTGATCGACGAGCTGACAAAAACATACAACATCACAACTAAAAACAAAATATTATCTGGAAAGTGTATCTAAATTTGTCCTTGACTTCAAATGTTTTAATCTCTTTAGCCTCCAGCCGCAGCTTCGAAGAAAAATGCTCAAGACCATTTTCGTCCTCATGTTGGTAATTGCAGTCGGCAATGCAATAGTTTGCACGAAGGATTTCTGCAAAGACAAGGATTGTATGGACATAAGCTGCTCTGCTGACGAAAAGCGTGTAGAGAAAGGAACCTTCTGCGGCTGTTGCCCTGCTTGCAAGAAGCTGCTTCGTAAGTTCTCGAGCCATTCTTTCTAGAATTGTTCATTTCTTATGGGATGGAGTTCCACGGTTACTCAGTTGGAAGAGCAACGGATCAGCAAGCGGAGGGTTGCGAGTTCGAAACTCCTTCTAGCCAAATACCATCGTGTACTGGTGCACGATAAATCTATCATGACATCAAATGCTCTCACTTTAGCGTGGTGTGGAAGTTGGGAGTGGTGGTGTGCCTGCTCATGTGATAACGTCGTCATCTGACCGTAGTTCAAAAATTACGTGTCGTTTCCCTTTAGGATTGATCACGGACTGTCACCAATTGCCCGTTACGTTTCTCCAGTGTAACTACCTACATAAATTTCAAGGGATGTATTATATATCGTGCCGAAAACTTTTCCCTTTTAATGTAACTTATGAAATTATTTTCACTAAGAACAAACCAGATGGATTGCGAAATTTTTACTACCGCTGCCAAATGCTCTCGCATACTACACTTAAGTATTACCTTAACCAAGTGTCAGGTAAATAGTCAGGTAGATGTCGGGAAATGAAAAAAAAAATTGGTTTAACCTGTAACGCTTCGATTTTCTCAATCGTCTCACAGAACGGCTCTTTGGCCTGACTCTCCGAGCCCCCTTGCCTAATTACCAAACTTGAGCGATAGGGCCGTGAGTGGAATTTACGACTGATGCTTTCTTTTCATAGTATTGTGTGGCGTGAGAAGATATATCACCGGAGCGACTTCCTGCTTTTCCCAAAGCGTTCACACCTCGCGGTCGGCAGGGTAGGGGGGGGGGGCACCGAACAAAAGGAGGGAGCCTTCTAGAAGGTCAGTCGCTGACAGCTCGTAAATGGTAATAAATGCCAGCGGTCACTTAAATGGGGGATAACATCCACAGTACACAAATCAATACCATGCCGCTCCTGTGAACGAAATTTTAGTGATAACAACTGTTTACCTACCGAAGCGTAAAGGTTAATTCTTTTTATGAAGCATCATCCCCGCTAATCCTCCTCGACCTTGTCGCCAGGTGAATTTCGAGGTCGCTTGTTGGCATGTTTTCTCAACTACACATAATCTTATACAATGAAATTAACCAACTTCTTACTTCGTGTATGTAGCTATCGTTTAATGAACCAGGATAGGTTTCTTATGGTGGAGATGTCGTATCTGACGGCGATATAGCGCCATATACGGTAACCTAGATGTTTTGATCCAGCTTTATAGCAACCCTATACCGGGAAAATGCGAATAGATTCATACCAATGAAATTTGGATTTATCCTGTTCTATGATTGGTTAAAATTTTTATTTTGCTTATACAGAACCCGATAATTTGCTTCAAAAATTATTCTTTAATTTCGTCTTTACTTAAATTGTTCTTTAATTTCGTCTTTACTTAAATTATTCTTATATTTCGTCTTAAATTATTCTTTAATTTCGTCTTTACTTAAATTATTCTTTAATTTCGTCTTTACTTAAATTATTCTTTAATTTCGTCTTTACTCAAATTAGTCTTTAATTTCGTCTTTACTTAAAGTATTATTACTTTACTTTCTGTTTATTTGTGCATTTCTTATTTTGACTACCATATATAACAAATAGTATCGCCAATATGGCCGCCATACTAGCTTCGGCCGCCATCTTCATTTGACGATAAAAATTACTTGGCATCAAAACATGCCTCGAATACGACATTTTTACCCTTTTAATATTTCAGATGACTTAAAATCTCTCTATATTAAAAATAGTTACCGCCGACGCCGCAGGATTGAAAACTGTGTTGTTTTGCTCGATTCTTAAACGATTTCCCGAGAAAGTACTGATTGGAAAAAAACGAAATTAACATGATTTGTTCTTCATCGTATTCCCTGGACAATTAATTATTAAGTTCTCTTAAAAATGTATTACCAAGATTTTGATATAAAATGTAAAAAATAACGTTTTGCTTTTCCGGTTGATCAAACAATAAAGAATGTTCGATCCACATTCTGTAGCAATTTTAAATTGATTGATAAAATAATTTTATAGATCTGTCAACCATTCGCAAAAGTACTGTTCCGAGATAAACGTGTTTGAATTCTACATCTGCGTATATCTATTAAAAGCTTTTTTTCTGGGCGAAATTCTACTTGAAATTCGGCAAACATGTTCTTAAAACCCTAAAACAGCCCATTGTGGCTCAGCCAATCAGCTCCAATGCGGCGTTAATTTATTTCTCTTATGACCTAAAAAACTGTTTTTCAAAATCACTCAATTTTGAACTTAATTATTCAATTTTGGAAAAATTGGGAGAAGAAATAAAGGGGAGGTATTTAGCTAAATATATTTCGTTCTGGAGGAACACATAGAATTAGAGTGCAGTTATAGAGTTGAATTTATACCAAAGTGAAGCAACAGAATGAAAAAAATAGAGGGAAGGTATAAAGTTGAATTTACGTCGCAATGAAGCAACACAACTAACAAATAGAGAGAGGCATATTCTTATGAAGTGTTTTGTCGTGCTTATAATTATAGTTCAAGTTGATAATTATATCATTTTTAATATAACGCTCACTCTTTTCAACAACGTCATATCTCAACTATCGGCGATTTTAGTTATGCCTGTTTTCAGAATGCCCTGAAAGAGTAGTATATCTCTGCACGATCGTCTTATCTCACCGCTCAATATTTAGCCACTAGAGAGCAGAAGTAATATTAATTTTTAATACATTCTATTCTAATTTTAAACTTTAAAATCACTCTCCGGAAAAATCACGTTTCTTGATATATAACGTTGTTGAAAAGAGTGAGTGATATATGTACATTATGTATGGATGTAGTGGTGGATGGTAACAAATGAATGTAAACAATGATGAACTAGAGGGAAATTATTTAACGGTCTGGTAAAGGTTGACTGAAAAGAAGCTTTACCAGAGGAAAGGTCACGAGTTCAGTAGCATACTTACGGACTAGCTACGTCCTCATCCGTCTCAATGCATTTTAAAACTCTAAATAAGGCCTGCAGATTGTTATTGATGTTAGGTAACTATACAGACTTAAGATTAGCCGTAGGCTAGTTAAGTGACATTAAGAGGTTAAAGGGCCGCTGCTCAGTCAGTAGAGCGTCGGGCTCGCATCAGAAGGGTTGTGGGTTCTGTCCTCAGCGGAGCCTGCAATTCTTTATCGGCCTCTGATTGGGATCTAAATTACGACATGTGTGAGTGAATGGATGTGTGAAAGGGACCTTCCTGTAAAACTGATGTGTCATGTATGAAGAAGTCCAACCCTCCGGGGCAATGGCACCCCCAATTGGGCCATATATGACCCGCACGACAACAACAACAGGGCCGCTGTGGACATAGAGTTAGGCAGTGGCTATTTCACAGCAGGAACAGGTTGGTTTGACCTTTAAACGCTGCAGGTAGGCCATTAATGGGCGATGGCCCGACAGGAACCAGATAAGGTTTCTGTTTATGACCAGGCGTTGGAGGTGAACCTCAGGATATATGTAAACTTCAACTTTAAATATCTCATTGTATTTCTCTCTAAATTCCATCCTCTTTGGATACTGTACCAAATCTATTGCTGGAGTAATATAGAATGTAATTTCTAAATCTCTAATTGCCGCGCGTGTGCTCTCCTTCCACGGCCGGGGAGTTTCCCAGCTGGACTACTGCCGGAAGAAGTCATCCTTGGCTCCCTTGTCCGAGTTCTAAATCTTAGGCTAGGCCTCCACTTGCGATTTCTAGTCGCGCGATTTTTCATTCGTGAAAACAAAGCTCATTGTTTCAAATACAAGTGCACACACTTGAGACTAAAGAATCGTAGCGATTAAAAAATTGCAACCGGTCCTATTTTCACTACGACGTGACAGTCGCTCTATAAAAAATTAATCACCCGGACAGGCATGAACATGCACCCACTTGCGATAGTTCTGAAGCAGTCTTATTCTGGCCTCTGTTTAAAACACTGTAAATACTTGTTTTACATGTCTCACAACGAATCTACCGGAGGTGATGATGGACAAATATTAATAAGAATTGATACCGAGTTGTTTATGAAATAAAATTGAAAAGAAGAATGTAAAGAAATTGAAGATTATTATTGATGCACCAATTATTCCCAACAATTCATCAAAACTACTTTTTGTAATTCGGTAATGCTGAAAAACGTAGTAGGGTGCTCACATAAGTATTCAAATAACTTGTAAACTTGTCAACGATTTATCTATGGCAGTGTGTGCACCTTATAGATTTTCTGCGGCAGCGATTTTTGGGTCGCCGCGACTAAAAATCGCAAGTGGAGGCCTAACCTTATGGTGAGTTAGGAATTCGTAATAATAAAATATTTACTAAACCTTACTTTTCATGAATATAGTATGTGCCTTTCAGTTCAATGACTTTTCTCCATCTCTCCGGTTGCTAAACAACAATCTTCTATCACAACAAGGAATTTTTTTTAGGCCCTGTTCATAAGAGGGGTTTTCGAACGCGCGTTTATGAGGTTAGCTTTCCGTAAGCATTAAATTATGTTTTTTTTTTTATTCCTCTAGTTCAAGTTTCTATCTTTGCGATTGTTAAAGATAGAGTGAAAATTTCAACGGATTTTAAAACAGCATAAAATTCTACGCCAGATCGACACCGAAAACAGATTTATTATTTAATTATTTACCATTTAATTATTTAATTACTTATGAAACAATTATTTATTTTTTTAAAGAAAATCATATTTAAGGTATCGATCTGGTGTAAAATTTTACGCTGATTCTTACGTCAGATTAATACTAAAACAGATTTATTATTCAATTATTTACCATTTGATTATTTCATTATTTTTTATTAAATAAGTAATTATTTATTTAAAGAAAATCACATTTAAGGTATCGATGTAGCGTAAAATTTTTCGCAGATTTCAAATCCGTTGAAAATGTTTACTGTATCTTCAACGATCGCAAAGATAGGAACTTGAATTAGAGGAATAAAATACATCATTTAATGCATGACTTCGAAAACGCCTCATGTGAACAGGGCCTTACATGCGTGTGAAGTGAAGTCGGTAACTCTTCGGTTTTACGATGCAATGCCATCTGACGACCAAAACTGGACGAACCGCCCAATATTTCAACGCATATTATCGTTAATGAGAGTATAAGCGTCAAATTTGTAAAAAATTGTCTTTTTCTTCTTTTAGACAAAGGCGAATCGTGCTTCCTTTCCCTCGTAAGAGGTGTCCCTTCTCCAGTCATCTGTGAAAACGGTACAAAGTGTGACTCAAAATCGATGACTTGTCAGTAAACTGCTGTAATCTGTAAATAAAAAAACTTTCCAATAGAATGTTATTTTGGTCTTCTGTTTCTTTTCTTGAATTCAGTTCACTCAGCTAATCATGATCTGTAGTTTCAATTGAGATAATACAGGTACACAGTACTACTAAATTGAAACACTATATTATTGTCATCGAACTTTTATTCACCCCCAAATACCCCATAGAAAAATGTTAAAATTTTTCGTCGTCTTCGACATTTTTACTTACGAACTATCAAGAACTGTCCAAAGAACAAGAAACCTAAATCACGGTCAAAATATGTACATAAAACATGTATCGTCTCCAAACCATTACCACACCAATACTTAGCTTCATAGAAAAGGCATTTCATGTAGATAAAGATATCCTTGAGCATATTCTTTTTTGTACAATATGCAATTTATATAAGGACTCCTTATGGAAAATTACTGATAAAACATTGAAATATTCCTCGTAATAACGTGCTACATCAGCATTTTAAGTATCAGTGAGGGGGACTCAGCATCTTTTATCAATAATAATACCAATTTCGCTAAAGATTCCTGAGCATGTTTCTTTTCGAACTTTAAATTTTCCTTTTATTCCAAGGGGTTGTCACTCTAAAAGCTATAAACAAGGAAACAGTCGGGTTATCAGAATTGGAGCCAAATCTTTCTCTGAATTCATCATTCGATACAATACACGTTTGTTGAAACTTTATTTCAAATAATTATCACCAGACGGTACATCTTCCATTTGAGGTGTGAAGCCATTTCGTTTTCAACCTCAAGAATTCCAAACTTCCATTTTGATCCGTTTCAAAGATTCACCGTATTGTTTGGATGAGGGAGGAGAGGGTTCGGGGTTGGCAATTGCTATTCATAACACTCTTCAGGATACTACACACACTCTTAAAATTTCGAAATAACTGGTTTGGCTTTGAATTTTAATATATTTGATTTAGTTGATCAGAACATTTGAAAATATCTCTCTATATTAAAAAAAAGTTGCCGTCGCAGGAATAAAAATTGTTTTTTTTTTCCGCTCGAATCTTAGACAGTTTCTGGAGAAAGTACGAATCAGAATATTACGATATTAATATGGTTTGTTCAAAATTGTACAGAGAACACGCTGAAGAAGATTTTTTTTCCCGATGCGGCTATTAGTTTAGGGTTTATGAAGTGTCAAATTTGAAAAAGCGAAATTTCTAACGCGAGTGAGCAAAAGATGTACACATTTTCAGTCCTCAGCAGTGAGGTTTTTTTAGAGTACTTCTCTAAACGTGAATTTTTGCAGCTCGTCGAATTTGTTTAGAAATTTCAATTTGGTTCCTGATGATATTTTTTTTTAATTCATGAAAAATCGGGACATTTTCTTTACTTTTTTTAAAAACTGTTATATTTATCTTATTACGGTAAATTCAACATTTTTGTAACTTTTATACCAATAAGCAGCTGTATACACATAAAATGTACTGATACTTTATGTTTTACCATTAATTTGTCATTTTTTAAAGGTTTAGCATTTTTTTGTTCTATAATTTTCATTTTTATATTTTTTATAATTTATTGAAATTTGAGTTCAAGTTGCCCCTATGTGGATTACTTGGACCCATGCGACACTTTCAATTGGAAATGACTTTTAAAGACGCAATGGGCTCAAGTAGGACCGTGGATCTGGAAAGAAAACACTTGGAAATATTTTTGCTACAGTATTGACTATTTTATTTGGAATACAATTGTGAAATACAGTTAATTCTGCTTATAGTTGATTGTCAAATGTTATGTAAAACAATTTTATTACTTTTTAACCAGGATATATATGGTAGTAATACACTGCTGGCCACCGTAAATGCAACACCCTGAAGGAAGCATGCAAATAATATGAAATTTACAACATGCATTAGCGGAGGTGAGATATGCAAATGATTAGAATTTCAGCGCAGACGCACATCACACGCGCCTGTGGCGCCACTTAAAAGCGCTATTTAAGGCTTGGAGATTTCGACGATTTCAAGTACGTTAATTAAGTTTTTCTTGTGGTTTTGAAAAAAAAAAACGATCAATTATGCCTCGTAGAAAACAGCGATCATCTTTTGATCAAGTATCCGAGATCGACAGAGGAAGGATAGTGGCCTACCGAGATTGTGGATTATCTTTCAGGGCAATCAGTAGTCGTGTTGGACGAAACCAAACAACTGTAATGCGGATATGTGATCGTTGGATGCATGAGGGTAAGACGGACCGACGCGCTCGATCGCATCCACCTCAGTGCACCACTTCACGGGATGACAGGAATATTGTGCGTAAGGAAGTGACGGATCGCTCAGCCACATCATGAACCATAGCACAACACATTCAGTCTGTAACGCATCATTCAGTGTCTGCGCGTACCATTCGACGCCGTTTACAGCAGAGTTGTGTGTCCGGAAGACGTCCATTGCTTCGTCTAACCTTGACGCAGAACCACAGACGTCTCCGCCGCCAATGGTGCGATGAAAGAAGGATGTGGACGGCAGAATGGAATGAAATTGTCTTTACTGACGAGTCACGCTTCTGTCTGCAACACTACGATGGTCTGATTTGTGTCTGGAGACACCGTGGAAAGAGGATGCTGAACAACTGCGTTATGCATCGCCACACGGGTCCTGAGCCGGGTATTATGGTATGGGGCGGTATTGGATATCACTCTCGCACTCCTCTAGTACGCATTTTTGGTACATTAAACAGCCAGCGCTACATATCCGAGATGTTGGAGCCAGTTGTCCTTCCTTACCTTCAGGTCTTGCCCACAGCCATATTTCAACAGGATAATGCGCGACCACACGTGGCACGCATTGTCCAAGGGTTCTTCGTCAATAGCCAGATTGAATTGATTCCCTGGCCAGCTCACTCTCCGGATCTTTCGCCGATAGAAAACATGTGGTCCATGGTTGCTCAACGATTGACCCAGATTACATCCCCAGCTGCCACACCAGATCAAATTTGGCAACGTGTGGAATCTGCTTGGTCTGATGTACCCCAAGAACACATCCAAGGTCTCTTTGAATCAATGCCGAGGCGTGTGGCAGCGGAGATCTCCAACAATGGCGGTTACTCTGGCTACTGATTTTGGCAGGAACCACACTTCACAGAAGTCTATAAATTTAATCATTTGATACTTGGTCAACATGTTACCTACAAAATAAATTTTGTTGTGATATATCTCGTCTTTCTTGGTGTTGTAATTTGGGTGACCAGCAGTGTATTTAAGAAATTTACTTTACATTTAAACTGAAAACAACCATCCTTTTTTTAGTACTGGTGTATTAATTTTCCGTTTTATGTCACACCACTTGTAGTACAAAATGTCCTTTTCTGTTGGCAACTTCAAAGCTTTTTTTGTTGGTGTTATGCAGTCAACAATGGCTTCATTTTCGTTGACACTCACTACCAGTCCTGGATATGTCATGTTGTTCCAAGACACAAGAACAAAATTCCCTTCTTGAATATAACTTTTTAACGTTTCTTCATCTGAGATGCAGGTTGGGAGATTTGGCTCTTAAGTCGAGGTTGGCGGTTTTGGGTCTGAGGTCGAGGTTGACGGTATTGAGCATATAGACAGTACTTGAACCCATTTCCGGACTAGGTTCAAGTATGACTTATCAGCACACTACTCAATATTTGCGAATTTCATTAACTTAAGAGGTTCTATATTCAGTTAAAACTAGTATTAATTTCTTGCGGACTATGAATGACATGGAAAATTACCATTACCTTGTGTATAACTTTGATGCACAAAAAACTACACTTGGAAGTTTGCAGCTCACAAAAATTTGGGGGTTGGAGAACGTATGCGAGCGTGGAGCCCCTGCTAGTATATTAAAAGAAAATAGAAATTAGTTTTTGAAGATTTTTGGGGTGACATTTCATTAGGGAGGATATCGATATCAAATGAGAGGGGGAGGGATTTTGGTCCCTGATATCATTTGATATTTTAGTGGCTAAGGATTCTTAAAATCATCACGAAATATAGATATCGATATTTATAAATGGCCGCCTCTGTAGGAACGGTGTTTTTTAATGAGGTTTTACTGGCACCAACAGGCGTACCTCCAAGCCCTTACAAATATCTATCGCTGTATACACACTGTATATAGTAACGCGCTTCTACGCGTAGGACTTTATTAGATTTACCAGTAGTATATCATCAGGCCTGTTGTCCCTTCGGCCCTTTTTGGCCTTTTATTTTTTTTGTTTTTATACAAGTCAATTCCAAATGTTCGTATCTACCCTGTTTGCAACTGTAAAAATTTTATTAAAGCAAACAAATCGCCCTAGGGCGTCCGTGGCCGCATTCGCGGCGTGTCGTGGGGTTCGCCTTGTGCCCGTCTTCCCTGGTAGTCGTTGGTGGTTCTCTTGATCATCTTCTGTAAAGTGGGGATTTCCCCCCTGGACCATGATAATTGCACTCTACACCTAATGGTAAGTGGGTCCAGGGCGGGTCCAAAAGCCCTTCATACAGCACTGACCTGCGACTCCCATTTTGAACCCCGATGGTGCTGCATATGTCGCATGGGCCTCTGACAGGCCCTGGGTGCAGACGGAGTCGCTGTAGTAAGATATCTGAAGGGTTGAACTTACGAATCGACTTAGCCGATTGGCTATCAAAACGCACAGTAGTGATTTTGATTACGGTAGATTAGCACTATAACCAATCAGTAATTTAGGATTCCTGATTTTTCTCCCCACAACCACATGACACGTATTCAAACTGAGTTATTTGTAGAAATAACATTCAGCTGATCGCATGTGTTCCGTCGTTAGAAGGGTCGATGTCTTTCAGATGCTTTCTTAATATGACCCCTCTCTCCTTTTGCTCTAAGTTGAAGATTTAGCTTATAGTAGCATCGTCAGACCCATCAAGCGTATGATCCAATGTAAACTTGAAAGAAAGGATTGGGAACAGAGAAGTGGGATGAAAATAGGTAAAGATCGCTTGGTAAGTAGTGAAGTAAACCTCGGGACCATAAAACCCGAACACAAATTAAGGATATGTGAGGGCGAACAGTAGGAAAGGGGTTACCGGAATATGGCGTTTAACTGAACATTCGCCAAACTCAAGTCACGTACCATCTACAGTTTCCTTGAGGAAGATGTGTCGAAACCTTTTTTCAAATTTCCATTCACTTTTTAACAGATTATTATGCACCATGACTCGGGACAATCCCAATATTCAGCATCATGGCGAGTCACGTAATGAATAATTGGACATCACGTATGTATACACTAGTGAATTCTACCAAAACTTCAATTTTTTGGGTATCGACAATCGAGGAATGAGGTAAGTTTTTTAGATTAGAAAGTCGGTCAAATGTTTATATTTCAAAGGACGTTAGTTTGAAAATATTTCATTCGTGTATTTTCGACATTTGAGTGCAACAAAGTCACTTGCTTTATTCAGTACTATAAAGACGATAAGACTACAAAGAGAGGTAAGTGTGCGGCACAGCTTGATCAAATGCGGCCCTTTCATCGTAGAACCCAACCAATCTAAACGAGCAAGAAAGGATCCATGGTTTAAAAAAAAACTTACTTAATTTTCCAGACATTTCTAGTTTTAAGTATTTTCACAGAGGAAAATTAAAACCTCTGTGTGCATGACGGGTTTCGGTTGGATCGAGTTTTGATCTTGCAACCTTCCTGTTTATCCTCTACCCTTTCAAAAGAGCTATCGAGGCTCTAAGGTCTTAAAAACAAGTATGCCAATTTCAAGTCCAAATTCGCAAAATTGGCTCTCAGTTATAAACTGTTAATAGACACTCGCAGTTGTAGAATTTGCGCGTTCTTCTCGAAATACCATTTCAACGAGTTATTAGTTTGATATCTACAGGGTATCCTAAAAGTTACCGTACTCCAACTTTAAAAAAAAATTATTGCCTGTGTTTGTTTTAATTATTGAATTTTATCTCTCTCTCTCTCGTCTGCTTATAGTTTTATCGACTCTTTAATTTTTATCGTTTGGTTTTCTTCACGCTCAAGTAGTGCGATAATAAAGTTCCACGTCATTTTGTTCTTCATTGTAAGATGAATTTATCACGCATTCAGAGAATTGCGCTGTTTGAGGCTTATTTTGAATATAAATCCTATGAAAGATGTAAAGAATTTTGGCGACATAAATATCCAAATGATGCAATACCGAGTAAAGATACACTATATCAAATTAATCAACAATTTGTTGCAGTATTAGAAGGGAGTGAACGAGACTCTTGGTTCTATAACAAGACGATGCAACCTGCCATACAAGTTATGAAACCGTGAGCATTCTTCAAGATTTTTTTGGCGATTGACTCATCTCAAGAAATTTTTGGCCACCTCGTTCCCTGATCTGCGCATCCCTGACTTTTTTCTGTGAGAATATTTAAAGAACAAAGTTTATAAAGATAATCACCAAACAATAGGTGATTTAAAAATTACCATTACTCAAAGGATACAAGAAGTCACTCCCAAAACGCGTTTCTAAAAATATGCGCAAAGGACTTCAGCTTTGCTTCCAAGAAAAAGGCGGAAATTTTGAGCATTTATTAGAAATGTAAGTTCACATTTTTTTCCTACGTTATGTTAAAAGTGATTTATACTATTGGCATAAAAATAATTGCTTTAAAGTTTGTTGTTTTTGCATAATAAATTCACGAATCATCAGTACGGGAACTTTTAGGACACCCTGTATAAAGTGCTGCTTCCAAAAATTGTTAGTTTTACACATGTTAGACCAGTGGTGCGCAAACTATTTTCATTTCCGGCCCCCATTTCGTGTACTATTTTGTCGCGACCCCTGGATAGACGATATACGTTTTTTAATCGTCAGCGTAGTTAAAGTTGAATTCTGTTTGGGATTTGTATTTATGTTTCTGCCTTATTAGAGATCTGAATCAAACGCATAATTTTATGAACAAATGGTTTTATTTCTGCATATGGGTATAAATAATGTTTTAATGAAAAATACTGTTTTATCAAACTTTACTTAATAAGAATCCAATATGAAGCTCATGATTGCTTCTATGTTTGGATCTGTATTGGAAATCGCAAGCTGTAAGTCATCCTCTGGATCCAATCGAGATCGATATTTTGTTTTATGGCATCTAAATTTGAAAAGTAGGTTTCACATAAGTAGGTGGATGTAAACTGAGTCAAAATATTAATTGCCTTTTTCTTCAAAACGGCATATTAGTTTCCAATCGATAACCAAACTATTTGGCAAGTCAAAGGCTGAAATAGAATACGAAGTGTTTCGTCGCTTTGAAACATCAATTAACTGTTCTTTTTCATTTAAAGAGATATTGGATTTTAGAATATCAAACGAAAATGGATCACCTATCCAACCTAATTCATTATCTGGAAATATTTCGAAACTTTTCGAAATATTTTCACCCAATTTTATTATGACGGGAATGATGTTTTCAACTAACAAGAAACTTATATTATTTTATTTGCCGACCAACCGGTCTAGTGTTTAAGGTGTTGGCCTCAGAATCGGAAGGTTCCTGGGTCGAATCCGGGGTCAAGGGCATGGATGTAAATTGTACTGTTCTTTGTTAGGGGTAATGATGGTCGCCCATTGGGTGCTCCTTCACAAGTGGCCATCACTTCTGGCCTTGTAGTAGCAAAATGATTACAGATAAACAATTCCCGCCATTAGATTTTTAAAAAAATATTATTTTCTTTAGTTAATTCCTAAAAGCACGGGAACATGTCCTGTGTTATTTTAATTCAACTGTCCTTGCCAGGTATCAGCTTATTCTGAAAAGCTCCAATTTTACTGCTCGATGTTAAAATGTTTATACTCTCTCCCTGTAGACTTAAATTCAAATCGTTACGTTTTCTGAAAATGTCAACCATGGAACTGAGTTTTCCGAGTCAATCTTCATCAATTTATAAATTTGACAATACGTTTATTTTCTACCAAAAGATTAAAACGTTTCTCGGATTGAAAATACGTTGGCAGTACGCAGCGTGAGAGTCATCTGACTTCGGTATGTAGTCTGCTATCTGATATAAAAATTGTTTGGTCGAAAACACCGACGCGCCTTCTCATGTTACAAAAAGTAGCGAGACTAACGGCGGGTGAATGCTGAAGCACCATCAGTGTAAATCACGACACAGAGTGTCCAGGTAAGGTCATTATCTAATAATAATTTAAAATATTTTCTCTCCGTTTGTTTTTCCTATTTGTTACCTTCCAATTTTTTGCAACATAAAAAAATATTCTGATATGTCTTCTTCATAAACGTATCTCACAAAAACATTTAATTGATACAGTTTAGTAAGTTAAGTACTTTGCACTCGATTTAACAGAACAGTTTCTATAGTACGTGATATGGCGGAAATTCGGCGAGAAACGGTATATTTTGATAATGGTGTATGGTTTTTAAATTGTTACCCTATTTTTCTCCATGCATAATTGATGTCATTTAAATTGCTGAAGGAAGAATGAGTGCTTGTCATTGTATGTGGTTTCAAATTTTTCCCTATTAAATATGAAACTTCTAAGGATACCCGTAAAGCCTTCTCGGAAATTGCGAACAGACAGAAAGAACTGCACGGTCCTTACTTTGCTGTGATCACAGTATAAATACTAAATAGCCGGGGGGGGGCACACCTAAATTGAAAGAGCTGTAGTAAAGATGGCCTCTGCTAACGTCAGACCGAATCAAGTTGAATATGAATCCCATAAGCGAGCATCTCAAATTGACAATTATGTTTTATCACTATGTCTGTTCGCCTGTCGATTGACAAAGTACTGGTATTACATACTAATACAGACAATTGTTTTTGTAAAAAAATATTGTTATTTTTTTATAAATAATATTACCTCATTTCATACACTATTTTACTGATACCTGATACTTGTTGAAGAAAAGCCTTATATTTTTTATTGTCAAATAAAATTCTTTAAATTTGGCGACCCACAAAAATTTTCACGCGACCCACGGTTTACGCACCACTGTAATAGACGTTCATTCCATTCGAGTTGCTCTCGGATCTTTCCTTTCGGAATTGATCCCGGACTGTCGTAATTAGGCTCCAGTGCGACGTGAATTTTTCTTCCTTCCTTTCAATTCGTGTTTCCATCTAAAACGACAGTTACAGAAAACTGGAACAAGCCTGAATTTTCCTTGATTTCAAGAAACAATCACTATAGGAGATGGCCCCTGGGTCCACGAACCTCTTGTTGACCCTGCCACAAAGAGGCAGAATCATCAATCAAAGGGCAGGATGTTCATCGGAAAACATCGAGGTATTTATCCATAAGAAGACATTGCAATCATGAAATAATCTGTTCTTGTTAGCAGTTTTTTCTTACCATAAGTACCAGTTTTTGCTTACTACTATGACATTTCGAGCACCAGTTTTTGTTTTGCACCTACAAGTCAACTTCAATTCCAAGTTTTATCACCCACCAAGGATTTGTAAGTACAATTCCATAGCTACAAACTGTTCAAAGGAAAGTCATGTCTTTTATCCAAGACCATTACATTCAACAAACAACAAATTACAGAAAGTGCCAACTGAAATATACCACACCACAATTCTTCAGCACCCACATCTTATATCATCAATAATGTCTTTCTACCAAACTGGATAATACCAGGTTATGCAGTCCTACTTTCCATGTTCTATGCGAATTTTGGTTGATTCCCAGGATGAAAGTGACTGTCACAGGGAAAGATTCAAAGCATAAAAATGTATACTTATGTCTCTAAACACCTAATGGACATCCCAAATCAAGACATGGAAAAATGTCTTTATCTTAACAGCTAGAAGTAAGACGCCCCAAAAATAGGGTAAGTAGAACTACTTATACCAGTTTCCTTTTCCTGGTAAGAAATTGTATGATTTAAGGAATATTCCAGAAAGTGAGAATAGGGATATTAATGAAATTTGTAAAATTAAGACGGACTGTCTTCTAAATTAATTCCTATAACTTTGAACTTGTTCTTGAGAGATAGTTGAACATTCATTCATGAAATTTACTAGGCATAATTTTTTAGATAAATTGAAAATTTGTTTCTCAATATATACTTAAAATTCCGTCTTTCATCATGGTTGGTTCTTAGGGATTTATGGCGCATCATGGATTTAAATGTTAATGACCTCAAATAAAACTATGCAACGAATCAAATTTTTCAGTACACTTTTTTCACAAGCATTCGTGTAAATTTTGCTTTTCTATAATCTGTTCATATGATTAAAAAATATAATCAGGCTGGATGAGTGTGTCAAATATTGCAAAAATGACTATCATTATTTAGTATTTTTCAAATCATTTGTCTCTCTTCTTATGTCAGTATTTTCGCACATTTCAGACTGGATATTTTTCATTGAAAGAACATGTGGAGATTTTGCTACGTTGTGCTGTTAGTGATAGCTTTTTCGGAAGCAACGATTGCAATAGTATGTCCTGATGACTTCTGCGATAGAGTTGACTGCCGTGATGTCAGCTGTTCTCCTGATGAGAAACGAGTTGAACACGGAACGCCTTGCGGATGCTGCCCTGCGTGTCTCACAATCATCCGTAAGTTTCTCTCCATTGATTGCCAGTTAAGATCATGCATATTTATAACCTACCGTGCAAAGGCAAAAGGTGATGAGTCAAAATGTCTACTTTACGTAATCTTAGATCGAATATTTTGTATTCGTAAAATATTCAGGCAGGAAAAGAAACATGCCAAAAAACACAAATAATTGTAATTTAGACTGGTCGTTTTGTTTAATGTAACTCGAATTTAACGATTTCCCGCTTATAACGTCATTTTTCATTGGCCCCAAATAATTTCTTAATTTTCAATTATAAAAAAATTCTGTATTTAACGCTATCACTTCGAGATATTTCCCTCGTTTGACGTTTTTTCAGCGGGGAGGACTTGGAGCGATATTCTGAAAATAGTCAGATAATAGCAGGCCACCACGGTGTTGGCCGTAACATTTCTTTTCGCGTTCTTACTGAATACTGAAAACATTAAAAAGAAAATCCAATGATTTTAAGAATGAGTCCCACAGCCACCCGTCATGACACTTGCATGTCGCAAATTCCGACTACCTGTAAAATCGATCAGGTGTAAAATTTTCCGCAGATTTTTACTCTATCTTTAATGATCGCGAAGTTTGTGATCGTTGAGACAGTTGTTTTCACGTCTTTAAGATCCGGTTTACTAAGATAGAGGAGCCGTTATCTAGCATCCGTGATACGTCATGATGCCGCGGGCATAACTAGGCGGCCGTCTAAACAGAGACCATAGGTGTCAACTAAGACGGACCGAAAACGGTGGAGAATTGGACAACACAGACGGCTGTCTTAGTTTATTGGATTACAGAAACTAAGCTATGGCTATTTTATTCTCTAGTCCCAAGTTTTTAACTCCAGGATCGTTGAAGATCGAGTGAAAATTTCAATGGATTTGAAATCAGCGTAAAATTCTACGCCAGATCGATACCAAAAACAGATTTGTTCTGAAATTCTTTACCGTTTGATTATTTAATTATATATTAAATAATTAATAATTTATTTAAAGAAAATCACATTTAAGGTATCGATCTGGTGTACAATTTTAAGCAGACTTCAAATCCGTTGAAATTTGCAATCTGTCTTTAACGATCCCGATTTTGCAAAAACAAACTAAACAATGACAGCCAAAATTTTTTGTTTGTTTTGCTACACTCCGCTCGAATCATTTGGCGCAGGAAATGAAATGTTACCACTACTGGAGAAAAAACGCTCCGCAACTGTTTGAGACCGCTATGACGATCGTCGTGCAAATGGCGGCTCCGCTCATTTTCGTTACGTTCACAAGCAACGCTTTCTAAGAAACCAACGCCATCTGTTTGTATAAACAACGTTTTAGTGACGTCATCCACAGCTACATTACGGCTGCTAGATAACGGCTCTGATTTCCTAGGAAACCGAAGCTTTACTGATATTTGGAAGACATTAAAAAGAAACAATCTGTAAACAATCAACTATTGTAAGGGAAGAAATAAAATGTATGTTTCTTAAATTAGTCTTTATTTCATGTTCTATGTTTTGTTGTTCTCCGACCCCGATTTAACGTTATACCCCATATAATGTTATTTCTTTTTGGTCCCTTGAAATACGTTAAATCGGGGTTTCACTTTATATTACGGAATATTAAAAAAATTGATAACCAACACGCTCTGCAACAACATGCGAATAATCCGATGTTTTAATTTTAAAATTAATTTTAATGTTAATTTATTTTCAGTTCTCACAGTAGCTAGAACGCACGGATCTCCAACCAATTAGAAGTTGAGCCGTTACGTCCTGACCATATATGGAGATTTCCTTCGGCTAACGAAAATGATTGAGGGATCTAAGAAGAATGGAGAAACACTTTTGCCTCTCTTGCCTCCCAAATACATCTATTTTTTAGCTCTTTCTCTTATAACTTTTCTCTCAGAATGTTTAAATTCCCACATTTGACCATCTATTTCAGTCAATCAAATGTCAATTCCTTTCACTAAGAAAACACTAATACAGCCCAAAACCAACTGCTACCGTGACCACGTCTTATGGTGGTTGTGTCGCGTAGGACACAAGGATCTTGGTATAGCCGGTTACCATCCGGGGCCAAGTACTATTAATTACCTAAAATTGCTTTTTATCAAAATCTAAAGTGATCGCAGAGGCAATACTGTTTAAGAGAAGTTTGCATGAGTCACTTACCTCGGGACACAGGGTAGCTGGTTTCTCCTCCGAATGCTTGTAAAGCTAAGATTAACAAAGGTAGATGTTCGGTGCATAAATTTATTTTCTGGACTAAATATTTATATATAAGCATTATTTTGACGCCGCGAAAGGGGACACAACCTCTTATATCGCTCGCCGACGCACGTGAAACTACCACAAACCAGTCCCCCTGACCCCCAAGGGAGAACGATAGGGATTGGGCGACTGATCCCTCGATGACCGCTCTGCTGCCATCTGGTGATCACCAACCCAAAACCCAACAGTGCTGTTAGCAATAGTTTTCGTAGGGGGATTTTAACACTTTACTAAAATACTGAATTGAGATTCACCTTCAAATATACAAAAAAGTGTTACAGAGAATTCGCGATTCTCTGTGATTAATAAAGGCCTTATAGCGATTTCTCTTACCTCGCACTGCGAAAATTCGTTATTTCTCTTTATATAATTTTATCTATATAATCGGCCATGAAAACTGAATTTTATCGCAAGGGTTTAGCATTATAGGACTTTTTAAACAACCGTTACGGTTTAGAAATCCATTTCACATTTCGGTGTTTAAAGATGCAACGAATATACCTTATTATACACCTCTCAACACGTTCAGTGACACACATTAACTTCCAAGTTCACGGGTTTTTTTTTTAATTAAATTTATTTTTCAATACTTTAATAATATATTATGAATAGTATACTGCTGGCATTGAATGCTTCACAGTTAAAACTCATATTTTCTAACATTCCAAGGGGACATTATTAGTTTTGTAACATTTGTAATTACATTTTTGTCGGATGCATACTTCCAAATTTCCATTACAATTTATGTTGGTGATCTGAGCACTTTGCTTACTCTACGCTTCTCACTTCCAGTTGTGATTTCTCGGTACTGGACTGTCTCCTAAACAATTCAGTTATCGACATTGAAATTGTCAATGTAGATAACTAGATTATTATAATACGATTGACACTGTTAATGTCAGTTGGATGTGAGAACCTATTCTTTATGGTACGTTCTCTCGCGAATGAAGTTTAACTGACCAATTAAGGTTGATCAACAATAGTTGAATACGACTTGAATCAGTTTTTGTTCACACATTTCAATAGAAACTGATCGACAATTTCAGTTATAAAATGGCGATGAAAGCAGTTGTGAGGGAAATTGTACATATAGTAATAGGTTTTTTAAAAGAACTAAAGTTAATTTTATTTAGCTTGATAAAAATTGTAAGAAACGTTGTTTTAAGGGGAGGTAATGGATTTTAAGAAGGAATCGATTGGGAGCATCAGAAACCATGCTGAAGTAACTAGAATTAGAGGATAAAGAGGGATATAGAAATAATTTTAAAATGTCAAGAAAAATTTTATGTACTGCTGTTGAAAGATCCGGATCTTGTTAAGAAACAAGATACAATGATGCGACAAGCAGTATCACCAAAATTAAAGCTACAAGTAACTTTAAGATATTTAGCTACAGGAGATTCATTTTCAAATCATTTACAAAAAGTTAACTACACACTTTCAGACCATTTTTTTAAACAATTTTTTTCTGAACACAAAACACATGCATGGGTGGCGTGACCGCTCGAAAGCGAACTTGACAATCAACTGAAGTTCATACAAGTTTCAACTTTAAAGCAAATGGCGGATGATTCATCACTTGAACGATAAAGTTTGAATGGATCAGACTTTTCTTGATCCACTACAAAGTTGATCAACTTTATTGAAATAAAGGTTCTCACTATAGCTTTTATTCAACTTTTGTTGATCAATTATAATCGGTCAATTCAACTTGATTCGTGCGAAAGCGAATAAAAATCGATTAAGATCCTGGTTTTTCAATCCATTCGTTTTGCGACATAAGCGTAAAACGGGACTTCGACGTTAAGTGATAAATACTAACTAAAAACAAATTATATTGAATCTGCTTTTTTTTTTTCAGAGGAAGGTGATTCGTGTTCCACTTTGTTTATACGCGGTACTCCACCAACAGTAACTTGTGCCGATGGTTTGTACTGCGATCCTGAGACACGAACATGCCAGTGAGCTAAATCTTTGAAAAGACATTGCGTTAATAAAATGTGTTTAAAGAAATTTGGCTATTTGTCTCTCTTCCTTTATAAAAAACTACCTGTCAATGTCGATTGATTATTATTACACAATGGACAGTCAATGTCGGTGGGTGTGTGAGAACCTTCTCTTTACTCAGAATAAATAAAAATGCTTTAACTCCTGGCTTACCGACCAATTTTCGTTCTATGAAATAGTCGTAAAGATAACTTTGAGGCTATGTGTGAGATGTACCTGTTATATTTTATAACATATAACACTAAATTTGGGTGGTTTTCTTTCAGAGAAAGGAGATAGGTGTTCCACCTTGTTTATTCTCGGTATTCCACCATCCGTAACTTGCCGTTGGTTTGTAATGCGATATTGAGGCAAGGACATGCCAGTGAGCCAAATCTTTGAAATGACATTGGATTAATACAATGTGCACAAAGAAATTTGATTATTTTCTCTCTCTTTCCTTACATCATGTATTGTCATTACTATTTTGTTTTGACACATGAATTTAAAGATGAACCATACATACAGGTGTTATTTCACAGTTCCAAGTTAGTTATTTTTTTGGGATACCTCGTACATCAAGATCAGACCAATTGTTTTTATATTCCTGGGGATTATCTCAACCCAAACCATTAGTAGATCTCGATGGACTATATATTTCAACATTTGAAGAAAATTGACCACATCTTGATCTCGTCATCATCAAAAAATCGGCAACACTTTGATGGCAACATATTTTCCAGATGTTGATGGTGGATATATCTCATCGAAACCACTTGGATGGTTAATTACGCGATATATCAACAAGATACAGCCGACTTTTTGATGACGATGAGATCAAGATCTAGTAATTTAACATCACGTAATTTAACACTTTTGCGGTCAGTCACGTGAGTATGTGTTGATAGTTATTGCCCCAACGTAGAAATGTGTTTTTCCCAGAAGCCAATACCACAATAGATTGGCGAAAGCTCAGCCAACGAATTTGAAATTTCTTCATCTGTTAGAGGCTTAGATTGCATTTTCCTTTTTGAGGAGCGTGAAGGCCCTGCAGTACTATCGTATCTACAATTCATATTAAAAGAATTTTGTAATAGCTAATAAAGCTAATAATTCGAAAGCACATACCTTTACAACTAGCTTCTATCCTTTACCCCACGACATTACCAGCAGACACACCTAACATATAATACCGATTGAAGTGGAGAATAAATGATGGTAATTGGTTAATAACGTCCAAGAGAAACACTAAGAACTATTGAACACGGTCAGGGATCAATCCCCTAAGGGAAAGATCCGAGAACAACACCACGTAATTTTGAACCACGGTCAGATGATGATACAACACCTGAGCTGGCACACCACTCTCCAAACTTCCACACCAATCTAAAGTGAGGACTTTCGCCCACGACAGATTAAGGCGTTCCAGCCGCCTCTACACCATACGCTTACACACATCTATGAAGTGACCCGGATTCGAACCAGAAACCTTTCGATCTAGAGGCTAACACTTTAATCACCGGACCAGTTGGTCGGCGAATAAATGTTGAGGCGCAGCTCTTTCTGAGCGAACGCGTGACTGGCTACTGAGACATCACGTCACATCACGCGATGGCGCGAGATCGGCTGGTAACTGGAAATAATCAGTTTTATTCAAATGACGTGCTATTTAGTCCACCACAATCTGCTCATGGTTTTGGTCAGTTTCTTCTAATGGAGAGACGCCTCTTTGAGACAACCATCAGGAGGGTTAATAATGGTACTGTTCGTAACCTCGTTTCTAGGCAGGGTCATTCCTGTGTGGTGTGATGGGCGTAAACTTCTATACTGTCAGAAAAAAAAAGTGTTGCTGAAGGTGTGGCATGCCTCCGACTTTAGATAAAAACATGCCCTGCAATAATTTCTCCAGTATCATTAATTTTGTACTAATACGGTGTTTGTAGGTTCTTTTTGCGATTGTAACAAGATATACTTTTAAATCAGTATACTTAGTTAACCAACGGTATCAACTCAAGTGTTAAGACAAGCAGAGTCCAGTGAAATTGTGTTCTGGCGGCAGGTTTCGGAGAAGTATGACAAATACCAGACTATTCTCCCAATTATTTTGGCTTTAATACTTTAAAACGTTCAATAAAATTTATCTAATAAAGAGTACGGAATTTCTTGTAGGTTTGACTTTTGATATAAATAAGTACTGGATGCTAAAAATGTGACCAAAATTTCTTAGACGCAAATGTTTATTGAGAAGTAAATGAATAAAAATAACCACATTTTTCGGTGGGCATAGTTATAATATATTTCGGAGAATAGAATTCCTGTAAAATTATTAGCTTGACATTTTTCGGAAACGAAGGGATATATTAGATCATTATTAACTCAGTGTTCTTTAAGCGTAAGGTATATTTCAGGACTTATTAAATCCAAACACATTCGAATAATTTACGTTACCTTTACCCTTCACTTGTTTTAGACGAGTTATCACCTATCAAGATCAGAGATTTTGAAAAAGACGATTTGTCTCGACATCAAGATATTGACAACATGACGATGACGAAATCAATATCTGGTCAATTTTTTTTATAATGACGAGATATTGTGTCCATTAAGATCTGGGCAGTTTTTCTATTGACGGGATATCGTGACCATCAAGATCTGAGCAGTTTTTCTACTGACGAGATATCGTGTCCATCAAGATCTGGTCATTTTTTTTCTAATGACGAGATATCGTGTCCATCAACATCTGGGCAGTTTTTCTATTGACGAGATATCGTGGACATCAAGATCTGGTCCGTCTTTTCTAATGACGAGAGGGACATCTTTCTTCTACACAACCACCTGGAGGGTTTCTCATAAATTTGATCAATATGATTTTGCTAACCATAAAATAAATAATATATAGATTCGTTTGCTTTATTTACATTAACATTGCATCACGCTAGACAATAGATGTTACTCATAAAATATTTGAGTCATGGTTAAAAGTCTTGAAATAGAATACTCGGATTGCAAAGTTTCAAAACAAATAAACTTTTATTGTTTTTCTTTTTTAATTCACAAATTACCACGCTATTGAATATGCCGAAAATTCAAAAATGCAAAACATCGGTAATGTAAGGTAATTTTAACTAACGTCGTACTAGAGCAACAACGGGATATTGACGACAGTCCGTGATCAATCCCCTAACAGAAAGATCCGAGAACAATACCACGTAATTTTGAACCACGGTCGGATGATGAGGCAACACCTGAGCTGGCACCCAACTCTCTAAACTTCCACACCAACACAACGTGAGGACTTTCGACAGATTTAAGGTGCATCAGCCGCCTCTACACCATTCGCTTACAAATATCGACCCGGATTCGTACCAGGAACCGCAAAATATAGGATATGCAGAAGTTTTATCTGATTTGTTATTGGATGCAATGTCGAATGAAGCGGAAATTCAAACGAAACTCTTTACGTTTTAACATTTGTCAAAAGTTATTTTACAAGACAGCGTTTGTCCGAAATCCTTGGAAATGACATTCGTATGATACTCATTAGAACGAAAATCTAAGATATGTATTGAAGCACCTGCTATATATACCGGTATATATATGTACTCAAAGCAGCAATTTACGAGAAAGCAGTTTTAATCTACGAGAAATCAATCAAATCCCTTTCTAAAAGTTGCATAAAGCTGACATTGATATGAAAGAAATATAGTTTAAACAAACTCAATTGAGAAGATTGTATCAGTGGCGTTTTGGCCGCTTAATTATCTTCAATCTATGTCACGAGAGCTTAGTATTTAAAGCAACAGCTTCACCATTAAATTGCCCTCCATTTCGATTTTTTGCTGTCGTAAGTATATATAAATATGTTTGTCTTAACTGCAAAACTTTTTATGTTTACTGGTATGGTGTAAAATTAAATTATGTGGAAGAAATATATCTTTAACTATAAACTCGACACGTTTTTCAGAAGCTGACAATCAATTGTGAATTATGTATGATATTTTAGTGTAATAGAATCGTAATACTTAATTCTAAGAAATAATAATTTCAATGTGGAAACTTAATTCTAATTCTACATTTTCACGAATAAACTATCTGAATATTATATAAAATTTGAAAATATAGTCCAATCAAGTACTTGAAAATTCTCTTTGTTATTTTAAATGTGTCCTTTAAATATATACACAAAGGTAATGGATTTTATTAAGTTTATTATAATATTACTTATATCACGGTTAACAATAATTTAAAACACGGTTATACCTAGCATCTGCACTTCTCCAAATGAAGTATGTCAAACTCTTACAAAATTAGTAAATCAAATAATTATGGGAATAATTTTATTGCACAATTTTCTCTGCATTTTTAAAAGTTGAATGATTTGAAATTTTTATGATTTTCAATTTTCAAATATTTTATCATACAAGTTATTATGCATTATTTCTAAAAATACATTTATCTAAGCTTACAACCAAATACATAATCTAAACACACAGAGGTTATCAAGTTAAAAAGTGCGTACAGAATGGATGAGATGTAAACTATAGAAAAAATATTTGAGAAACTTCATGCGTTTACAAAAACACATTATGTGATTAGGTGTCCTTTCTTAACTATGCTGGTGGTCAACTCGACGAGATATCTGAAGCCATGGATTGATGAGGAAGTAAATAATAATTTTAATAAAACAAATCATTTATTTAAAGATAATTTAGTACTAAAAGAAAAGCAGATTCATACAGCATAACATCATTAGTCAGAATATTAGAGCATAAACAAAATATCAATTTCCATATAAAGTAACATCACAAGTTGAGTTGTAAATATGCTGGTTAAAAATATCCCCAACAGTATCTCGTCATATTTGAACAATGATGACATCTTGATGGACGAGATAACTCGCCATTAGAACAACTGACCTGATCTTCATCTGGTAATCGTAAAAAAATAGGTATTATCTTGATGACGAGATATTACGTCATTGAAAAAATGGGTGAGATCGTAATTGACGATATATCTCGTCGAAATCACTGGGAGGGTTAAATTCAATAAATTACTGAAGTCCATGACACCTTCAGCTTCTTCATAAGTGTATTATTGTAGTTTTCTTTATTACAGTAAGTCCTTTGTAGCAGCAATTTGATATGTACACGTTTCTTGTGCTGTTGTCCATCGTCATTGCCATATCAGGGAAATGGCAGTGGGATTGCCCTGAATACTTTTGCGAGTCTATGGATTGCATTCCCCAAAATTGTTCAGCTGGACAGAAAGTCAAGGAGAAAGGGAGTGTATGTGGCTGCTGTGACGCATGTTTTGCTGTTCTGAGTACGTAGAAAATCAACCATAAGTATGAATTTTACTCTATCTTCGATTCTTGCGTGGGAAAATAGTTTTTCACTCAGACTCCTAACGTCAATCTTTTTAGTTACAAAAAACGCAATTTTCGATTCAAATGATTTTATTTTGGCAAATAAAATGTAAATATGCAGTTCTATTGCTTAATAATGCTTTTGTAAAAACCTTGATCCCGTTTTCACAGAAATACGAGGGCTGTTCAATAAATAATGATCATAAATTAATAAAAAATAATTTTCTGTACTAATCCTCCAAATTTTTATGGCTTTCTCAAAATAATCTTCATTACATGCAATGCACAGCCGACCAACCGGTCTAGTGGTCAAGGTGTTGGCCTCTGGATAGAAAGGTTCCTGGTCCGAATCCGGGTCAGGGCATGGATGTAAATTGTGCTGTCCTTTGTTAGGGACAATGATGGTCCATCCACTGGGTGCCCCTTCACAAGTGACCATAACTTCTGGCCTTGTATAAGGCTACAATGACTTCGGTCAATTCTGTACTGTATTGTATTTCTGTATTGTATTATGTATTGTATCTGTCTTTGCAATCTGTACCCAGCCTTGCCATTGGAAATAAAAAAAAATCATGCAATGCACATATCCCACCTCTTTTCCAGTCTTCAAACACATGCTGGAAGTAATTTTTTGACAGATCCTTCAAAATCGCCTACGCAACTTTTACTACTGCCTGTGATGAAGAAAACCTCTTTTCCCGGGGGGTGTTTCTTCAAATTCGAGAAAAGAAAAAAAAATCGAATGGGCTACATTAGGACTGTATGGAGGATGGAGATTTGGGGAACACACATGACATTGGTTTTTGAAAGATCGGACGATTTTTAAGGCAAAAACAAAATTTCAATGCTGTTTATTGCACTTCGCATGACACATCCATTTTTGCCGTAGAAAAAGAAAAACCGTAGGCGAAAGAAAAACTAGGCGTTCTTGTCCGTCTGCAAAGGCCTCAGCAATGACTTTATGACCGTGAAACTTGCGCTATATATTAACCCGTTACACATTCAATATTAATTTTATTTTTCTTGATTTTTTAATCACCTTTAAAAAAATTATCATTATTTATTGAACAGCCCTAGTATTTATCTATTAACTTTTCTTATGATTTTAAAATCATGTCACCTCTTTATTCAAGCGTCATTTATAGTAACATTAGCCAAAGGCATTCTAAATAGGGAATGACATTTTTTATAAAGGCATATGCATAAATTTGCAAAAAGGACCGTCGTCTTTTTATTTTGATAATAAAATTTATAATTTTCAATGACGGCACCCAATTATGACTTCAAATTGCAAATCTATATCAAATTGTAAGCTCGAATACAAAGTTTCAAGTCGCTTAGTCCAACTGTTAAATGGAGTATGTCTTAAAAATTTGGAGCCCCTAATGATAAATTAATTTCTCCTAAACTTCTATAAAAATAATCTAGTTAAAATTTATTGTTACTTTTAAAGGTATAGAAAATCAAAGTAATATTTTAAAGTTAATTTTTATAGTTCAATATAAATGACACACACAAAATTAATATTCGGAGAAATTAGGAATAGCAACCTTTCTATATTTGGATGGAACGAATTTTATACGGATAACGTTAAATTTGATTATATCATTTCGGTAATATTTCACTATAACAAATTTAATACTCTGTTTAAAGTTATGTTTTTCAAAAATAAAAGGCTACTTCTAATTGAAGGAATTCTGCAGCTCACATCTGTTTTAAAGCTTACTAGATTAACAATGGTTCATGAGTGTAGTATCATAAAACAATGTCTCTTTATCGATCCGGCCTTTAAAGCGCCTATAATGTCTAATGTGAAGGAGTTCCAAAAAAGTGTGACCAATATGTCAATTAGTAGTCACGGGGTTGCTCTGTGAAAAATTTACATGGTTCACCGATTTGGTATTTTATAACCTCGTTTGACAATATAACATCTTATGGCAAGGTAGGTGGGCGATTGCGCATTTCTATTGAGTGGATACAAAAGGGATGAAATCGACATTCTACTTCTATCAGAAAATTAATCAATGCACCAATTGAATGACGAATCTATGGACAGGTGACTTAGCCCTTCCCATGAACCAATCAGGTGAAGAATGTTAGGTTCCAACCAGTAGCCTATAGTAGTCTAAGAATCACGTTACAGCTAATTTTGGTCACATTATTACGTGGACATAAAAAGGTTACCATTGCTCTCTCTACAATTATATTTAGTAAATTGCCCCAATTTTTTATTTTTTCACCGCTTTTATGCATTTAAGACCCTTGAGGAAAGAACTCGCCAGAAGGCTTAGAGTTTTTGTGGCCAATCCCTGGGGAAAAGGTTTGACTCCCAGTACGTTGAAAGTCGAGAACCACCAGCGACCGCAGGCGGACGAAGGCACAAGCCGATCTCCACAACACGGCGCACAAACGGACACGGACACACCAAGGATTTATTTCTGTCTTTGCAAAAAGATTTTAACATAGGCCAACGGGGCTGAAATAACAAAGTGGTTGAACACTTTCCTCTCCGTGCTTAACTTTTGGTAGTGAGTGTATTATAAGACAAATATGAAAAAGTTACTTATGTTGGACTACACCTATTAGTCTCAACTACTGCCTGCAGTTCGTATCATAGCGCGTAAAAGTAGCCTCGCGATAGGATTTCGAGTTGCGACTTAGGCTTTGTATAAAGTCAGTGTTGGTCTAACTACACTAAAGCGACAACTCAGTAAAATGATGACAATGCTGTGCAAACATTCGTTATATTTTCGCGAGGCAAAATGTAGCAGTGCCGCATAAAGGGAGAAGCTAAAACTAAACAGAAACATAAAAACAGCGTTTTTTTGGCCATATAACGAAATATTGTGGGCCGTAAATTATAAAAAAGGCAGTTACAGAGAAATGCCATAGTTTTGTTGCTATTTTAGGCAATTTTTTGTTTGTTTCTGTGTTTGGGTGACTTTTAGAAAACATAGCAATATTTAATTAAGATAATTTATGCAACATAAATTTACAAAAGCATAAAATTTTGTTTTGAATATCGTTCAATCAGAGGACTCCGAGAGTGGAACATTATGCACATTTGAGAGATGTTTTGATGAACGGTGGAAATGTTGATATACGTAAACTCCACAAAAATCGCTTAACTTCCAAAAATATATCAAAACCGAAAGTTAAAGTTTATGCTTTTGTAAATTTATACTTACATAAATTAACAACATTAAATATTGCTATGCTTTCCAAAAGACACCCAAACACAGAAACAAACAAAAAATAGCATAAAAGATGAACAAAATAACATCATTGTGTAATAAAGGTACTTTTTTAATTTACAGCCCCCAATATGCAAGAAAGGCAGTCGTATAAGAAGCCAGCACTGTGAAGGGTTAGAGCATTGGTGTAATTAACAAAATAATGTTTAAATCCAAGACTGCCATTTTAGCATATTTCTCAAAACGAAACCGTGATTGGCCTTTACCCAACACATTTGAATACTTCCTTCTTCCTGTGCAGCCTCTCAAATTCAGATTGGCTTCTGGAAATTAAAATTTTCCTCTCTGTGCTTAACTTTTGGTAGTGAGTTTATTATAAGACGAATATGAAAAGGTTACTCGTGTTTAACTACACCTATTAGTCTGAACTGCCTGCAGTTCATATCGTAGCGCGTAAAAGTAGCCTCGCAATTTGATTTTTAGTTGTGATGTGGGCTTTGTATAAAGTTGGTGTTGATCTAACTACACGAAAGCAACAACGCAGTAAAATGATGACAATGTTGTGCAAACATTACTGATATTTTCGCAAAATGTAGCAGTGTCGCCTAAAGGGAGAAGCTGATACTAAACAAAAGCATAAAAACAGCATTTGTTTTGGTCGTATAACAAAACATTGTGGGGCGTAAATTAAAAGAGGCCGTTTTAGCGAAATGCCATAATTTTGTTATTATTTTATGCAATTTTTTGTTTGTTTCTGTGTTTGAGTGTCTTTTGGAAAGAATAGCAATATTTAATTTTGATAATTTATACAACATAAATATTTACAAAAGCATCACCTTTAACTTTTGGTTTTGATATCTTTTTGGAAGTTTAGCGATTTCTGTGTGCTTTCGTTTTGCAACATTTCCAACCTTCACCAACGCATCTCTCAAATGTGCATACTGTTCCATTATTTTGAGTGATATGATTCAGTGGTATGTACAACACCTTCTCCGATTCAATCTCGGAATACATGCGACAATAAATTGATGAAACATGTCTTTGCTTCTCAGTAAAATGTTGAAATTCGAAGAGCACATCATCATCCTGTGAGCGTAGAGCTACATAGAAGAAATGTTCTTAGTTTGCATAAATATCATCCAAATCCAAGATTGGCGTGAGTGCAGTAAAGACCCTTTCAATACTGTGGACATTTTTAGGAAACCAAATAAAACAAAAATATAATAATAAATTAATTTTTAAATGTTCTACATTAAAATCGCTTTTCTTTCCATGAGACATCAAAACAAAAATGATAAAAATTGACTATACAAAAACCGAAGTACTATACAGAAACAAACAAAAGATTGCATAAATGAAACAAACCAGAAATTGCATAAAAGTTCAAAAAAAAAATATCGCTAAACTTTGAAAAAAAGATTTAAATAATCCAAACTAAAAGTGAATATGCTTCAAAAATCAAAATCCAAACTATCGTAGTCTAAAAAAGAAACAATAACAAACGTATTGCACAACCGTTATCCAGTTCCAAAAATGAAGTAAGCACAATAAAAAAATACCAACATAAAAGATTAAAAGTTAACGCTAACTAAAAGTTAATATGCTTTTAAAAAGGCAATAAATTTCATAAAGGATATCCAGTAATACTAAAAGTGAATATGCTTCAAAAATCAAATTCCAAACTATGGTAGTCTAGAAAATAAACAATATCAAACGTATTGAACAACCGTTATCCAGTAGCAAAAATGAAGTAAGCACAGTAAAAAAATTCAAATATAAAAGTTAACGCTAACTAAAAGTTAATATGCTTTTAAAAAATCAATAAATTTCATAAAGGATATCCAGTAAGGGCAGCTACTCACACGCAGAAAATACGGATTCATTCAATACCGATCATGACTGTTGCCATTCGGAGGAAAGGAAATAATAATTAAACATCGCATTAAATTAATTTTAAAATTTTCAAGATTAAATTTTAAAAATCGGGCTGGTCTATAAAATTGCTAAAAAATTCGTACTTCATGTGTGTCAAATTTCATTAGTGTGAATGCCATAAATTCGTCAGGGCACCCCGTACACGAACATACACACACATACAGAAACTTCATTTTATAATAGTAGAGAAGAGAAGAGATGTACTAGCGAACCTTTAGAGAGTGATAGTAAAGTTGAATGAATTTTTGTTGATTTGTTGGTATATGTGTGTGGGTTTTAGTTCGGCGGATGTTTACGGCTGAGCAAGTAATGATCAGACCTGTTACACCAGCCGATAAATTGAGGATTATACAACGGGTCTCGCCGACCAGTCGTGAATGGCTGGGCCGGGATTGCCGCTGTACCAAACCGATGTGGGGGTGCATCTGTCCCCACGCTGGACAGCCCCACATCGAAACCGTCAAGGTAGGAGATTTTTAGTTTTTAAGTTTAGTTTACATATTATTTCATGCTCTCCGAGCGCCGGGTCCAGAGATGAGATGGTGACGACCAACTATAAGATGAATCTGGTGTGAGGTGCGGATGAAATAATTTGTGTTTTTCCATCAGGTGTCCAAAGTTGAGACTCGTCTCAGAAATGAACACCCGATGAAAGGCCTGGATCTGAAGATTTTTTTAGGTTTTTGTTATACTATTTAATATTAATTTTTTTCTGTAATAATTTTAATCAGGTAAGTACCCCCTTTTTTTTATATTTATATATTTTTTTGTTACGGTGTGCTCCGTTATGGTGTGCTATTAGAATAAATTTCTCTCCTTTTTTTTATAATTAGTAGTGGTGAACTGACTTGTGATATTGATAATTATTAGATGATTTATTTGAAGGAGGAGTTCTTGAGCTGGAAAAAAAATCATTAGTTCTTACGTGGTTTTATGAGTTCATTAGTGAGGAATGAGTTTATGAGTTCTTGAGATGTTATTGTATTCATGTCTTGGTTGAGTTCTTGATGTAAGTGAGTTCATGTCTTGGTTGAGTTCTTGATGAAAGTGAGTTTATGTCTTGGTTGAGTTCTTGATGAAAGTGAGTTCATATCCTGATATTGGTGGTGGAGAGATGAAAACGTTGAGATCTTGGTGAAAGTGAGTTCATGGATGATATGGTGATTGGATGAGTTCTTGGATGACGTGTTTGATGTTGACGAGGACGTTGATGAAGATCGATTGGAGCTATGTTCTTGGTTGTTAATAGTTCTTGAGGGTGATATGAGGATGGTTTTTGGAGTGAGTTCTTGAAGTCATGAGTTAATATATTGAGTTCGAGGGATGTTTAGATGAGTTCTTGGCTTGGTATTGATGATGGGGATTAGAGTTGATTTGAAGTCTTGATGTTTTGAAGTAGTTGAGATGATATTGTGATGTATGAGGGTTCAGATTCTTGAATAAATTTTCTTCTTGAGGTTCTTGTTTTAGTTGTGATGAGGCTTTCTGATTTCTTCAATGAAGAAAGTTGAGTATACTTAGTAATATGGATGATAGTAGTGATATCCTGATGATGGTGTTTTATTTCTTGCTAGAACTTTAACTATTTCTTGAAGCTTTTTTTGATGATTTTATGATTTCAGGTGAATTGAAGTGAATTCGGATGTATTAAGTATGAGATCGGAGACACACCATGGTGCAACGGACACACCAGTTGTTCTGACTCTCGTTTTCGGCTCCGTGAACATAAAAAAAGAAAAGAAAATAGTTTATTAGTGAACATATAAATAACCACATAGAATGTATAGTGAAAATATCCACAGGAAAGGAACAGTGTGACAGCTTATGATTATAATTTTTAAAGAATTATGATTTTATTTGATTTGTTTTTCTCTTTTTTTTATGTTTGGTTGACGTTTTTGTTAGCTACCTCAGACGCTATTCTGATTTAATTGCTTATTCTATAGAGTGAAGATGGGTTATGTGATACATTAGTAATCCGTTCTTCTTTAAGGTTTTCTGTAGGTTTTGTGATATGGTATGAGCTGGTTAGTGGACAACTAAAAACATAATGGTCCGGGTCTCCCACGTCCCCGCAGTCGCAGATGTTACTGTTAATGATTTTAAATCTATGAAGGTATGAAGTTAATGGGCCGTGGCCTGTAATATACCATGTTAGTAGTTTGTTTGTTATGAAGCGAGCTTCTATACATTCATGCGATGTCAAGTAAGATCATGACACGAGTGGACACATGATCATATGTTGTAGGTTCACTCGTCGGTTCGCTCGTAGCGCTCGTGCCGGAAGCGGTTTTTTTGGGTACGAGCCAAAGGCTTGTAGCGACACCGACGAGGTGCCTCTATTGTCTCTGTTCAGTTCGCCACGAACGCGTTTATGAACACGTGCGGGGTCAATGACACCACAACTACCACGTCGTCCATTAGCCTCGACTTGGTGAACTGAACACTCGGCGAGTATGTAAATGGTCATTAGCATTTTTGCAACAAACGTTCGAATGTCAGCGAATGACGAGGCGATACACGAGCGTGAATGTGTAAATTCGTCATCAAAAGAACTGTGACATCAAATTTGATGGTACTTTTAACAACAATAGGGAGCTCCACCCCCTGCTAGCCTAAGCTCGTCAACCCCCGGTTATTGCAAACAAGCACTCATTCTCAAGTGTCTTTTCGGGCCATGACGTCACAGCGAGATTCACCTAGGTCAGCTAGAAAAATCTAACGTTTCATCACCGCGAATAACAATTTGTACACTATCGTGAAATAATACTTTTCATCGTATTGATTTCTTTATAAACCAATTTTACAAATAATTGTACCATGAGAAAGAGTGCATTCTAAGCTTTCACGTGATATGTTCAAATATTAAAACTAATAGTATCAAGCTATAGTTATGTAAGTTTTAGCTTTGTATCGGAAATCACGATCGAAAAAATACGAAATTTGTATGACCAACTTTTAATCGGATCGAATTTATTTATTAACCCATTTTAAAAATAATTATACCATAAAAAAGAGTACATTCTACGGTTTCCAGTAATGGTTTCAAATTAAAAAACTAATAGTATCAAGTTATAGACATGATATTTAAAAAGAAAAGGAAATTTCCCACAATTCCAAAATTGTATGACCAACTTTTAATCGCATTGAATTTATTTATTAACCCAGTCCTCGAAATAGAATTTTTAATGCAGGTGCACTTCATGTACCTGAGTTTTTAAATTAGGTGCTCAGATTATATTTTAGGTGCATATTAAAAAAAAAACGTAATATAAGAGCATTGATGTAATGTAAACTACTTTATTAGTTGAGTATGTTTATAAAGGTCAGTAGTAGATAGTAAATAAAAATATTTAAACATCTAAATTCACCCTTCACCGGCGCACGGCTGTTGAAACAGTAGCTTCAAAAGAGCCATCTGGAAAATGTTTCGATCATCAGAAAGTTCTGGTGGCAGTGGCACAAGTAAACCTTCCTCCTGTATAAGCCCGTTACGACCCAGCGATTTTGTTTTCGCATAGTTTGTATTTAGGAATTTTAATTGCGTTCCTTTAGAGCGAGAGAGGTCGATATTAATATTTTGTTCCAACATCAAAACAATGTAAAACACGTTTCCCTCCTTTTTTGTGCACCTAACTGGAAAAAATTAGGTGCGAAATTTTATTTTCATGTGCACAGTGCACCAGTTCACCCTGGTATTTTGAGCCCTGTATTAACCAATTTAAAAAATAATCGTACCATCAGAAACAGTACATTCATTCTAAAGTTTTTTGTAATGTTTTCAAATTAAAAAAGTAATAGTAATAAGCTATAGATATGACAGTTAACAGTACATGATAGATATGACAGTTTACAAAAAAATAACGAAAATGTCCCGGTTTTACCCGAATTTCAAAAAAATATTACCAGGAACCAAATTGAAATTTCTAAAATCACTCGACGAACTTTAAAAATTAACGTTCAAATGTACTTACTCTAAAAAAACTCACGGTTAAAGACTGAAAATTTGTTAGAAATTACGTTCTTTTTTCTACGTTGACACATAATGCACCCTAAACTAACCGCCACATCAGAAAAAATATTCCCTATCTTGTTCCGTGTACACTTTTTAACAAATCAAGTAAATTTCGCAATTTTCTGATCGTACTTTCTCGGGAAACCGTCTCAGAATCGATCGAAAAAAGCGAGGTAATCCTGGGGCGGCTCCCGTAATTTGTTTTCAATATAGAAAGATATTCCATTAATCGTTTCTTTTGAGAAGTTCATCTATATCTAAAACCCTCAATGCATATCTTCTTTAGGTGTGTAGGGCATCACAACCCTCCCTCCCTTTTACTTTTACCCTTCCCTACCCTTCTGCTTTAGCTCATTCATTATGTAGTCTGTTTTGTGCCTGGTGTAGCTTAGCCAAATACGGCTCCTGTGTCATAAAACACGAAAATAACAAACCAATTAGTGTTAGAAAGGATTTTTTCTTTGCAGAAAAGGGTGACGAATGTGGACCACTCTTGATGGAAGGCGTTCCACCTCCTCCAGCTGAATGTGACGAAGGTCTGAAATGTAATCGCAAAACGGCGAAATGCAGTGACAAATGATATATTACGAATCACAAGTTTCTTCAGAAGTTCTCTAACACTTCTATATGTACTTCACAACGCACATTTGACTGCTATTTCAAGATTGAGAAAGGCATCAAAAGAAATATTAACATATTCTGCACCAGCGTTTTGTGTGACTTAATGAAGTGTACTTTAATGTTTCTAGTTTTTAAGTCATTAAATTGTTGAATTTATTGTGTTCTATTTTACTTTACACAAATCACAGAAGTGAATCTCTCAACTATTAGTTTGGTTTTATTATAGAGCTATAGACTTCCCTCTTAAGCGTATTGCTAACCTAGAATGTTAGAGTAATACTGCATGTCCAAAAAAATAAAATTTCAAAAGATAGTTTTCATTGAATATGTCTTTTAACATATCGCACTCCGGCTAAAAAAGTGACACAGCTCAAAAAATTTAAAAAAAATGATGTTATGTCATTGAAAAAAATGTATGAGGTTGCCCTGCGTGTTATATTACTATTTTACGGAAACTAATAGAAGTTACCACCATAAATACTTACCTAAAATTTAAAAGAAGCTTATACTATTTCAATATAAGTTTAATATCATCCTCCAAGTTGATGTTTCTCAAAGTCTGCAATTTAGAGTTGTGACACTTTTTTTGCCGGGATGCTATATTTGAATCGAATTGAAGTCCGTTGTGTACAAAGACAACTGGTGCACGTTAAATATGACGTGCCCTCAAATGTCCTCAAGTTGGCTTGGTGTGAAGGTTTGGAGAGTGGTGTGTCCGCTCAGGTATGACCTCGAAATCTGACCGGGGTTAAAAGGGTTCAGAATTACGTGTTGGTGTCCTCGGATCTTTCTATCTAGGTTTGATCCCGGACGATCGTCGATAGTCCGTTGTGTTGCTGCAGTGTGACGTTAATTAAAAAAATACGTTTTTACTTATCCATCATAAATCAGCATAATCATTTCAACCCGCGTTCATGTCTCTGCTTTTATTCATAGTTGACTTATACTAATTTTTGACCAAACGGAAGACAATTTTTTATATGTTTGCGGTTACTTATCTGAATTTAAACAATTTTTGACCTACACTGTTTTACATAAACATGCTCGAAATAGAACCAAGCTAAATTTTCTGAACATACCTCACATATATTCATTTTTTTATTTTAAATTCAATTCAACTTTTCATCAAAAAGACATTTTTACTAGCATTTTAAAAATGGAAAATAAAGTTAAGTTATTAAAGTGCACGGCAAGCACATTCGTTAAAGCTTTCCTCACAAAAAAATTTTTTAAATGTCACAGCAAAAAATTTTTTTTACATTCTTAATGGAACATTTCTGTACAAGTTCGAGTATCTGTAGACAAGAATAACAGTTCTGAATTCCTTACTATCTCAAACAAAAAAAAAACAATTAAAAACAATTTGATCACAGGTGTAAGATTATCTTTAAAAAAATATAAGAATTTTCGCAAAAAATATTTTCGAAATTCTTTTTTCTATTTAATCAGAGGAACACTTTTATGATTCAATTAATCCAGAGGTACTTAACGTGTTTTCAAATTACTTTGTTTTTAGTACGTTTGGTCGAGTGACTTACACAACCGAGAGTTGTTTTTGTAAGAAACCCAAGTTTAGTACATGACAGTCGATGCTAGTATCAAATATTTCCGATTTAGTGATAGTGAGTATATTTTGGTACAGAAGCCATCCTTTCAATTCAACAGCAGTTTCTTTTACTTCACATTGAGAACATATTTTACCATTTCTTGACGTGTGTTTAGTCACGTTAAAATTATATATCTGAGAATAATCTTTATTTGGATTAGCCAACAATTCGTCTGGTAAGTATATGCAAATATAATATTTTTTTCCTCGTGTTCTATTGATATGTAGTGTGTGTAGAAAATTAAAAACGCTGAAATAGCTTCAAATATTCATGTTTTGTGTGAAACGCTTTAAAGTAATTTCAGAAGCCAAACACAGATTAATGTAGGTTTATTGCTACTTACTCACTTGTATCACATGACATAAATGAAAGACTACACCGTGTCTATTAGCCATTGAGGCCCTGAAGAACAAGACAAGAATGACGAATAAACTGGTATGAGGAACAGCCGAGACAGGACATAATGTGCTCTGCTGAAGCCTAAGCTGAAACTCGTTTAGAGCACTGAGGAAAATACTCGGAACCCAATCCGATATTCATTCCCTTCAAATGTCCACTACAAGGCCTTGATAGAGAAGTCTGGTCTCTTCTGTTGACTAACTTAGACTGCTATGTCAAAACACTCTAGATATAGAATCAAACTATTTTATCTGAACATCTCTCTCCTACGCATTTTATAATTTTATCTTTATCTAGCTCAATAACCCGGCCTTACTCGTGTTTAAAATATGACAGCGACATTTCCCAATGTTAACACAAATAAGTAACCCCTGTAGAACGTGTTTCCTAGAACATATACTATTATTGCAGGAAAACAAACTTTAGATTTGAAAATTGGATCTTCTAGGGACACTTTTAGGACTACCTGCGTGGCAATTTTCATGACTACTGATTGGTCTGAAGACAGGAAAGAAACAGCCTATGTTTTCCTTAGTGTTCTAAAGTATAAGTGTACCAAATTTGGTGTGGATTGATCAAACTGTGTAGATTTGTGTAGAAAACATACACTCACACTTAAACGTACACACCCACATTCTTTTATATATATTTATATAGATGATAAAAGATTCAACTTGTCATCAATATCATGTTTTCATTGTCCAACTTGTACTTCAACGTATCCTTCTTGGTGCCTTCCTAATCTTAAACTTTTTCTAGCGCAATGCGGCACTAGGCTGACTGCAGGCATGCCAGTCATGAGTCGAAAAAGGCCCTGCTCACTGAAATTTTGAAAGAAATCTCTTAATTGTTTTATATGAGTCGCTCAGGAGACAATGCAGTTAAGTCCAGAAAAAGATATTGAGAAAATTAATGTTTTTTAATACATTGGTTTTTAAAATTATTCATTTGATCAGAAAATTATGTAAAGTCTTTTTTCAAAGGGACAAACTGCAACAAAACATGTACAGAGTGTCTTTTTTACATAAAAAAACGTAAGAAATTTATGTAAAAAAATATTGTTCAAGATTGTTCTGTGTTTCATCGTTTGATGTTGTAATGTATGAAAGCGTTCGTATATGCAACTTCAGAACTGGCGACGGTCACAAGACGGATTATTTTCTGGTTTACATTTTATTCAAAGAACTGTTTACGAACGCGGTCTCACTGTTAGCAACACATATCGAAAGAAGAACAAGAATTTTATTTTTATTTTAAAGATTATGTAAAAAAATATTGAAAAAAGTGGACTTATTGATAATGGCTTCTGAAATTATTAGAAAACATACTTAGAAGCTATAATAAGAAAGGCTTTCTGACCAATAAAAAACGAAGTAATGAGGAAATCCTTTAGTACCTAAAAATAATATTATTTATTCCATTAAAATTTGCGAAAGTCCGAAAATGTCAAAAAATGGTCTTAACCTCGTTGGCTTCTGAGAGACTCGTATATAAGTCTGCGATAAGATGGTAAAGCTATTAGATTTCATTTCTTAGCCAAAGGGCATGGGATTTAGAAACATTAAGAAATAGTATGTACTTAAATGCTTGTTAAATATAATCCCAAAATTTCAGGTAAAATTGTGAATGTAGGTCAGATTTAGTTGTAAAAGTAGAGTAGAGATTCCGAGAAAATATATTTATCAATTATGTATGAAACATTGACGTTTCATATTTGTAGCAATCATATTTTAATTATTTTTGATAGTGTTTCAATAAACCGACATAATCTCAAATACATTAATTAATTGCTAAAATATTTATAGCATCCTATTAGACAAAAAATGTTTAAGATTGTCCATTCTTGAATTACATATTCACTTCTATGCAAGTACAAAATATCTCTACTATTTTAAAGAAAGTGTTTGTTTGTCTGTTTGTTTCTTGCACGCAAAATCCTGACGAATCTATGGCATTTACAGTAATAGAATTTGGCACACAGGTAATCCAAATTTTTTTGCAATTTTAAGGTCGCGGCGAATTTTAAAATTCAATCTAGAACATTTTAAAATGAATTTAAAGATTTAATTATTATTGTTTTCATTGGAATGGCAACCCATAAAGATATGACCTATTTTTAATTTTTTTTCCCGTTTCCGTATTCATTTGCGCAGAGTAATGATTTTCCAGCAGAGCATAAAAAAATTTTAACTTTATTTATGTAGTTCTTTTTTTTCTCTCCTAGACCGTTAAAGATAGAGTAAAAATTTTAACGGATTTGAAATCTGAGGAAAATTTCACTTTAGATCGATACCTAAAAATATGATTTTCTTTAAATAAATAATTTTTAAATTGAATATGTGTTTTATATTTTCGCAAGAGATTGTGACGTCACGTGAACTTTCTATTTCCAAAAAAACAAAAACAGATTGCATCTTCTGACCTTCGCGTTAAAAAAAAGAAACAGATTACATTTCCTGTCCCTTTCCATTTCCGCGAATGAGAGCAAAAAATAAAAAAACATATTGACAGGGATTGTTAAGTTTTTTTTTTGTTTAATCGGAATCGCTAAAGATAGATTAAAAATTTCAACGGATCTGAAATCTGCGGAAAATTTCACTTTAGATTGATGCTTAAAAATATGATTTTCTTTAAATAAATAATTTTTAAATTGAATATATCGTCAAAAGATTTGAAATCTGCGGACAATTTTACACCAGATTATAATACTTTACACCACTGGCACGGACACCGCCGGGCAAACCAAGCAGTATCCAGTTTCTTATAGAATGTAGGTTTTGAAAGACGCGAAAAAGATCTATCTTTGAAGGAATAGAATCTTTATTTTTTGAACACAGACGACTTACATTTTCGGAATCATATCACTTCGCTATTGAATGCAGTTTCTAACCAAGCCCAAATACTTTTATTGAAAACTGAAAAAGATTGCAAGTTTTATGTAAGATGCCTTGAAAATATGCTTCAAAATTTTTTTTTAATTATTTGCCATGACTACGGAGTAGTTTTCCTTGTGATGTCCGTTTCAGAAATTGTAATTCTATTAATTTTATTTTTTTTAAAAGGTACTATAAAAAATGGGTTTCACTCGGATAAATTTTCAGATGACATTTATTTTCCTTGGTCAGTGATGGAAAGTTTTCATTTACGTTTTAAACAGTGGGGCAGATATTGTCGTTATATTTAAAAAGATTCAATACTAAAATTGATCACACATTGTTTGCTTCCTCAAACAGCTATAGTAATACCTGAAAAAAAAATTCAGTGGTGAAATTTGTAAGTGATCAGAGTACCTTTACCTTAACTTTTGAGTTCTTTCTTCAATATGCTTCATATAAAATCACATCAATTGAAATCAGAAAGTAAGCCATACGAAGAAAACTACGCTTTTTACTTTTTCTAATTGAAATGAAACTTTTTTTCGATGGTTTATTTAGTTGTTTCTACAATTTTTATATGACGTTTTACGATGTTTTTTATTTATAGTGCAGTATCATCTGTTAGTGTTTACGTCAATTTTGGTTCCGTCATTGATTTTTCAAAATTAATTTTCCCAAAATTCGGGAAGTTACAAGAATAGCTATACGTCCAAGAGCAAAAATGAGAACCAAATTTTCGGGTAAAAAAAATTATTTTTACAAATGACTATCAAAGTTCAGCATGCTTGAAATCTGGTAAATTTAGATTAAAGAAAGCGAGTTTGAGAATGAAACAAAAAAAGTTAAGAAAAAGAAAAGTATGATTCAGGGAAGTTCAAATTAATGTTTTCAATTGTTTATACATATAAAATTAAAGTGAATTTTTTTTGGATGAATAAAATTGCTTATCTTTGCTAGATTTATGCTTTGCACTCTTATTTGATAAAGAATATAAACTGATGAAAAGTATAATTGCTCCTAAAGATACATGTATTCATGACAATGTATACATGACATGACAATTCATATCAGTCTTAGCGGGCCGCATATGAATGTTGCAGCTATGCGTAATGAGTGAGTACAGAAAGACAGCATAGAAACATTGAAATCGGTATTTGTGGCCATGATAAACCTGATTCTGGAGAGTAAAAGATTATTTTCGATGAGTTGAATCTCTAGATTAATTTGTAGACAGCTGAAAGTAATGCTGTGGTTGTTGCTCTCGCAGTCGAAAGTGCATAGTCACTTTTTTCTCCATATATGCAAATGTACTTCTGTTGCCATCAAAAGTCTCTATAAGAAAATTGGTTCCCTTTCCATTGTATTCGATTGAGCTACAGATGCCTCGTAGGGGGTGAGATGTTTTTTTGGCCACTCCGTATTAAAAATAGAGATAAACAAACAAATTTTGTTCTTGTGAAACAAAACCATCGATGTATGTATCTCTATGGAAGCGGTTCTGAGTGAGTTTTTAAGGTACTGGTCAGAAATGTTTTACCACATTTTATTCATCATGTGCTTTATCCTTCAAAATTATTGTTCACAAGTGTACATACTACCCAAAATCTGTGTTCAGATGACAAAATGTTTATGTCAATTTTCTCAAAAATTGAGTAAGTCCCATCCTTGAGTCTGATTTGTTAATGTTTAGAAGGTGGCAAAATGTCGGTAAGTCTTTTTCTTTCAGTTCATAAGAAAACAAAGGTGGAAAAATTGTAATAAATCAAAAACCACAGAACCACATGTTGAATCTTGAATTTTAAAATTGCTGTGACGAAACATTAAAAATGAAAAAAATAATAACATTTTGCCATCTGAGCACAGAAATATCCGATTATAAAGCGAGGATTATTTTTCTTTGGGAAGCTAGGTCTTTAATCAGATCTTGATAGATGAGTATCTCGTCGAAACAACTTGAGGGAATAACACCCCAATTGGTTCTGCAGTTAAAATCTTAATCTGTTTTAATTTACCGAAGTGTGTTTTACTTTTGTTTCAGATTAAGGAGCCACATACACAATATGCGAGCTTTAGTATTTCTTGTCTTCGCTGGCCTTGCGCTGCTGAGTGTGATCTCTTCGTGTCCTTCCGACTGCAGTAAAATGCACTGCATGCCCCCCTCTTGCGTGTTTGGTCAACAGAAGGTCAAAGGTGGTGGAAAGTGTGGATGCTGTGATATTTGTGTAGCACTCCTAAGTAAGTACGGACACATCAATCTTGAACATTTGTAGTTGACATTGAATTCTTAGAAAAGTATATGAAGTGGGTACAGGTGCAGTCGACGTTTATAGCGATGGCAACAGCCTCGGCGCTTTTTTTTTTTTTGGCTCACTTATAGTATAGCGACTTTAGAAGTGCGCCCATAAAAAAACGCTAAGTACGTTGCCGCTATAAACACAAACTGCAGCTGTACCATAAAGTGTTTTATTTAATTGTAACTCTGACCACCAGTTTAACTCGGAGGAGGGCGCGTCTCAAATCAGAACATAAACGGTTGATTGAGGTGTCTCCTATCCCAGCTCTATTTGTTCTAAAAATCAGAGAGATGCATAATTCTTTATCTAATTACATTTAAATAACATTTATTATATGAAAGTAAAAACACCAAAAAGACGTGCATGGCTTCGCATATTTTCAATAAAAATTCGTACAAACTACCATTATAAAAGACTAAAAGACAGAAAATGGTTTTTAAGGATAGGGAAAATAAATGTCTGCCACAAGGCTAAACTTGTCATTGTAATTTTCTTCTCTGTACTTCTATACCTTTCTTTTATTTGAGTTCACGTATACGTAACACATAAAAGCCATGATATATCTCTATATTTAAAGTATCGATCTGGTGTAAACATTTGCGCAGATTTCAAATCCGTAGAAATTTTCTCTCTATCTTTAACGATCGCAAAGATAGAATCTTGAACTAAATAATAAAAAAGAAATTAACGCCAATCAAAAATGTTTATTTGTTTTGTTTCTCTTCGCTGGAATCGTTATGCGCAGGAGATGAAAGGAAAAAATAATAATTTACAATCCGTAATCTCTTCATACTGTTGCCATTCTAAGGAAAACAAATAATAAATAAAGGCCAATAAATTAATTTTAAAATGTGCTAGATTAAATTTTAAAATTCGGGCTTCGCATTCTTCCTTTTATAATAGTAGAGATACAACGTGCAAAAGGAAGCTCCAATGTTTTGATACTTTTTTAATGACGCATTTACAGGAGGACTCATTAGTTCTTTTTAAGCTACAACTTTCATTTCAATTTAAAATTTAATTGAAGTTAGTACTTTTATAGAGTGTAATTGTTAAAGAATATGTGATTTCGTGTCAAAAATAAATATATTTATGGTTTTTCTTCTATTCCTATACTGTTAGTACTCTGCATAAACGAATAAATACAACATTTCGCTTTATGCTTTCTTTTCAAGCTACTTTCAACTCATTCTTGATTTTCCTTTTTCCTCAGAAAAAGGTGATAGCTGCGTTCTGGCTGTCAAAGACATTCCTCCTAATGAGAAATGCGCAGATGGCTTAAAGTGTGATCCAAACTCTCTGAAATGCGTGGCTGACAACTGAATTATTTTACGATCTTGAACAGTAGTTGTATTAGGTCTGCAATTTACCGCTAGATTTTGTAATTTATATTTATTCTCTAAAATACACTGTAAATTTTGTATACCAAGAAAATAAAGCTGTAATTTATGTTCAGTAAAAAGTAATTTTTAGTGTATCTCTAAAGTTTATTTGATGTGGTATGAGTTTAAGTTATGGACGCTGTATTTTGTCACAAAACAGAATATGTTCGAAGTGTGTTTCGATTTTACATCACATAAAACTCTCAAAGTGATATCAATATCTTATATAATATACACTCTCATGATTTTATACGTGAATCAATCTTTATCTCCTTTGCTGCCAAATTACATTAATGTCGCACAAACTATTCTTGTATTAGAAATGGCTGGATATTTTCGGGGAAGACCTCGCATATTGCGTGGGAAATTGTTCATAAGTGTTTTCTTCTAACTAATTGATGTCATTGAAAATATAACTCCAGTGCACTTTAAACACATCAGCAGAAAATAATGGCCGAAAACAGTGGAAAATTACTGGATCAATAGTGTAAAAGTAATGAATTTTGTAAGGCATTAATATTCACTCCAGTGACTTCAAAACAATCCATTCATTTACAACACCTTGATATAATACAGTATGAGATGCGTGTACTAGATATCTACTTAAAAAGACTTTTACCAAATGTTTCTGACCCATTTGATCAAATGCCTAGACAATCATAATCTGACTCTGTCTTAACCTGCACTTAACTCCCACCTGCCTAAATATTTTTCTAGGAATGATAGGAACTCTTTCACATAGCTGATTCATTCAAAGTGAGGGTTCAAAGAACAAATGACAAGTACATAAACGAAATATTACAGCGTCAAAGAACTAAAACGATCACAAAGCCCCTGCAGTAGTTCTACACAGGGAGTCAAAATATTTTTTTTAAATATAAAAATTAAAAGAATAAAACTCATGTGGTGATTAAAGTCGTATCTACACGTTTTGGGGAAAAATCATAAAACCTATTTAATATTTGCGTATAAGAAATAAAATCCGACAGGGTCAAAATGACTCCATAGATGGTTTTAATGTTAGTAATGTATTTTTTACCAAAAAAAATTTTCGGTCTAATAAATATCGATCAATATGCGAAATTTTCGCAATTGACATTATATAATGGAATAATGATCTATTTAGTATTAAACATAGATTCCTACAATTAATTCCAAAGGAAATCACTAGATGGCGTCGTGGATCGGGTCTAATATGAAATTGAGCTCTTGGGAACAAATGCTCTATATGGAAACACTTGCAATTACTGAATTCGAATTCCTTACGAAGGTTGTTAAGCCGTCAAATCTCGATCTTGATGGGATTTGCTCTTAAAATTCCTTTATTTACACTATGATATATTTGGTGGCCTTGAAAATACGATTAAGGTGTAGCTTTCTACATGTGACGTTTCTGAGACCGTAATCATCCTAGAATATCTTTACTAACCATGTCCCAGCGTTCACAAAATTTTACACAATATTTCAACGTTACACAATGCATTTTCCCCTTTAAAAAAACCTTTCAAAAGAAGGAAAAAATTACGTTTATATTCACGATTTGTTTTTTATTCGTATCGCTAAACTCCTCACGTGTAATTTCATTTTTAGTACTTTGCGTCATAAGAACTGTCTTTAAATATCAGATACACAAACGTTCACCAATATTACACAATATTTCAACGTTACATTTTTCCATTGAAGAAAAACTGTTTAAACAGAAGAAAAAAATTACGTTTATGTTCATGATTTAGTATTCAGTCGTATCTCTAAACTCATCACATGTAATTTCATTTTTAGTACTTTGCGTCATAACAACAGTCATTAAACATTAGATATACGAACTAAATTGAGCAGCTTCAGCTATTATTATTTTTTTTAAATTTTTTTTTTTTAATTATTATTTTTTTTTTTGGATTTGCATATAACAGAAAATCTCTCTTTGCCAATGACTTGTGGTGATAGCGGCTTTCCTCTCAATCACTTCACCTGTCTCGAAATGAATATTATCCATTTCTAGCTGTCGCGAGTCCACAACAGTACATCCATTGACAGAGAATTGCTTCACCTATTAATGTAAGCATTATTTTCTGGCTCCGAATCGGTTTACTTTGGGATTATGACATTTGTTTGACTACGACTATTGACTTCACATTGACTATTATTTTTTTGAAACTATGACTCTATATGCTTTGGAGTAGAGTGAAGAATTAAAAGTAGGTTCGCTGGAAATACATTTCGTGTTCCGGGAATCATAGAACTAATTGTCTCCAATCGGAAATACACTCAAAACTGTTTTTGTGCGGTGGATAGGGATAGCATGAAAGAAGACGCGTAAAAAATATCTTCCAAAACTTCACGAGTAGCTATAAAAAATATTTTTCGCAACACAAATTTAAAAGTATTTTTTATGCGGTGGATAGGAACCGCATAAAAAAAAGTCTCAGGTAGGAAATAAATCAAAACATGACGAAATAACTAGAAATTGCTTTTTTAAACGAAATCAAGACACAAGTTTTGGCAAGTACTTGGAATCTTGTCAAACTTTTTGGAGTCTCATTTCGAAATCTCGCTTAGAAAATACACATGCGAACATTTTTAAATATTTTATTTTGTACTTATTTTACGCATACAAAACTTTTCAAAACGTATAACCATTATCCTTCGTAGTCTGACAATACGCGGATTTTGCTGTGGTGAACTGGTTCAAAATCACTTTCGTCACTTAAAGATACTATCTCAAACTCGTTTAGAGTTGACTTTTGTTCAGTTACCATTTAGTCGGTGTAACGGACTAAACAGTATGAACTAATTTCCCCTGGCCTCATACAGATTTATAACTCCATACATATAAAACGAAAAACGTGGGGCGCTTTACACTTCTTACTACTATCTATTACATGCGCCCCAGGTTTGTTGTTTTAAATCTTACAAACATTTTTATAGCTTTTAAAACTTTATAATCACACATTTTCAGGACAATCTGTATGGGGTCAGGAATCTGTATAGGGTTATAAATCTGTATGGGGCCAGGAGAAATGTTTTTATACTTTTTAGTCCGTTACAAAAACGTGCTATATTAAAAAAATTTTTATTTATTTAAGTAATTTTATTGATAACTTCGTCAATTATGTTCTAATTTGATTGAAATTTTGAAAGGACTGTAAGTTGACTGTACTTAATAACTTTTTTTCATATACCGCACAAAAAAAATCTAAGAAAAAAGTTCAAACAAAACAGGTTTGAGGGTACTTTGTATGGTATGTATATGTTTACCGCACACGGCTAATGTCCTTTTTAATTAATATTTATTTCAGATGAGCATACAAAGGTTCTTCTTCTCTTCTGTAGAACAGATGCGTATTCGAACTATTATATCACCACTTGTTCCATTATAGCTAGGGTTGCAAGAAGATAAATATCAGAAAAGAGAACATTTGGTAAAATTATTTTCTTTAAAAGAGGACACGAACAGAGCTCATTAAAAGTGTGTTATTGTTAAGTATGTAATAAAAAGAATAATCTTTAACGAAAATCTTGGTACATTAACCACTAGCTGAAAGAAAATCTACTGAACATATTAATTGCATATTTTGAAAAGAATTAGTAAATGACCATTTATTCGTCAGTATTTTTTCAAAAGGTTGTAAAAAATAAGAATCTAATTTTTAAACAAACATATAGCAACAAAATAATAGTAAATACATGTCCAATTAATAGAAATAAAACATTTTACTTTTTATATTTGTTTGTGCACAGCTATCATAGTTGAGTTATTTACTTCGATTTAATGCTAACAAATAGGTTGCTAGGTTAGCAACGCGATTTATTTCTGAACTAAAAATTGGCTGCCATTTGTAAGTCTTGCTATTTGTTCTGATATAAAAAGAGCAATATTTCATTCTTATTATTCTAACACGAATCTAAATTCTGATTGGTTATCTATTTGATCTCATAATGAGACGTTTAAACAATGGAGTTCAATATACACTAGAGGTTGAACTTTCTGTTATGTATTTTAATAATGCGTACAATTTTTGTACAGTGTACTAGATCTAGTACGTAATTGAATAGCTGTGGTTTACACAACGATATAAAGAAGTTGGACAAAAATAAGGAACCACCTAAAAAGCACGCAATATTGTCTAATATGGTGTAGAAATACCATTGGCATTCAAAATAGCTTGCAATCTTCTCGGAATGGATAAATACAGTTCCTGTATGCTTGCCAAGGGAATCTTGTACCATTCTTCCTGCAAAATGATCGCAGGTTCAGATAACGATGATGGCGGTGGATAGCGATCACGCACTTTCCTCTCCAATGTAGACCACAAAGATTCGATTATATTCAGGTCTGGTGACTGTGTTGACCAGGGGAGATGTGATGAATTATCCTCGTGCTCAGAAACCAGTCCTGGACGATATGAACTGTGTGAATAGGGGCTTTGTCGTCTTGGAAGACACCATCATCATTGGGGAACAAAGTTTGTAACGTGAGAAGGACTTGATCGGCCAAAATGTACACATAATCCTTTCCTTTAATGTGCCCTTGCAGGGTAATCATGGAGCCCACAGAAAACCACGATATGGCTGCCCAAACCATCACAGAACCCCCGCCATGTTTCACTCTCGGCAACAAGCAGTCTGTATTATAATAGGCTTGGGATGTCGTTCGCCCGACGTAAACCCGGCTAGAAGTGGGAAACAGTATGAAACAAGACTCATCCGACCAAATTACTGTCTTCCATTGCTCCACAGTCCAGGCTTTATGACTAAAACACCACTTTCTCCTGTTTCAGGCATTAGCATCACTAATGAATGGTTTTTGAATTGTAGTTTGGCCAGAAATACCCTGCTTATGGAGATCCCTTCTTATTGTTTTGGTACTCACAGGGTTTGTGAGCGCGACATTCATTTCGGAAGTAACTTTTGAAACTGTGGTGTAGGACCCCGAGCGATCTACTTATTGTCATCCTTGTTTACAAGTAGAGCAAACACTTTCCATTCTTAAATGAAACTTTATTGGACGGACGAATATACATCAAAAATGGTACACCGAAACAGCCTTTCTTGCTCCCACGCGGATTTTCCCGCGTCTGTCATGCATCTCCCCTTTCAGCTTCACCCCCTCTCTTCTCTCTCTCTCCCCTTCTCCCCGTTGGCCAGCTCTTAACGCGCCACTACACGCCCCCCTCCCCCTAAGAGAAAAACTAGTCTTTCAGAGAAAGTTTGTTTGTTCTCTTAAGTCAGTTCATCTCATTGTCTCTGGAACCGAAACAAAGTCTCTGAAACCGAAGCAAGGTCTCTGAAAATGAAACTTATGACCGAGTGAGTGATTGCAATGTAACCATTCTAGACCTATTGGAGAATCCACACAAAAAAATACATTACACCTCGTAAAGACACAGATTACCCATACATAAAAATGCACTATATTCCCATGCATAAGAATACATATACATTGCAAAATGCACTAGATTTTACACATAAGAATAATTACTGCACCTCACAATATGAAATTAATCAGGATAACTACTATGCATCAGCACTTAAAAAAATGCATTTATAACATAATCACCATTTCCAACATTCATTTATGCAATTATCATTGGTTCTCCAGGCCCTTAAGAACCACATTTTGCAAACCGATCAGTTTCCATATAATCAGCCAAAATTGGTAAATGAACTTTTGGTGGTAATTCCACCACAATAATGACGAACGTCTATTCCACCCCTTTCTTGGGTACTGCTCAAATTATACAACGTCTTACTTTTTATCCAATAAAAAGTAACCCCCCACATATAGGATTGAGGGTATTTCAGGATCTTCCGCGCCATCTCTACTGTCTTCCAGAACTCCAGTGTCAATTTTGATCCATGACATAACTGATTCTCATAGCAAACCTTTCTTCCCTCTCTTTAGTACCGTTTACATGAGCCAAACACCCGGGTAAAAGGAGAGTAAAACCGGTCTTTTCTACTCCGCTTCCCTTACGCGGGGAAAAATGCGAGGCAATACGCGGGTTGATTTCAACCCTAGTCAAGTGCCGTGTCATTGAGATTACCCTCCTTTCACATAATGCAACGCGGGTAATATTCGAAAATTCCTTTCACTCTCGAATTACCCGGGTTGATTGGTTTGATCATGTAAACGACACTTTTGTGTGTCATTCCTCCTTTTAGCTTTCCTCCTCTGCTTAACCACAATGTTGGGCCGACTCTCCCCTTCATATTTCCCTTTACGAAACTTGGGAGTTGCGGAGAACCACTCCTTTTCACCCCCTTTCACGTACAAGCGATCATCTCTGTAACTCTTCCCTTTCTTGGGAGTAACCTGAGCACCTAGAATATTCGTTTGCTCCGTTTCCGACGAATCCGGCGGGTCATCTACCCCGTCCTGTATTTTTTGTGACCTTCAACTACCTCCTCTTGAGCCATTTCCCCCTTTGATTATTCCCTCTCTGTTTTTTCGCCCATGTGTTCCTTTCCTCGTTCCTCGTCTTGCGAAGTTTTCGTTTTCCCCTGAACATCGGTGGTTGCAGAAGGGTCAGTTCCATTTTCCTGCCCTTTCCCCCCACATAGTCTAATTAACCCTTCTTTCCTAGAAACTACACATTCCGTTTCGCCTCCTTTACTTCTTTCTACCCTTTTTCCCTTCTGCATTTCAAATGCTCGTAATATAGTTTTATACTCGTATCTCTTATTTTCCACCTCCTCAAGAGCAGTTTTCTGTCTCTCTCCGGCTAATTCCAAATCTCTTCTAGCTTTTTCCCAAACTCCTGTCACTCCTCCAAATTCCCTTTCCGCTTCTGTCCGACGAGCCACCGTAAGACTAATTTCCCACTCCATTTCAGCTATTTCCTGACTCTCCTCAGCTTCTATTAATAGCCCTTCAGCTTCTCTCAACTCCTTTCTTTCATTAATAATAGTCATCATTAAACCTTCCACAAATTTTGAATTGTATGATTTGAAGCCCTCTATTATTCTTTTCAATTGAATCATTTTAGCATCTGGGGGAACCCCTTTTCCTAATTTCATCGCCAAACATATCACATCCTCCTTTCTAGCCCTCCCAAGAAATGCCATTTCGACACAGAAAAGGCGCTATCGAAAAGGTTAAAGGCGAATCAACAGGTCAATAATAACTTTAAACTCCGAAAATTATCTCCCAATGACCTAAACACGTTGTTACAAAAACAAAACAACCTAATTTTCCTCAGCACCAAAAATTTTCCTCAAATTAGAAAAGTAAAATAACTTAAGTTTGTATACGTTGGTTTACTCTTACCAGAACATATTATTCCCAATTTCTAGACATGCCTACATATATTTTCACAGTTATATTTCGGTCGTATTTGAGCGCATAAACCACTTAATTTTTTCAATACTACCTATACTTGATTTTCGTTATTGAAAATAAACCACGTGAAATTGAAATGCACACAAAAATATATATTCACTACTAACTAATCTAAGAGAACTGATAACGCAATATTTATGACTCCTAAAATATAATGATCCTGGAAACATTCATAAGAAAATATTTCATGAAAAGAACTATTAATATATCCTTTATCCTTAAACTAAGGAAACATTCCATTTCATCTTATTTCAAAAGTAACATATCAATATGTCAATAAATAATAAACAAAAGTATCTTATAATTTATAAATCCTTGTCAATTGTATCCATATGTTGATATCAAATTATCCGAATGAAAACCATTTAATGCAGACGAAGTTATTTCCAATGAAAAAATATTCCTCCCAGGAAATAAAACAAAATTATTTAATTGATACTTTTACGAACATGAAGTAACTACCAAAAAGAAAAACAATCACCTTTCCACTTGTTTACCCCAGCTAATTGCTACTGGAGCTGACCCTTTCACTTCGCAAATTATTTCGTACCCGTAACAAATATATATTGTTAATATATTTGTATCAACATAAAACCCTTGACAATTGTTACCCCATATTGCATTACATATGATAATAATTTCCGCAATAGATATAATACATTAATCTTATTCTTTTCTTTCATATAACTTGACGTTATATTTGTCTCACATACATGATGTATAAAGCTTTCCGAAGTACATTTTCATGTTTAGCGTTTCTTACGTAGCATGCAAATACATAAATGACCAGAAAAATCAGAAACAAAATACCATGGATCCCCAATTCTTTGTTTTTAAACCACCTAAACAAAAATTGCAATCAACTCACCGGTACCTTTCCGTTTCTGCTGTGGTGCTTCCGGTCCTTTGTAGATTGCTTACGAATCGGAGTTTCCCGTTTCTTCCAATGGACACAGGATCCCTCTCTTCAATGTCCGTAGAGTAGGTTCCATGTGGTATCTTTCCCTTATTGCTTTGATGTTTCAGGCCCCTTGTAGAATGTTTACGGATCCGAGAGATTCAAGCTTCTTAAAACGGACACAGGGTTTTTTCCGTTCAATGCCCGTAGAGTAGGTTACACCCTTCCGCCGTCCTTCCTACTACAGCACGTACACCACGGTTTTTCTCCTGGATACAAGCGTATCCGACTCAGACAATTCCATTACGACTTCACACAAATGGCTTGCAGCTTCCGGCCGACTCCCAGATTCCTTCGGCGTTCACTTGCCCTTTCCTTGGCTCCTCAAACAACCGACTATGGGATCTCCCGCCCGCGTAGTCTCGCCATAGCTAGGTTCTTTACAAGTCGCCCCTGATACCAGTTGTAGGACCCAAAGCGATCTAGTCCTACTTATTGTCACACACATCCTTGTTTACAAGTAGAGCAAACACTTTCCATTATTAAATGAAACTTTATTGGACGGACGAATATACATCAAAAATGGTACATCGAAACAGCCTTTCTTGCTCCCATGTCGATTTTCCAGCGTCTCTCATGCATCTCCCCTTTCAGCGTCACCCCCTCTCCTCGTAGACCAGCGCTTACCGCGCCACTACATGTGGTCTTCTTATTTTTTTTTCACAATCCCCCTTAATGATCGTCTGTCACGATCACTCAACACATATTTCCGTCCACGTTGTGATTTAGCGAATGAAGTTTTTCCGGTTTTCAAACATGCAGAATAAATCGTCGATACAGTAACTCTTGAAACACTAAACACTTCGGCTACCTTGCTTACGGAAGCATCCAACAAAAGAGCTCCAACAATTTTCCCACTTTCGAAGTCTGTTAGTCTGACATGATACAATTACAACTTGGCCATCGCATGTGCCCCCTTAACCCCTATCCATAGGACAGGTAAAAAAGGTTTTTGTGAAAAGTGGTTTGGTTTAAACTGTGTAGGCACACTTTCTTTGGTTTCATGGGAATTTCTCATAACTAGGGTTACCGTTATGCAGTACATTATGTTATGCCTCAAACGACATAACACTAATTTTTAAGCCACACTGCTCTACCTACCAAGCCACAGTTGCCGAGCCACTCTTAAGTTTCAATTATATCGATAGACGCTACTGACGTCACACGCTGACGCAGCAGTTGATAAAAGCCCGCGCGAAACGGTTTCTTACTCCTCTTTAGTGATGGGGAAAATGACTCGTTTCAGGGATCGGATCGGAACCGCTCACTCACTAAAAAGAGCTAGCTCTTTTTGATGACTCACCGCTCCTTTGAGATATATAATAATGTATATAACATATCGAAATGTATACAATATGTTTGGGCCATCGAACATCCCTCGTTGTCACGTGAGCGCATGTGTCCAGACGAAGAGGCGCCAAGCGTGCTTGAAACACCCACGCACACAACACTTGAAACACTCACTCATCCAGCAATTGCGCAGTTTACCTCTAAAATCAACAAAAGGAGGGAGACGGGGCCCGAGGACGATAGGCATTGCAGCATAGGGCTGCTAAGCTGTAAAATTTAATTGCTAAGGCATAAGATGGCCCGAAACCATGTCAATTCATATAACTTTGAAATTGTCCATAAAGAATAAATTACTTTGAGGACACTTCTACTTTTGTAATTCCCGTCATGAACCCGTTGAGATTACAGAAGTAGCAATTAAATATATCCAAACACGTTAAAAATCTCATTTTTGACCAAGAATTCTAAAAAAGTTTTCGATTTTATTGGATAGAGTATTTATTTGACTTTCCAAAACATATTGAATTTTTTCTCTGTTAATTACTTGAAGAAGTATTAAGATTTTAATCAAGGCGGGAAAACAAGAAGGGAAAACACTGGAAATGGCCATTAAAAAGCCAAAAACATGGCAAAATCTAAATTTAAACCTTACTTTTTTTTGCAAATATAATTTTAGAAAGTTTTTTCAAATATTTAAATGGTTTCTCTTTTGGAAATGGAGTGAACTTTTTTAAAGAGAAGGAAGAACAAAATTGTTTACACAAAGAGCAAACGCAAGGGAGCAAGCGATGCACTTGAAACTACCTTTAACTCTAAATTAATATTTTTGCATTATTTCCTCACTTCGAATGTTATAATACAAAAACTTATAACTGGATTCTAGTAAACTTTTGAGAGTTTGTTATTTATAATGTTGTCAAGTGAATGAACTAGAATAATTATGCTGAGTTCAAAAGTTTCTAAATTATTACTATTTATTTAAGAAGTAGGACTGTAAAACTATAAAAAATCTTCTATTCATTTTTCAATCACTTGTAAAATTGTTGTTTATTTAAATATCCTTTTATTCTAGTTCATTCCCTAGAAATATGCATGTAGTTTATTTTGGTAGCATCATTTTTCAAATTGGTTGAATAGATTTTCATGTAGCACATTTGAAGTTTTTGACACATTTCTTTAAAATTTCATACATAATTATCATATTTTTACAAAATTATTAATATATACTTTTAATATTTATAGCCCATTGCTATTGTTTAAAACATAAAAATATCATTAAAATGTTTCTATACCACATTTAAAAAAAGTGTCTTGGACGTGTTTGGATACATTAAGATTTCTTTCTAAAACCACTTAGTTACCAAATGAGACTTCCTAATAATTTAAATGATATTTTAAAAACATATAATAAAAATATTAATAATTTATTTAAGTACTTAAGATTTTTAACTATTTATTTTAAGATATAGGTATATAATACCCTCGAATACTCGTTGTCCCAAAGATTTTCAAAATCCAAGTCCCCTCCCTGTCTTTTAATAAAATATTTTCAAAATGCCTTGTTTTGGGAAGGCAATGCAATAAAAACGAGTTACGTTTAATTGAATTTTGTGTAGCTTTATTAAAATGATATCACTCCCGAGAAATCAAGGTTTTATTATAATTATTATAATAATGTTAAGTGAATAACATAATAACTGTTAGAATATGTTTTAATAACAACCTTAAGACTAGTTTTAATTAGTGCTAAAAGGCGTGATATGACTTAAGCCGTAAAAACACCCTTTCAATCTAAAATTGAATTAAATTTTTAAAAATAACATTTATGATAATACATAGATATTTAAAAATTTGAAACTTCAAAAAAGTAACAAAAAGCTAGGGAGCGCAAAAGAACGAATGCGGAATTGACTCTTCGAGAGCGATAGTTATCGAAAAGAGCCAAAGAGTTAACTCCTTAAAAGAATCAACTCCCAAAAGAATCAGTGAGCGCAAACGATCGAATGCGGAAATGATTCTTCGAAAGAGCCAAGTCTCGAAAAGAATCAACTCCCAAAGAATCAACTCCCAAAAAGAATCACTGAGCTGGTGATCGCATGCGGAAATGACTCTTCGAGAGTGGAAGTGCTGATTGGCTAAAAAAGAGTTACCGCTCTTCAGCCCTGATTGGTTAAAAAAGAGCTATAGCTCTTTTTTGACGAATCAGCACTCGCTCACTCCGTCAAGAGAGTTAACTCTTTGAGTCAGCTCCTGAGCGGATCGCCCATCTCTACTCCTCTTCGACTTTTTCCCCCTGACACCCAAACATGTGCTTGAAGCACGTGCTGTCACGTTCGCGTGGCTTTTGCCACTTTAAATCAGGAATCCAGATTGTTAAGTATATTTTTCTTTTTTCTCTGCAGAGACATAGGGTGGTGAAATTTGGACGTAATGTTCCTCTTACCACCCTCTTCAAAATTCCGCGTATTCCCTTTTCATCCGTGTTAATTTATAACCCTCATGTCCCTTTAGCGTCTTTTGCCATTTTCCCCTCTAAGTTCTAGATCTATAAGTTTTTTATTAATTATGTGTGTTGACTATTGATTTCCAATTAATTCATGTTTCGTTCAAAAAATATTCTTTGTTGTTAAATTACACAGATATCTTTAGCGTTTTTTTGCGCGAAACCTTTTGGGGATTTTTGATCTCAATTTTGCATATTACATTTTTTATTGTTTTCAGTAAATCTTTCATCATTAAGATATCGACGTCTCCTAATCGATAATACATGTACAGGGTTCAGTGAGTCTTTTCTTTTCAAAATTACCACTATACGATCCAAATTTGTCTTGGTTATGTTCCTTCTTTTTTCGAACCTTTTGCAATCATTACTACTTTTAAAAAAGGAAATAACAATTATAAATACTGTAATAACACAAATTTACATAAAAAAAGGTAAATTAGTCTGTGGTCGTGGTTAAGATACTCTTGGATATGAATATGTATAGGCACATGAAAAGTTTATTGGACGAGGTAGTCTATGTTGTCCGAAAGGAATCTCATGACTGATATTATCTTTGACTGGGCTTAATCGTTGCTGATTGTGTTTATTGCCAAAGCCGCATAATTAACATCTGATGGTTCCGTGGAGGGCATTAGGAGGCATTTGAAGATGTGATGATTGGGCGTGCCTATTTGTCCGCAGATGAAGTTGCCTCATTGAATCGGCTGAAATAGCTGGGGAAGGGTCCATGGCGTGTGAAATATGACGTTAGGTAGGGACCATAAGCCATGCAATTACAACTTGGATTTTTGAATAGTCCTGGTGATTATCTCGACCCAAACCGTTAGCAGATCTCGATGGACTAGATATTTTGTCAGAAGAAGAAATTTGACCAAATCTTGATGTCGTCTTCATCAAAAAATCGGCAACATTTTCATGGCAACATATCTCGTCATAAGAAACTTTTCCAGATGTTGATGGAGGAAATATCTCGTCGAAACCCCTTGGAGGGTTAATTACCCGATATATCATCAAGATACAGTCGATTTTTTGATGATGATGAGATCAAGATCTAGTCATTTAAAACTTTCGCGGTTCACGTGAGGATATGTAGATAGTTATTGCCCCACCGTAGAAATGGGTTTTTCCCAGAAGCCAATACCAGAATAGATTGGCGATAGCTCAGCCAACGAATTTGCAATTTCATCATCTGTTAAAGGCTTAATAGATTGCATTTTTCTTTTTGAGGTGCGTGAAGGTCCTGCAGAACTATCGTATCTACAACTCATATTACAAGATTTTTTTTAATAGCTAATAAAGCTATCAATTAAAAAGCACATACTTTTACAACTAGCTTCTAAACTTTACTCAACAACAATACCAGCAGAAACATCTAACATTTAATGCCGATTGAAGTGGAGAATAAATGTTGGTAATTGGTTAATAACGTCCAAGAGAAACACTAAGAGCTATTGAACACGGTCAGGGATCAATCCCCTAAGGCAGGGGTCGGCAACCTATTAAAGCGGAAGAGCCAAAAGTTACAATTTACAAAATTTCCCAGTTTTTAAAGAGCCACTATAAATTTTCGTTTCAATATTATAGTATTTGCTTATATATATTTGATGTTTGATTTAAAATAAACGGCTTTAAATACGGAATAATATTTATTCATTTAAAAACACAAATATAGATAGTTACATCAATGGGAGCATTGGCTTTGCATGTCTTTTGAAAGTTTGATTAAATCTGGCTTATAACTTGATGTTTTAAGTTTCAAGCACGACTCTAGATTTTTATTTGTTAGTTGACTTCTAACTTTACTTTTTATTATATTCATGCAAGAGAACGCTTGCTTGCACGAATATATCGACCCGAAGATCGTCAGAACTCCATATGCCAACTTCTTCACCTCACTGTAGCATTCTCGAAGCATGGAATATATTCCATGCGCCGAATATGAGGTCCTCAACTCGCGGAATTTCTTTTAGACCTGTCCACTTGTGCTGAACTATGTGCATGCATTGCTGGACCTCCAACTCTTGCAACTTGCTCTTGAGTTCTGTTAACTTGCCACTCCACAAGTCTTTGGTTTTCAAATCTAGCAATTGCATTTGAAGCGATCCAGCATCAATTCCAAATGGCTCAATGTTGATCTCATTTGTATTTGTGTTGAGAGGATTTACTATGAACGCGAGAGTACTTTTGTTTGTTTTGAATTGCTCGAATCTCTCAGCGAATCCATCCTTCATGTTTTTAAAGCTATGCTGAAGTAATTCGGGTCAATAGTTGCATTGGTCTCATCGCGATATTGCTTCAGATTTTTAAAATGAAGTAATTTACCGCTTTCCATGTCTTCAACAAAAAGAAGTAATTTTGTTTCGAAACAAACTACTTCTTCAAGCAAGGCGTAGGCTGGGTTGCCCTTTCCTTGCAGTTTTAGATTTAGTTCATTTAGTTTCATTGTGGTATCTACCATGAAGTTGAATTTTTGCAGCCATTTGTCTTCTTCCAGTTCGGGATGGTCAATGCTTTTTTCATTAAAGAATGTTTTTATTTCACTTCAAGCACAAAGCAAAACATTGCAATACGTTACCTCTGGAAAGCCATCGCACTTTATTGTGCAGAAGTAGGTCATAAAATTGGCTATCTATTTATTCAAGGAAATCTTTAAATTGGCGATGGTAGAGTGCTTTTGCCCAAGATGCTGTTAATAATCTTAACTACCAAGTTCATGACCTGAACTATTTCGGCCGGAAATGTTTGGGCACAAAGCGCTTCTTGATGAATTATGCAGTGAAACATTAGAATTTCGTGGTTTATTTTTTCTCAAGAATTGATGTTACCCCTCTGTGTATTCCTGCCAAACTTCTGGCTCCATCAATTTCTATAGAAACAATTTTATTTATATCGATACCATTGTCTTCCAGGCATTTTTGCACAGTATTTGCTATATCTTATCCACGAGTTTGCCCGGAGACCGGTAGCAATCCTAGCAGTTCTTCTTTTGGACCTTGGGACGACATATAACCTGACGAAAAGGGTAACTTGTGCCGTGTCTTTTTTGTCGGAAGACTCATCTGTAGCAAGTGATACGGCAGAAGTCAGTTGAATGCCTTCCACTTGCATATGTGTTACATTTGAAGACATTTTAGCAGTTCTATCTTGTACTGTTTTAGCAGAAAATGGCAAATCTTTGAATTTTTTCGTGATTACTACTTTGTTTTTAAAATCACGAAACAGTTCTTCAGATGCACGTATAAAACAATCTTTGACGTACTCACCATCTGAGATCTCATCATCTAGACTCTAGATGGTGGCTGTTTGGGTGAGACGGAAATGGAATGCAATTGGCTGAAAGATAAACATGGTCACGGAGTCTCATCTCAAGAACAAAACAATAGTTCAACCTTATCTCATTACGGTCATGTTTAGCGTAGAGATTTGTAATTAACGATAATGAAAATAGAAGCTATTGAGAAATTAGGTACTTAAAAATTTATTTTCTTATTTTTTAAGGGTTTTGATGATAAATTGTTAATTTTTTCGTATGGAACTGGAGAGCCGCAACTTTACATCAAAAGAGCCACATGCGGCTCGCGAGCCGCAGGTTGCCGACCCCTGCCCTAAGGGAAAGATCCGAGAACAACACCACGTAATTTTGAACCACGGTCGGATGAGCTGGCACACCACTCTCCAAACTTCCACACCAATCCAATGTGAGGACTTTCGCCCACGACAGATTTAAGGCTTACCAGCCGCCTCTACACCATAAGCTTACACACATCCATGTAATGACCCGGAATCGAACCAGGAACCTTCCGATCAGAGGCTAACATTTTAACCGCCGGACCCGTTGGTCTTCGAAAAAATGTTGAGGCGCAGCTCTTCCCGCGGGAACGCGTGACTGCCTACTGATACATCACTCCACGCCACGCGCTGGCACGAGATCGGCGGGAAAGGGCATAAATTTCTTCTAATGTCGTGCTATTTAGTCCACCACGATCTTCTATTAGTTTTGGTCACTTTCTTCAAATGGAGAGATGCCTATTTGAGACAACCATCAGGAGGGTTAATAATGGTACTGTTCTTAACCTCGTCCCTGGGCAGGGTCATTCCTGAGGGGTGTGATGGGCGTAAATCTCTATGTTGTCAGACAAAATAAGGGTTACTGAAGGTGTGGTTGCCTCCGAGTTTACATATAAACATACCCTGCAATAATTTCTCCAGTATTATTAATTTGTACTAATATGGTGTTAGTATGTTCTTTTTGCGATTGTAACAAGAGATACATTTAAATCAGTATACTTAGTTAACCAACGGTATCAACTCAAGTATTACGACAAGCAGAGTCCAGTGAAATTGTGTTCTGGCGGCAGGTTTCGGAGAAGTATGACAAATACCAGACTATTCTCCCAACTATTTTGGCTTTAATACTTTAAACCGTTCAATAAAATTTATCCAATAAAAAGTACGGAATTTCTTGTAGGTTTGACTTTTGATATAAATAAGTACTGGATGCTAAAGTTCTGATCAAAATTTCTTAGACTCAAATGCTTATGAAAAGTAAATTAATAATAATAACCAAATTTTTCTGTATGCATAGTTATGATATATGTCGGACAATAGAATTCCTGTAAAATTATTCGCTTGACATTTTTCGGAAACGGATGGACATATATTTGAACATTATTAACTCAGTGCTCTTTAAGCGTAAGATATATTTCAGGACCTATCAAATCCAAACACATTCGAATAATCTACCTTACCTTTACACTTCACTTGATTTAGACCAGTTATCGTCTATCAAGATCAGAGATTTTTCAAAAGACGTTTTTCTCGACAACAAGATATTGGCGACATAACGATGACGAAATCAAGATCTAGTCTGTTTTTTTCTAATGACGAGATATTGTATCTATCAAGATCTGGTCAGTTTTTTCTGATGACGAGATATCGTGACCATCAAGATCTGGTCAGTTTTTTTCTAAAGGCGAGACATCGTGTCCATCAAGATCTCGTAAATTTTTTCTAATGACGAGATATCGTGTCCATCTAGATCTGGGCAGTTTATTCTAATGACGAGATATCGTGACCTTCAAAATCTGGTCAGTTTTTTTATATTGACTATATGTCGTGTCCATCAAGATCTGGTCAGTTTTTTCTAATGACGAGATATCGTGTCCATCTAGATCTGGGCAGTTTATTCTAATGACGAGATATCGTGACCATCAAAATCTGGTCAGTTTTTTCTATAGACTATATATCGTGTCCATCAAGATCTGGTCAGTTTTTTCTAATGACGAGACATCGTGTCCATCTAGATCTGGGCAGTTTTTTTTTTAATCACGAGATATCGTGTCCATCTAGATCTGAGCAGTTTTTTCTAACGACGCGATATCGTGTAGATCTAGATTTGGGCAGTTTTTTCTGATGACGAGGTATTGTGACCATCAAGATCTGGTCAGTTTTTTCTATAGACGAGATATCGTGTCCATCTAGATCTGGGCAGTTTTTTCTAATGACGAGATATCGAGTCCATCTAGATCTGGGCAGTTTTTTCTAATGACGAGATATCGTGACCATCAAGATCTGGTCAGTATTCACTAATGACGAGAGTTACCTCTCGCTTTTAAGCAACCACCTGGAAGGTTTGTCATAAATTTGACCAATATGGTTTTGCTAACCCTAAATTAAATAATATCTAGATTTGTTTGCTTTATTTACATTAATTTTGCTAAACACTAGAAAATAGATGTTACTCATAAAATATTTGAGTCATGGTTAACTGTATTGAAATAGAATACTCGGATTGTAAAGTTAAAAAAAAAAAAAAATTTAACTTTTTTAATTCACAAACTACCATGCTATTGAATATACCGGAAAAATTCGAAAATGCAAAACATCGGTAATGTAAGATAATATTAATTAACGTCGTACTAGAGCGACACAACGGGTTATTGTCGACAGTCCGGGATCTATCCCCTAAGAGAAAGATACGAGGACAACATCATAATTTTGAACCACGGTCGGATGACGAGGCAACACCTGACCTGGAACCCAACTCTCTAAACTTTCACACCAACCCAAAGTGAGGACTTTCGGCCTCGATAGATTTAAAGTGCACCAGCCGCCTCTACACCATTCGCTTACAAATATCCTTGCACTGACCCGGATTCGAACCAGGAACCGCAAAATATCGGATTTGCAGAAGTTTTATCTTATTTGTTATTGTATGCAATGTCAAATGAAGCGGAAATGCAAACGAAATCCTTTCGTTTTAGCATTCGCCAAAAGTTATTTTACAAGACAGCGATTGTATGAAATCCTTGGAAATTACATTCGTCTGAGGAAACTTAATTCTAGTTCTGTATTTTCACGAATAAACTATCTGAATGAAATCACTGTGACGGTTAAATTAAATAAGTCACTGAAGTTCATGATACCTTCAGCTTTTTCATAATTATATTATTGTAATTTTCTTTCTTACAGTATGTCCTTTGTAGCAGCAATTTGATATGTACACATTTCTTGTGCTGTTGTCCATCGTCATTGCCATATCAGGGAAATGGCAGTGGGATTGCCCTGAAGACTTTTGCGAGTCTATGGATTGTGTTCCCCAAAATTGTTCAGCTGGACAGAAGGTCAAGGAGAAAGGGAGTGTATGTGGTTGGTGTGACGCATGTTTTGCTGTTCTGAGTACATAGAAAATGAGCCATAAATATGAATTTGACTATATTCTCGATTCTTGCGTGGGAAAATAGTTTTTCACTCTGAGTCATAAAATCAATCTTTTTCGTTATTTACAAAGCAAATTTTATTCAAGTTATTTCATTTTGATAAATTAAATGTAAATATTTAACAAATCACTTGTTAACCGTAACCTCTGACCTACGCGCCTAAATTGTAGCCAGTGATTCTGGCGAAGCGAACGATATACGTTGGTGGTTACACTCACTCTCGAATATCTTATTTTGTAACTTTTGCGTATATATAAAAAGTTTCTTTTTGTTATATGTGGACTGCTTCTTGAGTTTCGTCCCACAAGCTTTAGAAGTTAGTTTTCAAACATACATTTCTATTGTATAATAATGCTTTAGAAAGAACCTTGGTCCTGTTTTCACAGAAATATTTAGCTAATATATTTTCTCTATTTGTTCTGTAGATTGTAAAATCATGTCGTCTATTTATTCACGCGTCATTCATAGTATAGGCATTCTCAATAGGAAATGCCTTTTTTATAAAGTCATATCCATAAAATTTGCAAAAAGGACCGTCTCCATTTTACTTGCCTAATAAAATTTATAATTTTCAATAACAGCACCCAATTCTGACTTTAAATTGTAAATCTATTCCAAATTGTAAGCTCGAATACCATGTTTCAAGTCACTTGGTCCAATGATTAATAGATTATGAATCTTGAAAATTTGGAGCAACTAATATTAAATTAATTTTTCCTAAGCTTCTATTCATATCTTCAAAAATAATCTAGCTAAAATTTATTGTTTCTTTAAAGGTATAGAAAATCAAAGTAATATTTTTAAGTTAATTTTTTTTATACAATATTAATGACGAAATTAATATTCGAAAAAATTAGGAATAGAGCAACCTTCCCAGACTTGCATGAAACGATTTTTATACGGATAATGTAATATTTGAGTATTTCACATAGCGATAATATTTCACTATAGTAAATTTAATATTGTATTTAAAATTATGTTTTTCAAAAAGAAATCGCTAAGTTCTTGAAGTGAAGGCCTACCCTTCCCCACATGTTATAACTATTTTCTATTCCACTCCGGATTTTTTGGAAAAAGAATGAGAACAAGAATTAGATTCCCTGTATGGTTGTTTTATCGATCCCATTCCCGGCTACCTAACTACGAAAATCTTGTAAGTAGAGATTGGTTTTCTCAGGCTTTTTCCCTTCTAGGAATTCTGGTTTGAGTGTCATCTGGTTTAGGGGACAGCGACCCCTCTTGTTTCACAGTGTCTCATCTCTACTTTGCCCACACTGATTGGACAATTGGTGACCTTCCAAGGTCAAGCCCACCTCACCATAACCTTCAACCGCGACACTTCTTAATTACCGGATGAAGTTGGCCTGATTTGGTTCTCTTCTTCCTGAGATTTTTGAACATTCCGTTGGGATAAAGGAATAACCCCGGTTGTCTTTGTCGGTTAAGTTATGGTAACGCGGGTTTATCAACAGCGCGTTACCATAACTTCCACGTCGTCCATCAGCCTCGACTTTGTGAACTGAACACTCGGCGTGTATGTAAACGGTCATTCGTATTGTGGGAATGTCGGCGAGTGACGAAGGGAAACACGAGCGCGAAAGTGTAAATACGTCACCAAAGGAACTATGACATTAAATTTAATTGTACTTTTAACAACAAAAGGGGGCTCCACCTCCTCCTCGCCTACGCTCTACAACCGCCGGTGATTGCTACACAATCACATTTCGTGTGCTTCGCAAACCATCACTCTTTTCGCAAACGTCTTTTCGTACCATGACGTCACAGAGAGATTCACAAGGCCAGCTTGAACGATCTGGCGTTTAATCTCCGCGATGAACAATTTGTATACTATCGCGGACTTATATTTTTCGTCCCATTGAATTTATTTATAAACCGATTTACAAATAATTGTACCATAAGAAAGAGGTCATTCTAAGCTTTCTAGTGATATGTTCAAATTTTAAAAGTAATAGTAAAAAGCAGTAGATATAACAGTTTTAGTTTTGCATCGGAAATTACAATCTAAAAATTCGAAAATTTGTATGACCAACTTTTATTTGCATCGAATTTATTTATTAACCAATTTAAAAAATAATTGTCCATTAGAAACAGTACATTCTAAGGTTTTCCGTGATGTTTTCAAATTTAAAAACTAATCGTAATAAACTGTAGATATGACAGTTGAACAAAAATATCCCGAAAATGTCCCGATTTTTCCCGAATTTCAAAACAATATTACCAGGAACTGGATTGAAATTTCTAAAAGAATATCGACAAGGTGCAAAAATTGACATCTAGAGGTACTCTAAAATAAAAACTCACCGCTGAAGACTGAAGATTTGTTCGTGTTGTGCTTACTCGCGTTAGAAATTTCGCTTTTTTCGATATTGACGTGTAAAACCCTAAACTAGTCGCCGCATCACAAAAAAATTCTCCCCCTTCTTGTTTCATGTACAATTTTTAACAAATGAAGTTAATTTCATAATTTCGTGATCCGTAGGGAAACCGTCTCAGAATCAAGCGAAAAAGTGAGTTTTCAATCGTGCTCCATTAATCGTTTCTTTTGAGAAAAGTTAATCTATATCTAAAACCCTCAAGGCATAGCTTCTTTATGTGTGTAGGGAATCACAACCCTCCCTTCCTTTTATTTTTATCTACCCTTCTGCTTTAGATCATTCATTATGTCGTATGTCTTGTGTCTAGAGTAGCTTAGCCAAATACGGCTCTTGTGTCATAAAACCCGAAAATAACAAACCAATCTAAGTCTGAAAGGATTTTTTCTTTGCAGTAAAGGGTGACGAATGTGGACCACTCTTGATGGAAGGCGTTCCACCTCCTCCAGCTGAATGTGACGAAGGTCTGAAATGTAATCGCAAAATGGCGAAGTGCAGCGACAAATGATATATTACGAATCACAAGTTTTTTCTGAAGTTTTCTAACACTTCTATATGTACTTCACAACGCACATTTGACTCTTATTTCAATATTGAGGAATATATCAACAGAAATATTAACATATTCTGTCGTTTTGTGTGAATTAATAAAGTGTACTTTAATGTTTATAGTTTTTAAGTCATTAAATTGTTGAAATTGTATTGTGTTATATTTTACTCTACACAAATCAAGTGAATCTCTCAATTATTAGTTTGGTTTTATTATAGTATAAATATTAGACTTCCTTCTTAGCGAGTTGCAAATCTAGAATGTTAGGGTCCGTTGTGTACAAATTGGACTGGTGCACGTTAAATATTACGTGTCATCAAATGTCCTCACGTGGGCTTGGTGTGAAGGTTTGGAGAGTGGGGTGCCAGTTCAGGTATGACCTTGAAATCTGACCGGGGTTCAGAATTACGTGTTGGTGTCCTCGGATCTTTCTATCTGTGTTTGATCCCGGATGATCGTCGATAGTCCGTTGTGTTGCTCCAGTGTGACGTTAATTCAAAATAAATACCTTTTTACTTATCCATTATAAATTAACATAATCATTTTATTTCTAATTTTTGACCAAATGAAAGACAATTTTTTTATATGTTTTCGGTTACTTATCGGAACTTAAACAATTTTTGACCTACACTGTTTTACACAAACATGCTAGAAATAGAACCAACCTATATTTTCCGAACATATCTCTCATATATACACTTTTTTATTTTAAATTCAATTCAACTTTTCATCAAACAAATACATTTATACTAGTATTTCAAAAATGGAAAATAAAGTTAAGTTATTATAGTGCAAGGCAAGCATATCAGTCAAAGCATTCCCCAAGAATAACTTTTGTAAATGTCACAGTAAACATTTAAAAAAAAATTCTTAATGGAACATTTCTGAACAAGTTCGAGTATCTTTAAACAATAATAACAGTTCTGAATTCCGTACTATCTCGAACCAAAAAAAAACAATTAAAAACAATTTGATCACAGGTGTAAGTTTCACTTTAAAATAAATATAAGAATTTTCGTCAATATATTTTCGAATTTCTTTTTCTATTTAATCAGAGGAACACTTTTATGATTCCATTAATCCAGGGGTACTTAAAGTGTTTTGAAATTACTTTGTTTTTGTTACGTTTGATTGAATGTCTGATACATCCGACAGTTGTTTTTGCAAGAAACCCAAGTATAGTTTTATGACAGTCGATGCTAGTATCACAAATATTTCCGATTTAGTGATAGTGAGTATATTTTGGTACAGAAGCCATCCTTTCAATTCAACAGCAGTTTCTTTTACTGCACATTGAGAACATATTTTACCATTTCTTGACGTGTGTTTAGTCACGTTAAAGTTATACATCTGCGAATAATATTTATTTGGATTAGCCAACAATTCGTCTGGTAAGTGCATGCAAATATAATGTATATTTCCTCGTGTTCTATTGATATGTAGTGTGTGTAGAAGAAAATTATTAACGCTGAAACAGTTTAAAATATTCATGTTTGGTGTGAAATGCTTTAAAGTAATTTCAGAAGCTAAACACAGATTAAGGTAGGTTTATTGCTACTTACTCACATGTCTCATACGACATAAATGAAAGATTACACCGTGTCTATTAGCCATTGAGACTTGATGCCCTCAAGAACAAGACAAGAATGACGAATAAACTGGTCTGAGGAACAGTCGAGACAGGACATAATATGCTCTGCTGAAGCCTAAGCTGAAACTCTCTTAGAGCACCGAGGAAAATACTCGGAACCCAATTCGATATTCATTCCCCTCAAATGTCCACTACAAGGCCTTGATAGAGAAGTATGGTCTCTTCTGTTGACTAACTTATACTGCTTTGTCAAAACACGCTAGATATAGAATCAAGCTATTTCATCTGAACATCTCTCCTTCGCATTTTATAATTTTATCTCCAACTTGCTCAATAACCCGGCCTTACTCTTTTTCAAAATGTGACCGCGACATTTCCCTGTGTTAACTCAACACAAACCCTGTAGAACGTGTTTCCTAGTCCATCTCCATTTACTGTAGGAAAACAAACTTTAGATTTGAAAATTGGATCTTCGAGGGACACTTTTAGGACTACCTGTGTGGTAATTTTCATGGGTACCGATTCGTCTGAAAACAGGAAAGAAACAGCCTATGTTTTCCGCAGTGTTTTAAAGTATAAGTGTACCACATTTTTTGTGGATTGGTCAAGGGGTGTAGATTTGTTTAGAAAATATTACACACCATACGTACACGCCCACATCCTTATATATATACACCGTTTGACCACCAATCCAGAAAACAACTATTGAGAAAATTACTGTTCTTTTATGCATTGTTTTAAATTTTTTAGTTCATTAATTTGATTATAAAAGTATATACAAAGTCTTTTTTCAAAGGGTAGGCTCTGCAACAAAACAAGATATGTACAGAATGTGTAAATAAAAATTCTGAGAGAATCATATATAAGTCTGTAGTAAGATGGTAAAACTTTTAGATTTCATTTCTTAGCCAAAGGGCATGTAGTTTAGAGACATTAGGAACTAATATGCACTTAAAAACTTGTTAAATGCCCTCCCAAAATGTGAGGTAAAATCGTGAATGTGAGTCAGATTTTGTTGTAAAAGTAGAGTTGAGATTCCGAGAAAATATATTTATCAATTGTGTATGAAACAATGACGTTTCATATTTGTAGCAATCATATTTTTATTCTTTTTGACAATATTTCAATCAGCCTACATAATCGTTAATCCATGAATTAATTGCTAAAATATTTATAGCATCCTGTTAGACAAGAAATGTTTAAGATTGTCGATTCCTGAATTACTTATGACGATAATACCTTCTATGCAACTACAAAATATTTCTTATAAAATGTACGTTTTGAAAGACGCGAAAAAGACATATCTTTAAAGGAAAATATTCTTCAGTTTTCGAACACAGACGGCTTACATTTTAGAAATCATATCAATGTGCTATTGAATAGTTTCTAACCAAGCCCAAATAATTTTATTGAAAACTGAAAAATGATGCGTTTTATGTAAGATGCTTTGAAAATAGTGCTTTTTAAAATTTTTAGAATTATTTGCCATGTTTACTACGGAGTAGCTTTCCTTGTGATGCACATTTCAAAAATTGTAAATGTATTCCTTTTATTTCTTTTTTAAAGGTACAATAAAATATGTGTTTTACTGTCGCCATATTAAATTTGATTGCTTTGGTCAGTGACAGAAAGTTTGAGGTACTACTTTAAACAGTGGGACAGATATTGTCGTTATATTTAAAAATATTCATAATTAAAATTGATCATACATTGTTTGATTCCTCAAACAGCTATATTAATACCTTAAAAAATTGCAGTGGTAAAATTTGTAAGTGATCAGAGTACCTTCTCCTTCACTTTTTAGTTCTTTTCCTAATAAGTGTGATTTAAAATCACGTCAATTGAAATCCGAAAGTAAGACATACGAAGAAAACTACCCTTTTTACATTGTTTAGTTAAAATTAAACTTTTTTGCAATGGATTATTTAGTCATTTCTGCAATTTTTGTAAAGACATTTTACGATGTTTATTAATTATAGTACAATATCATCTGTTAGTTATTACGTCGATTTTAGTTTCATAATTAATTTTTCAAAATTAATTTTCCCAAAATTCGGGAAGTTACAAGAATAGCCACAGGACCAAGAGCAAAAACGAGGACCAAATTTTCGGGTACAAAATTATTTTTACAAATGACTGTCAAAGTTCAGCATGCTTGAAATCTGATAAAATTGGATTAAGGAAAGCGATCTTGACAAAGAAACAAAAATGTTACGATAAAGAAAAGGATGATTCTTAGAAGTTCAAATAATGTTTTTAATTGTTCATACAAATAAAAGTAATGCGGATTTTTTGGGATGGATAAAATTGCTTGTCATTGCTATATTTATGTTTTGCATTCTTATTTGATAAAGAATATAAACTGATGGAAAATGTAATGAATCCTAAAGATACATGTATTTATCTATTGACGAAGAGACATCAGAATACCAGCAATAACTGATAGTCTCAGAGGGCAGCATATGTATGTTGCAGCTATGCGTATTGAGTCAGAACAGAAAGACAGCGCAGAAACATTGAAGTCGGTATTTGTGGCCATGATAAATCTGATTCTTGTGAGTGAAAAATTATTTTCGATGAGTCGAATCTCTAGATTAATTTGTGTGTCTATAGTCAGCTTTCTACGCGCCACACATCCAGCTGAAATTAGTGCTGTTGTTGTTGCTCTCTCAGTCGAAAGTGCATAGTCACTTTTATCTGCATATATGCAAATGTACTTCTGTTTTCAACTCCAAAAAAAAAGCAAAAGTTGCCCAATCGGCGACATTTGCTAGTAGAGGTTATTTCGCAGAATACCAATGCCATCAAAAGTCTATAAGAAAATTGGTTCCCTTTCCATTCTATTCGATTTAGCTACAGATGCCTCGTAGGGGTGAGAGGTTTTTTTGGCCACTCTGTATTAAAAATAGAGATAAACAAACAAACAAATTTTGTTCTTGTGAAACAAAACCATCGATGTATGTATCTCTATGGAAGCGGTTCTTAGTGAGTTTTTAAAGTGCTGGTCAGAAATGTTTTACCACATTTTATTCATCACGTGCTTTATCCTTGAAAATTATTGTTCACAAGTGCACATACTACCAAAAATCTGTGCTCAGATGACAAAATGTTATAAGTCAATTTCCCCAAAAACTGAGTAAGTCCTATCCTTGAGTCTCATTTGTTAATGTTTAGAAGGCGGCAAAATGTCGGTAAGTCTTTTTCTTTCAGTTTATGAGAAAACAAAAATCGAAAATTGTAATAAATCAAAAACCACATGTTGAATCTTGAATTTTAAAATTGCTGACACGAAAAATTAAAAAAGGACTTATAACATTTTGCCATCTGAGGACAGAAATATCCGATTGTGAAGCGAGGATTATTTTTCTTTGGGAAGCTAGGTCTTTGATCAGATCTTGATAGATGGGTAACTTGTCGAAAAACAACTTGGGGTAGTAGTACCCCAATTGGTCCTGCAGTTAAAATTTTAATCTGTTTTGATTTACCGAAGTGTGTTCTATTTTTGTTTCAGATTAAGAAGCCACATACACAATATGCGAGCTTTATTATTTCTTGTCTTCGCTGGCCTTGCGCTGCTGAGTGTGATCTGTTCGTGTCCTTCCGACTGCAGTAAAATGCACTGCATGCCCCCCTCTTGCGTGTTTGGCCAACAGAAGGTCAAAGGTGGTGGAGAATGTGGATGCTGTGATATTTGTGAAATAATCCTAAGTAAGTACTAACACATCAATCCATACATTGAAAATTTGGAGTTGATATCGAATTCTTAGAAACGTATATAAAGTGGGTACAGCTGCAGTATACGTTTATAGCGATGGCAACGGCCTTTGCACTATTTTTTGGCGCATTTACAGTAACGAGTTATGGCAGGTTTAGACAATCGTTCTGTATTACGGTTATTGTGGTTTTTATGGCAACTTCAGCAAGCGGAAAGTTTAAATTTTTATTTTAAATATTCTAGAAATGTTTTTCTGAAGCTTATTACTATCCGTTGTAAAATGAAAAAGATTTTAGAAAGAAAATAAATTTTGAAAGAGAAAGATTTTTTAAATAGTTCTTTCTTTCGCAACTTTATAAGTGCGCCAAAAAAAACGCCAAGGCCGTTACCACCGCTATAAACGTACATTGCAGTTGTACCATAAAGTGTTTTACTTAATTATAACTGACCACCAGTTCAAATCCGAGAATGGCACGTCTCAAATTGGAACATAAACGGTTGCTTGGGGTATCTCCTACCCCAGCTCTATTTTATCTAAGAATTCGATGCATAATTCTTTATCGAAAAACACTTAAATAACATTTATTTTATGAGTACAAATACACTAAACGACAATTACAATAAATTACAATAAACTAAACGACAGAAGATGGTTTTTTAGGATAGGGAAAATAAATGTCTGTCACTAGGACTAACTTTTCATTGTAACTTGCTTCACTATTCTTCCTTTTTATTTTGAGTTCACTTATACGTAACACGTAAAAGGCATAAGATATATCTCTATATTAAAAAAGTGTAGCCCTCGCCACAGCCGCCGTCGTAGGATAGAAAACTCGCTTATTTTCACTCGATTCTTTGACTTTCCAAAGAAAGTTCGGATCAGAAAATCCCGAAATTATTGCTTGCGAGAAGATTTTTTCCGATGTGGCTATTAGTTTAGGGTGCATTAAGTGTCAGAGTCGAAAAAAGCAAAATTTATAACGCGAGGGTACCAAAACACATACACATTTTCCGTCTTCAGCCTTGAGTTTTTTTAGAGTACCTCTAAACGTTAATTTTTGCAGCTTCTCGAATTTTTTTAGAAATTTCAATTTGTTTCCTGATAATAATATCTTATAACATAATAATCCAATAACATTTCGTTTTAAGTGTTGGCATTTCTCTGACTTAGAATATTGCCATAATTTAACTTAAAAATCTTCTAATTTTAGTGTTATACCAAGTAAATTTAAAGAATGGATACATAGAATAACTCAGAGGAAAGCTCTTCTGAACTATGCAAAACAAACGGTTTTTGTGACATACATTGACTCTTTGTGTGAAATATTTTCTCTGTGTTCCTCTATACTTTAGATTCAAGAACATTTAATGTTTTCACGACTAAGGTTTCTATTTTTAACTACGTGTAGATTATTAGATTCAAGTAACTTTATTTATTTAGCATAATAAATAAGCATAAGCTTAAACATAGAGCAAATATCTGTTTACTCTGAAACGCAAAAACTTTCAAAAACAGAGCCCTGGTGTCATGAAATTCCATCAACTCATTCTGCCTGGAATTTCAAAACCATTCATATATTTTCATTTTCCTGCACTTTTCCCAATGGACTATAGAAGTACATTTATGTCGAATATTAATTTAAAAGTTTTATTAACTAATCTATTTCTGTTTTTTAATTATTAATTAAAAAACATCAATCAATTCAAAACGTCAAAGGTATGACGATATAAGCAATCGGAAGAGGACAGAAGACAAGAACATGAAGTGAAAAAATCAAGTTCCAAAAGCTGTTCAAGGATGCAATGAAATTGCTGAGAAACATTCGAGAATTGGTTTGTCTAAATTATAATTACCTCTCGGGCGTAACTGGGCAGTAAATACAGTATATTTTGTAATAATCATATTCGTGCAATTGCGAACACAAAATATATTCTTATTACAATATAGTAATTCTGAAATACTATTATTAAAATACTATTAAAAAATAACTATTATTCAACTAATATACAAACCTGTCTTGCGATTCGCTTATTTTTCTTTCTGTAGGAAAACACAAGACTACTTCACCATGGTAGAAAAAGTGCCAGCGCCAATTTTGCAAGTGTAGGAAATAGCTTATTCAGTAATTTGTATTATTGACTTGTAAGTCAGCACGCCATTGCTCGTGACAGTTCTTTTTATGTCATTACTGATTCTAAAAACTGCCTGGGGTATCGAGCTGGTGTAAAATTTTCCGCACATTTCAAATTCGTTGAAATTTTTACTCTATCTTTACCGATCACGAATATAAGACACCTCAAATAGTCCTTTTTGTGTTTGTAGTGAATATCTTCGTCAAATGAAGTCAAATTCGAATTGCGAAAATATAAAAGTTACAATTGAAAAATTATTTATTTGACGAAAATCACTTTTAAAGTATCGATCTGGTGTAAAATGTTCCACAGATTTCAAATCCGTTGAAATTTTACTCTATCTTTAACCATCGCTAAGAAAGAAACTTGGACTAAAGAATAAAAAAGAAATTAACGCCAGTCAAAAATGTTTATTTTGGTTCGCTTCGCTGGAATCGTTAGTGCTCAGGAAATGAAAGGAAAAGGTTTTTGCAATCCGTGACGTCTTCACACTGTTGCCAGTCTAAAGAAAACAAATAACAAATAAAGGCCAATAAATTAATTTTAAAATGTTCTAGGTTAAATTTTAAAATTCGGGCTTCGCACACTTCCTTTTATAATAGTAGAGGAACAGCGTGCAAAAGTACGTTTCAGTGTTTTTGTACTTTTTATGACGCATTCACAGGAGTACACATTGTTTTTTTTAAGCTATAACTTTCATTTCAATTAAAAATTTCATTGAAGTTATTACTTTTATAGAGTGTAGTTGTTAAAGAAAGTGTCATTTCGTGTCAAAAATTAATATATTTATGGTTTTTCGTCTATTTCTACACTGCCAGTACGCGGTATGAACGGATAAAATTTATTTTCAAGCGACTTTCAACTCATTCTTGATTTTCTTGTTTCCTTAGATAAAGGTGATAACTGCGTTCTGGCTCTCAAAGACATTCCTCCCAATGAGAAATGCGCAGATGGCTTAAAGTGTGAACCAACCCTTCTGAAATGCGTGGATGACAACTTAATTATTTTACGACCTTGAACAGTAGTTGCATTAGTTCTGAAAATTTCCGCTATGTTTTGAAATTTATATTTATTTTCTAAAATACACTGTGAATTTTGTATATCAAGCAAAATAAAGCTGTAATTTATGTTCAGTAAAAAGGAATTTTTGTGTATCTTTAAAGTTCAATTGATGTGGCATGAGTTTACGTTACGGACGCTGTATTTTGTCACAAAACAGAGTTTGTTCGAAGTGTGTTCCGATTTTACATTACATAAAACTCTCATAGTGACATTAATACTTTATACAATCGACATTATCATGATTTGATTGATGAATCAATCTTGATCTCCTTTGCTTCCAAATTACATTATTGCCGCACAAACTATTCCTGTTGTATTAGAAATGGCCGGTTATTTTGGAGAAGACCTCGCATATTGTGTGGTAAATTGTTCATGAGTGTTTTCTTCTTACCTATTGATGTCATTGAAAAGCTAACTCCCATGCACTTTAAAAACATCAGAAGTAAATAACGGCTGAATATAGTGGGAAAATTAATGGCTCAATAGTAAACGGAATTAATTTTTTAAGTCATTAATTTTCACTCCGGTGACTTCAAAACCATCCATTCATTTACAACATTTTGAAAGGAAATAACTAGATGGCGTCGTGTATCGTGTATAATATGAAATTGAGCTCTTGGAATCAAATGCTCTTTATGGACACACTTGCAATTACTGAATTCGAATTTCTTTACGAAGGGTTTTCAGCCGTTAAACCTCTATCTTGATGGGATTTGCTCTTAAAATTGTTTTATTTACATTATGATATATTTGGAGGCCGTGGAAAGACGAGTAAGGTGTAGCTTTCTATGTGTGACTTTTCTGAGACAATAATCATTCAAGAATATATTTACTAACCATGTCCCAGCGTTCACAAAATTTCAACGTTACGCAATGCATTTTCCCCTTTAAAAAAAACCTTTCAAACAGAAGGAAAAAATTACGTTTATATTCACCATTTGGTTTTTATTCGTATCGCTAAACTCCTCACGTGTAATTTCATTTTTAGTAATTTGCGTCATAAGAACTGTCTTTAAATATTAGATACACAAACTGAGTTGCGCAGCTTCAGCTATTTTTTTGGTATCGCATATAACAGAGAATCTCTGTTTGTTGATGACTAGTGGTGATAGTGGCTTTCGTCTTAATCATTTCACCTGTCTCGAAATGAATATTATCCATTTCTAGCTGTCGCGAGTCCACAACAGTACATCCATTGACAGAGAATTGCTTCACCTATGAGTGTTAGTATTCTTTTCCGGCTCCGAATCGGTTTACTTTGGGATAATGACATTTGTTTGACGTAGAAACTATGACTCTATATGCTTTGGGGTAGGGGGAATAATTAAAAGGAGGTTCACTGTAAATGCATTTCGTGTTCCGGGAATCATAGAACTAATTGTCTCCAAGCGGAATTACTTTGTAATGTATGTGTATAATATAAATACATGCTGTTTACCTCACACGGGCTAATGCCCTTTTTTTTTAATATTTATTTCGGATGAGCATACTAAGGTCCTACTTCTCTGCTGTGGAACAGATGCGTAATCGAGCTATTATATCACCACTTGTTCCATTATAGCTAGGGTTGCCTGCAGATAAATATCAGAAAAGAGAACATTTGGTAAAATTATTTTCTTCAAAAGAAGACACGAACATCACGCATTATTAGTGTGTAATTGTTAAGTATCTATATTAAAAAAAAGTTACCGCAGCCGCCAAAGGATTGAAAACTGTGTTGTTTAGCTCGATTCTTTGACGGTTTCCCTAGAAAGTTCGGATTAGAAAAATATGAAGTTAACATTGTTTATTCTTCATCGTGTTCCCTGGAGAACTGTAAAGATATTTTTCAGATGCGGTGATTAGTTTAGAGTTTATTAAGTGTTAAAGTTTGTAAAGCGAAATTTCTTCCGCGAGTGAGCAAAACACACAAATTTTCAGGCTTAAGCCGTGAGTTTTTTTTAAATAATACGTCTCAACGTAAATTTTTGCAGCTCGTCGAGTTTTTTTAGAAATTTAAATTTTAAATTCGGGAAAAATCGGGACATTTTTGTGTTATTTTTTTAAAAAACTGTCATACTTATATCTTATTACTATTAGTTTTTAATTTTGCAAATATCGCAGTATACCTCAGAATGTACTCTTTCTTACGGTATAATTATTTTTGAAATTGGTTAATAAATAAATTCGATGCGATCATAAAATTATAAAAGAATAAATAAATTCGATGCAGGTTTTCGAGAGTAAGCGAGCAGGGGGCGCATACAAATAATATGGAATTATCTTCCACAAGCAGACATTCAACGTCTGTTTCACTCCATGCCACGTCGTATAGCAACACTTATTGCAGCGCGTGGTGGCTACACCAAATAATGATTTCGGACACTTAATATTGTTTTCTTTGCTTTGAAAATTTATTCATTTATTTTTACTAATACCAGCCGGTTGTGTATTAAATTTTATTTAATTCTGACGAATCCTTCGTGGTGTTGCATTTTTTACAAACAGCAGTATAGCTGAGTTATCGACTTCGATTTAATGCTAAGAAATAGGTTGCTAGGTTAGCAACACAATTTCCTTCCGTACTAAAAACTGGCTGCCAATTGTCCGTCTTGCTATTCGTTCTGATATAATAAGAACAATATTTCATTCTCATTATTCTAAATTCTCATTGGTTATCTACTTGATCTCATAATGAGATGTTTAAACAATGGATTTCAATATACACTAGAGGTTGAACTTTCTGTTATGTGTTTTAATAATGCGTACAATTTTTGTACAGTGTACTAGATCTAGTACGTAATTAAATAGCTGTGGTTTACATAACGATATACAGGGGTTGAACGAAAATAAGGATACACCTAAAAACCATGTAATCTTGTCCAATATGGTGTAGGATAACGATTGGCATTCAAAACAGCTTGCAGTCTTCTCGGTATGGAAAAATTCACTTCCTCTATGCTTGCCAAGGAAATCTTGTACCATTCTTCCTGCAAAATGGTGGCAGGTTCAGATAACGATGATGGCGGTGGATTCCTCTCCAATGTAGACAACAAAGATTCAGTAATATTGAGGTCTGGTGACTGTCTTGGGCATGGGAGATGTGACAAATCATCCTCGTGCTCCGAAAACCAGTCCTGGACGATGTGATCTGTGTGAATAGGGGTTTTGTCATCTTGGAAGACATCCCCATCATTGGGGAACAAAGTTTGTAACGTGGGATGGACTAGATCGGCCAAAATATTCAAATATTCTATTGTCTTAATGTGCCCTTGCAGAGTAATCATGGAGTCCACAGAAAACCACGAAATGGCTGCCCAAATCATTACAGAATCCCCACCATGTTTCACTCTTGGCAACAAATAGTATGTATTATAGGCTTGGGATGTGTTTCGCCAGACGTAAACTCGGCCAGAAGAGGGAAACAATATGAAACAAGACTCATCCGACCAAATTACTTCCTTCCAATGCTACATAGTCCAGGTTTTATGACTTAAACACCACTTTGTACTGTTACAGGCATTAGCATCACTGATGAATGGTTTTTGAATTGTAGATCGACCAGAAATACCTTGCTTATGGAGCTCCCTTCTTATTGTTTTGCTACTCACAGGGTTTGTGAGCACGACATTAATTTCAGCAGTAACTTTTGCAGCTATGGTCTTCATATTTTTAATCACAATCCTAATTAATGATCGTCTGCCATGATCACTCAACATTCTCTTTCGTCCGCGCTGTGATTTAGCGGATGATATTTTACCGCTTTTCAAATATGCAGAATAAATCTTAGATACAGTACCTCTTAAAACTCTAAACACTTCGGCTACCTTGCTTAATGAAGCACCCACCAGACGAGCTCCAACAATTTTCCTACTTTCGAAGTCTGTTAGTCTGATATGATGCAATTACAACTTGGACTTGGACACCCCCGTCCATAGGATAGTTAAAGGTGTTTTTTTGTTGACACGCTGCGGAAAAGTGGTTCGTACCATGTAGGCACTCTTTCTTTGGATCCATGGTGGGAACTTCTCATAATGAGGGTTCCCGTTATGCAATATATTTTGAATACTGTAATAATACAAAGTTACATACAAAAAAAGTTCAATTAGTCTGTTGTCGTGGTTAAGATACTCTTGGATCTGAATATGTATAGGCGCATGAACAGTATATTGGATGAGGCTATGTTTTCTGAAAGGAATTTCATCACTAATATTATCTTTCCATGAGCTTGATAGTTGCTGGACGTGTTTGTTACCCATGCCGTATAATTAACGTCTGATGGCTGCGTGAGATGATGGGAACACGTTAGGGGGCATTTGAAGATGTAATGATTGGGCGTTGCAATTACAACTCCATAGAACCCCGACAACGACTGACCTGCGCATAGTATTTACGACGTTGTAAAGGTGGCGTCAGAAGGCGAAAACACCAGCGCCACCTACACATTTCACTTGAATAAACATTTCTTTTCAAGCATGCATTTCACTAGGTGTTTCCATATTTTTGTCCAACTCCTGCAGGAGGCAATGTGAATATCGTAAAAAGTGCACGTAATGTTTGAAATAGGAAATATATTTTTTAACGCAATACAAAATGATAAACAAAGACAGCAAAAAGTGAACAACCGAAAAAAAAGGAGGACAAAAAAGATCTGACTTAAAAAAGGTAGTGAAAAAAGGATCCGAGCGGAAAAAGAGGAAAATAGGTGTTCTGGCAATCGTAATTATAGCTCTTCATAATTAGTCCTGGACCATCGCCAATGGTCCTTCGTGTTGCTTCAGTATGATGTCATTTCAGCTAACTAAACCCTTTCAAAGCTCAACTCCTCATCAGGAAGCTAGCACGAGGCTGCTAGCACTTGTGAAATAGTAGCATTAGTAGCATAAACTATTATTAAAAATACAGCTAAAAAAAACCCGTCAAACTCTATTCTAGCAAACATTTTAGTTGCTCAGATACACAATTAATAGACTAAAGCACAAACTGTGCTGATCGAGTATGAAACAAATGTTCAAGATCTATCCAAGAAAGTTAAATTTTGTTATTTACAAAAATTAAATAATTTCTTAATAAGGTTTTCATGACAATCTAGCAACGACGGATTCCGGGGTTTTGCTTTCATGGTTGACACAGCTTGGCGATTAAAGAATTGAATATAGACGTCCCAAGGAAAATTTTATCTCCTGAGAAAAACATGTTTCTGTCCTCTTATATTTTAAAAAGGGAAAAATGTTTGTTGACCTTCGGTGAATTAAAAAAAAAAATTCTCCAAATGAGGGGATTTCGAAAAGTTTCCACAATTTTTAAAGTAGATGCTTTTAAGACAACTTTACTTATAAAGATTCCCTTGTTGCCAAAGTAAAATAGTAATAAATTGTCTTCAAATAACGCCTGATTATCAACACAACACTTAGACATTTGGAGGTAAATCCTAAACTACATCATAAAGTGTACAAATTGTGTAGTAAATTGCGCAATTTGTGGTCAATCTTCTTAAATTGCGTACTTTTTGAGTTAACTAATAAAAATACTAATCTTTAACAATTTCCTTCTTTGCTTCCAAGAACTTCTACGTAAAGTTAAATAATAGTAGCTTTTTAATTAGTGGTTGTAGTAATTAAATTGTAGTTTTTTACATAATATATAAGCACTATAGCTTTAAAATTTCCTATACAAAATCCTCGACCTTCTATTTACAAGATACTTATATGCAAATAGGCATTTAAAATTTTCTTTCTCCTTCGGAACAGCGTCAAGAAAAGGTTAACGAGTAATTTTTTAGTTTATTGCTGAATGAGTTTTTGTTAGGGTGAGACATTATTTTAGCAATCCATATTATTCAGTATCGCAAAATACCTATTAAAAATAATCGAAGAAATTAATATCGTCATTTATTTTTGTAATACTAACACAGCTATTTCAATTAGCATTCAACATTTTGGGTTATTTAGGTCACATCGCGAAGACGTTAAATTATCTTGAACCGTGCGTTACCAAAGGCTATCAATTACTCATTTTATTTTAGTAATAGTATGAATAAAAATTGCATTTAACATTCAAATAAAAGCTACTTACTAGAAAAATCGCAACGTAACAAAACATAAAACTAATTAGACACTTAAGCTTTTTTTAATAGCCCTATGGGTCAATTTTTGATGAGGTGACGGTGGGTCGGTTGATTTGGGGGTTATATGGCGCACACACCACATACAACACGTCAGACGCAACATATCAATTACTAAACACGCATAGCTTTACTGACACAGATGATAGAAGTACACCCAGGGAGGAATACGCCTGACAGGAATCGAACCGTCTACGACTTGAAGGTTGCTAGCGCAGTGGGCATCCACACTGAATCTCGACTTCCCAATAAAGTCATGGTATCCATCAGAAATATTAATAACAAGTACCTATTGTTTAACCTGCATAAATGCGTTTTTCTATTTTCCTATGCACAATAACTACACAACTTTATAATTTTAGATACAATGAAGATATGCCAAGGAAAAGAGTTAAATCTCTAATATCTCTATATTCAAAAAAAGTTACAGCCGCCGCCGCTGTCGCAGGATTGAAAACTGTTTTGTTTGTCTCGATTCTTAGACGGTTTCCCGAGAAAGTACTGATCAGAAAAATATGAAATTAACATGGTTTCTTATTATTCGTGTTCCCTGGACAACTGTAAAGATCTATTTCCGATGTTATTAGTTTAGGGTTTATTAAGTGTCAAAGTTGAAAAAGTGAGTTTTTTTTAGAGTACCTCTCAACGTAAATTTTTGCAGCTCGTCGAGTTTTTTTAGAAATTTCAATTTGAAATTCGGGAAAAAATCGGGAAATTTTTTTTTAAACTGTCAGATTTATACCTTATTACTATTAGTTTTTAATTTTGCAAATATTGCAGTATACCTCAGAATGTACTCTTTCTTACGGTATAGTTATTTTTGAAATTGGTTAATAAATAAATTCGTTGCGATCAAAAGTTGATCACACAAAGTTTGGAATCTTTGGATATTTTCGCTACTTTTTGTTAAAATTGTCCTACCTACAACTTAATACTTTTTTTTTTAATTTGAATACATCACTGAATACATTACATTATACTCTTTCTTATGGTATTGCGTAGTTATCCCCGGGGATTGTCGGGTGGGCAGGGGGTGGAGCCCCCTAGTATTATAAAAGTATATTGTAGTACAAAAACTTTCCGCACTTCCTTGGCCTCTTTCACCCTTGGGCCCAGGTACTGTGATAACATATGTTCTAGGTCTTCTACCACGGCCTCAGTAATGACGTCATGACCGTGAAACCTGCGCCTATCTATTCTTTACTTATCCCGCTACACATTCAATATGAATTTTGTTTTTCTTGATTTTTTTAATCACCCTTAAAAAAAATTTTGATGATTCTTTTTTGAACAGCCCTCGTATTATGCACTTAAGTAGAGTAATTTCTCTTGGGTGTTCATGGTCAGGTGTCTGCTATAAGAAGGGATCATGGGCATTGTAAGTTTGGAAACCACTGACATTAACAAATGGTTCACGGCCTTTTTCTGTGAATTACTGCTTAAAAATGTCAGTTCTCCAACGAGGCTGTTGACCGCAATTGTGACTCGTTTTCGCATTCTCACATGCATTATGAGAGATCATGCAGACAGCAGAAGTAAAATCTTCGCAGACTGTCTGGTGTATTTGTTTGCACCAAAATTCACTCCCAAATCCTTACGTTAATTTAATTTTGATTATTTCTTTCAGAGGAAAGTCAAGGCTGTGGTTTAGTCCAGAGGTTTGCCTGATTTCCAAGAATGCGACGACGGTCTTGTGTGCAATCCAAGCTCAAAGAAATGCGTTCCAGTGAACTAATGCAATTGAGTGTTCATTTATGTGAAATAAATCTGTAATAAATCTTCGATGATGTGGAAATGATTTATCATGAACACATTTTGTTTGCGCGACTGTTTTTTTCTTCTTTTAACATGTAACTTTTGCAAAAAAAATGTAGTTTTGCAAAACTGGTTAAAAATGTATTAATGCAAGTGGTAAAGCTTACAAGTACCGATTGATTGACATTTTCGAACACATCTTAATGCCGATGACTGATTCCTCTTCAAAGTTGATTTTTATTAGCATAAACAAGTTTTTGATACTAATTTAACAAGGTTTTATAATTGATTTATTACTGTATTCAAGGGAGAAAAACGTCTATTTTTAAGAAAAGCGTTCAAATAGGTTTACAGTATTTTGTCAAGAAAATGTTATTTCTGTAAGAGCGATTTTCAGTGGAACTAAGAACAAGTCACCGGAAGACGAATATAATATAAATCCGGTCGGATTTATTTATTGCCATTTTGCGATGTTAGTGGTTAAGTTTTATACATTAAAAAGTTCGTGGGAAACAATTAGAACCACATTTCAAAGAGAAGCAATCTACCACAGTTGAATAAGCCATATTTTAAGCTTTAAGAAATTTTGTAGATCAAAAATCCGCACAGTAAATTGTTTATTTGATTGTGCGCATTTTTAACAATCAAAAATAATGTTTATTTGTTTTACATATTATTTGTCTAAACCTTTGAGATATTCTATTTCTTTCAGGTAGGTAGGAAGTTAATTAACCCACTGTTGCAACACAACGGGCTATCGGCGACTATCATGAATCAATTCCTAAGTGAAAAATAAAAGAACACCCCCTCCTAGTTTTGAGCCACGGTCAGATGACGCGAACAACACCTCAGTTGGCACTACCTCTCCAAACTTACACACCACACCAACATAAGCACATATGAGGATACAAAAAATTTAACGTGCACAAGCCCGAGTGTACACGACGGTCAGTGGCTGTACCGAGTTTTGAACTCGCAAGCTTTCATTCATGATATTGCAAGCATTTGATTGTTCCAATGTAAAAAAACTTCACGCCATAACAAGGTAAAAAGTTGCCCAATCTTACGACACTGGCGAAATATGTTTTTCTAGTGGATTTGTTATTGAATAGTGTGTGTGTGTGTGTGTGTGTGTGTGTGTGTGTGTGTGTGCGAGATACCGAAGCAGATGATTGCATAGTTATGACGACACATTAAGTGGAATTTCCATCCAACTAGGAAACATTTTACTTCGTCACAAGGAAATAGACAATTTAATCAAGCAAAAAATAAATAAAACAGCAACGTATATATCGCAAAATATGTCAATATTACTCCTTTGTAAGAGATTTCTCTTTATTCAGGATTGCGTCGCTTAAATTATCAAAAAGGTAACGTTTCTAGTATTAATCAACAAATAATGTATATGTTTAATAATTGCTTAGTTATGTTGTTGTGCAAACATTAAGTACATAATGCACTTCATTCATACAATTCACATTATCTGTTTAAAATTGTGCAAGATAATTACAAAATTTTTTGATTCAATACCCCTTTGTAAACACATTAACAACTTGGTATACGATGAATAGCTGTTACAAAACGTTCAAAAAAGTCTAGACAGGTTTGGAATTTGTAGTTGAAGTAGACCATATATATTATCTGAACATTTCATTCTTCAAAACTCGACTGTATGTTCTACAAAATGTGAAAAGTCCAAAATAAACAAACCCTGTATTAATACCTATTTTCGATACTTAATTAATATAACTTCTATCACTTTCCAAAAAGCATTCGTGAAGTCAGACTAAACAACATTCTAAATTCAAAATTGTGTCCATTGAAGTTTACGTCATCTGACCGTGCTTCAAAATTACGTGGTGTTGTCCTCGAATCTTTTCCATAGGGGATTGATCCCGGACCGTCGTCAATAGCCCGTTGTATTGCTCTTGTACGATATCAATTATCATTACCATTGAGGCTTATGACTCTGATGTCAGTATTGGACTATATAGTTCGGTTATATAGTGCGGGCTTCAATTATAAATTGAGTGTAAAGAATTTACATTGCCTGGATTCCAACGAGAGTTATAAATTGTCCATAATTTTCGGAGGAATCGTCAATTTAATCAAGATCTAATTTAAGAGCACTGTCCTAAATTATTTATCTGAAAAAATAAATTGAAACATTAATTTTTAAATTAAGCTTTTATTTACATATGAAATGGAAGACAAAATACAAATCGGTACAAGTTACATCAGAATATTCCAACTGGAATAAAAAATTAGTGCAAATCTGTCTAAGATGTATCACTCAGAACATTCTGAACTCTGTTCAGAAACTGGACTTTGGCTATTAACGGAAGAGGCAGCATTAGTATTAAATTATTATATGAAATTAATGTAACTTATTTAAAATATTATCAAGCTACCGTTTTGTCATGTACTCTTTATACCTCGTATTCTTACTATTGTTTGACAACATAAATTGATGCTAAATTATTCTAATGAAAAAATAAAGAATTTAAAAAGCATATTTTTCTTTTGTTTATCACATTCTAGCATTTCGTAAGCATAAATTAACACTATCGCCTCCCTCTCTCTCTCTCCATGTGTTTTCTTTTGTTATTGTGTCCTCATAATCTTCGTGAGTTTTGTCCCACAATGCAGGCTGCATTTGCACAGCAGTAGTTCACTTATCATTACCTAAACTTACCATTACTAGAAAAATATGACAAATAAACAAGGAAAACAAATTCTCTCAAAACGGCAGCTGATATCTCTAGGAATAAAAAATCACCAGAAAATGGTCTCCCTCGTGTGAATGACGCAATACCTCGCTATGTAACATCAGTCTTCTTCATACAAAAAAAGTCGCCGGTGACTGAACTTCCTCGGCGACAATTTTTTCCTCTCTCATACCGGTCTCCTGCGAGTCTTCTCGTATGAAATGCTATAGTTTCTATGTTTTTCCGTAGACTCTATACCGGTATGAGAGATCGATCTCCTTCGTGTGAAAGAGCCCTTACAGTTATCCGTCGCCAGCACGGAACAAAATTAAATTTATAAATATCCTAGAACTACCCCAACTCAAAATGGACGAGCTCTGTTTCTATAGCGACCACCAGAAGACTAACGGTGCTTATAACTACGTTATGCGCAATTTATAGTGCCGTTGTCGTGTCCATTTCTGAGTCAGATGTCGCCGTGAGCACGTTTAGCACAGTGTTGACGAATTCGACCATTTTCTTGCTGTGAAGGTGTCTCAGGTTGGGAATCGACGGTTTGCAGAGTAGCTACGATTGAATATAGGATGAGGTATTAGTTCAACGCTCAGACAGTTTTTACAATGTCCGTACATTCTGTTTATATCTCTACTATTAAGAAAGGAAGTGTCTGTCTATGTCTGTATAAGGTGTGCAGTGTCCTGACGAATCTATGGCACTAATGAAATTTGATATACAAGCAGTCCGAATTTTTTGTGTCCAGCCCGAATTTCAAAATTTAATCTAGCACATTTTAAAATTAATTTATTATTTTTCACCTTACTTTCTTCTTTCCGGAATGTGACGTCACCCCTACCTCGAATGAAAAAGCCAGCGAATTTTGCGATTTTCGACCGCTGACATCACAAGCGTTTTGAGTCCGAATGCCTTTGGAACCAAGAAGAAGCAAACCAAACGGGAATACGTGCAGTCACCAGGGGGTTGGCGATCGTCACACCTGACCCCACGAAAAGAACAGTCACGGGCAACACCGTGCTGGCCACGCAATTAATTTCCAAGCTTTCAAACCATCCTGTTTCCAGGCTGGATATTGTGTAGTTAATTGAGTCAAATTTATCTTGTTTATAAAAATTCATAACGGATAAAATCTAGTTGATGGTAATAGCTTTTCGTTATCTGGGAGACAAGAGGCCGTTGTAAACTGTCATCCTGGTTACCCACCTTGTAGGAAAACAGTCTAGAAAACTGGAAAAAGGGTTAAGAAGTTATCCGAATTGAGAGTGGATCTAACATACAATCGCCGATCTCACGTCAAACACAATACTGTACTGTCACTAGATACCAAGGCTGCCACGAGCGACCTTCTGCTAGTACATAGAAGACAAGGAGTATCTTTTTAAGCTAAATCGTTTTTCAAAGTTGCTATATGTAAACAACAATTTCGTCAATTTTTTTAAAATTACTAATAGCGGAAGAACACTTTTAGGATATTTCATTGGAGAAAATTTTCCAAAGAATATTGTGGCGTTTTTGGCACCACAGTAATAGAATGGAGTCGAACTCAGCTGGATACGTTTACAAGATATTTATTACACTTAAAAGGTTTCAAATAACACATAGAAGACTATCTACATGTTATTTACAGTGAACAATCAATGTACGAATGTTCATGAAGAAACAATATGTTTCTCTTCACAGTAAGTTTTTTTTGTTTCCCGGTGTTTAACTTCATCGTATAGCTATCCGAGAGCATTTTGCGACCTAGCACAAATTCCTCCTCCTCTCGCCTCCGTCTATCGTTTCCTGGGGGGGGGGGCCTCCGTCTCCCTCATAGAATGTTGAATCTGGTGTTTTTCGATGACACTCGCAGCATTAAGGGATGTCAACTCACAGCTGTGAGCCCCTCTTTGAACCTCGGAACTATTAGAAATGTTGTGTGTGACAAGCCAGCAAGTAGTCGGATTATATGCCGACCCTACGACCGATTTAATGTCGTTCTGGCCCGACATACATGTTTTCTGTGGATAGCCCGTCCACCCTTCTCTCGTGGAAGACCCACGATAATTCAGGTGCTGACAGCTGTTTTCCAGACGAGGGCTATCGGAATCGCATATGTTAGAATGCGAGAACGACCGGTTTCAGAACTAAAAGATTCCAATTCTTTCAGAATTTCACATATTGTATTAATGTTATATATGAGGGAGGGAAAACTAAACTTACCTATCTTCTTTATAGTTTGCTTTTTAAGGTAAACTGAAACACTGAGATTTGAAGAAACAATCACTGAGCACATAATTTCAGGAATATCCGACTGACCGACCGGAACAAAAAGTCCGTATCATATCGTCTTTTTTCAGTCGTCACAATGTCAAGTTTTGGCGCCAAGCAGAACCGTGAATGAAAACATCGGTATCGGAGGGTGCTAGATTTTCATTATTAAAACTTTATTAGAAGAGACAGCATATATTTACTTAATTTATATTTATATAACTCTTTAACTTCATGCTTAACTATCACATTTTGTGTTTTAGCTGATTCATTCATTCACCAACAAAGTTGCTACTAAAATAGAGTTTGAAGTGGAGATTTTTTGCATTACTATTTTTAAACATTTATGCTACTATTTCACAAATGCTTTTGTTGTGACACTCAGAGATTTTCACCTTCCTGTCGCTTATCAGGTCTTTAAAATGAGTACGAAGTTTCTGATGATTCTGGTTCTGATTGCCGTCAGCAATGCAATGTCACCACCGTCATGTCCTGCAGATGTCTGCAGTGTGGTGTTTTGCGTGAAAACTCTCTGTGGTCCCCATGAACAAATTAAGAGAGGAGGAGGCTATTGCGGCTGCTGCGACAGCTGTGAAACTAAAACAGGTAATACATGCTCTCTCACTATTTTTACAGGCAGTATACTATTATTTAGACCAGTGGTCGTCAAAGTATTTAATATCGTCCCCCAGAAGTCGATTTAACTTTGTTAGGGGTCGATATAAAAATATACGACATCATTTTAAGTGTAATAATTATTCTATTATGTATATCTCCTATCCCGTATGAATTGCTAAGAATCACGTCAAAAATAAAAACGCCTTCCTTTGACGTAAAGGCAATATATAGTAGGTGTTCCAAATATCGCATAACCTGACTATTTATCTATACCTCAGCCTCCTGGGTTATGAAATCCAGATGGAAACTAAATGAATATGACTAGAAACTAGTCTTCTTTGGTTTCCAGAGATCATATACCTTCTTTACTTATGTCAGTTTAAGTAACCAATAAAACTTTAAAACCCAAGAGAATTTTCAAGAGTCGGTCTACCCCCTGTTTCAATTTCCACCCACCCGACGAAATTAGAAGCTGCTATTAAAAACGAGTTGCAATTAGAGCATACCTACCTTTAGTATTTAATATACTTTCAAGTCATATAAACGAAATTATGATTTGGCAACACTTACCTAGATATTCCCTGAATGGATTGGAGACAAAAAAAATACGTTGATCACAGCCTTAAATACTTCAGATGCGATAGTGTTGTTGATATAACTGATAGGAAAGTTGCCGGTAGCTCTAGGAGCGGCAAAACCCTAGACCGTCAAGGTAACTACATAAACTCATAGAAGTCCCGCATAGTAGCTTGCAAAAACGAGTAGGCGATATTAAGCACAGGGGCGATACTTGGAACACCTACCCTAATTTAATATATACTATATTATGCATACAATATACACTATATACAAAATAAACGATTTAAAAATCCACAAAAGTGTATTTTCTCTTGTCCTATTGTAATTACGTATTAGTAAAACTGAGGGAGTCGATAAAAAGCCAAGAAACTCGTGAAGGGGTTCGACGGTCAAAGAAGTTTGGCGACTCCTAAATTAGACTGACATAATAATTTATTATAGACATTATATTTATATTTTATGCTAGCAATATACCCTACCTTACTTGGTGTGAATTAGTTAACTCTAGATTGAAGAGATGATCAAAATATATAATCACTTATGTCTTTCGTAGAATAAAATAATATTTGAACACCTCTCGCCATCCTTATAATGTCTACAACTTACTTTGGTCACAAATCCTACACATACATATCCATTCATGTAATACATTTCACATACATCGTACCCTTGCTGTACGACAGAGCTACAAAATGACGAAAGGTGACTCTAAGGTTACTACAACAAAAGACGATTTTGAGGGAGGTTTGGAATTCCTTTTCTTAAATTCATTTTATGTTCAACTCAATTAATAAAAATGACGATTTACGACGAGTGCACCCGCACTCATAGTACACAAAATAAACAATTTTTTTTTACTTGTGGAACTCTTGCATCAATCATGCGACATTGTCGAATTTCGTCCTCTTCTCCTCTCATTGTGACAAAGAATTTTTTAATGTTTGAAATGTCTCAGTTCGAATTTTTTTTAACATTATTATTTTTTCAACAACGGCATTATTCTTTCAATAACGGCATTATTCTTTCAAAAAGACATTATACTTTCAATAACGGCATTGTTCTTTCAATAACATCATAATTACACTTACGATTTGCTTTATTCTGACTTACTTGCCACTTTAAGTCGAATACTTTGTGGTGGAGTTGCGTACGATGAAAAGGAAATATATTTTATTAAAATAATAACTATTTAAAACAGAAAACAAAAGAAAACAGCGAAATAGAAACAAAATAAAAGTTGTGACAAAAGTTGTTTTAATGATATTAACTCAAGATTCTTTTTTTATCTCTTGATCTTGCACAGTTACCACTTTAAACTAAAAAGTGCACAAAGTTTAGAAATGCGTTATTAATGAGTACGAAAGAAACAGAAAGTATCAGTGCTCGCGATCAACCAAGACGAGTTTCCGTTTCATTCTCGTTCGTTAAAAAATATCGTCTGTTCCAAATATTCGGAAATAGTTTGCGTTGCACAAAGAACAAAAATAAGACCCGAAATAAATGAAGTAGCAGAGCTAAAACTCCATAAAAAATAATTTTTGGAAAAATAATTGCTTTTTTAGCAGTATTTTAAAGCAATTAAAGTAATCGTTTTTTGGCAGTACCGGTAAAGCAATCCTAGTAATACGAACATAGAACAGATAGATGGACAGACAGACTTACGGAACCAAGTTCAATCACTAAATGAAAATACAAGAGGCGGATTTGGCATCAGAAGGGTGCATAACGTATAGAAAACTTGAAATTGGTCAAAAATAGTTAATGTAACAAACAAATACTCCATTCTTATATCGATAAATTGTTACAAAAATATGGTGAAAAGCCAATAAATAATTTATTTTGATGCGTGATATTACATTGATCTAACAATTGTTTTAATATTTGGTCTAATTTTTGTAGTACCCGATAAAATTAATTCTAAACATTTATTAATTAAGTGTTTCCTATTCTTCACTTTGTTGATAGAATGATTGAAGAAGTTTGTTCACAGATATATTATGTTGACCCAAAGAGAAGTGCGCATTTTAATGTATCCTTTTATCAACGAAGTTTTATCACAAATTGGCTAACGTCGGACATTTTAAAGTTAAAATAATGCATGACGTGGAGGGCCACCAAAAAACAAAGGAGAGCCGTATTAGACCCGAAGACCGCTGTACTATAATTTATACTTCAGACTGTTCATAGTTTGTTAAACAAAATTAAATAATTGATTATTTAAAAAGTTCTTGAATCCATTCGAACTATTTAAGTGATCTTAGTTAGAACTACTCAGAAACTATAGGGACAAAAAAATTAAGCAACTAGCTTATAAAACATCTATTGTAGTACATAATTCTAAGTGAGAATATATTTTAAATCTTTAAGTACTTAATTTAGACGTAATTGCAATAATTGCATATTTAATTTTAGCCAATTGGTCGACCAACAATTGACGTTATTTTTATTCCTAAATTGAATGTATTTAGCCCGGGAGCAGAAAGTGCTTAAAACTGCAATTTTGGTCGATTTTTTTTCAATCATAAATTGCGATGTTCTGCAGTGTAAAGAACGCTTTCTGCCACATTTTTTTTCTTGCTACGGAACAACCTCCTTACACCGCCTAAATTACCACAAACACTTTGCAAATAACACATCTTCCATGTCAATGACAAAATATTTAACTTCAATAGTTATCAACAGAATTGCAAGTTCTGAAAGCATGCCTTGGTTTTAAATAAAGTAAGTTAGTTAATTCTGTTGTTTTATCTCTAATATTATAAAAGGAAGTGTTTGTTTGTTTGTTTGTATATTTCTTGCACTCAAAGTTGTGAAGAATCTATGGCACTTAAACTAATGGGATTCGACACACAGGTAGTCCGAATATTTTGCAATTTTATTGCCAAGGCGAATTTTAAAATTCAATCTAGAACTTTTTTAAATGAATTTAATAGTTTTTGTCACCCTTATATCTTCGTTCCTTCCCGCTCCGGCAATTGAAGAAAAGACGGAATTTTGCTATTTTTCCCCTATGACGTCACGCCACAATCGTCACTATATACGTCAGCCTTCGAACCGTGCCAGGTTATTTCACCGTCGGCTCTTCGCAATCAAATATGAATGTTAGTTTCTCTCTCAAACGATTCCACAGCGGACATTTTGACTGAAATTGTTTAGTTCTTTTTTGTAAAATCAGTTAAAGATAGATATAGAAAATTTCAACTGATTTGAAATCTTCGGAAAATTTTATACGACATAGATTCCTTAATTTTCTTTTAATAAATAATTTTTCAATAAAATATTTATATTTTCGCAAAGAGATCGTGACGTCACGCCTATTGAATCTCTTCGTAATTCGAATTTTTCCGAATTTGGCAACTACGAGACCATTACGGAGTTGTATGTGGTGTTCGTTTGCGAAGCAAACCATAGTTTATTAAATTCATAATTTGGTTTGCGAAACAAACCAATTGGGAATCCGTGATGGTTGTTATCCAATAGGCTACGAATTCTCATTTGGTTTGCGAAGCACACCAATAACTCCACAAAAGCAACTAGCACGGGCAAGACAAGCAGTGGCTAGTTAGAAATATGCAATACATATTTAGCCGATAGTTGTGTTTTACGTGTTTTTAATTTTAATGCAATTTTCAAAATTCGAAAAAAATGCCTGCAGAAAAATTGAAGTTGCTTAGAGTTGTGTTGCAGAGCACTGAATATAATTCTGCACCTGTGGTCTTAAAAACAGAAAAGGCAAAGATGACTTATATACATTGAAAATATGATTTTAAAACACCCAGCTATATTTCATTATTTATTACACTGAATGCCGATATTAGACTTAATAATTCAGTATCGTAAAATGAAAACTAATTGTTTTTCTTTTTCAGCTTGAAAAGTCACAGCAAAATAGAAGTTTGTTCCATGAGAAATACTTCCATCGCAGTTTCTGAAAAAAAAACCATGGCAATTAATTACATAATACATACAACTAATGTAAAATCCTATAATGTATTTCAATAAATATTAAATTTTTTTAATGTTTGGTTTTAAAACGTGTCTTTCTTTATTTAATACCTACCCAACCTTACTTGGGTTGAATTGGTAAACTGTTAGAGTGAAAAGTGATTGAAATTATCACATGTCTCTTTCGTAGGAAAATGCCATCAATATCTAAGTGTCAGAAAAATGCTCAATTAACAACTTTTCGAAATTTGTATAACATCTACAATTTACTTTACATACTAATCTAATACATGGATACCCACATAATACATTTCACATGTATCGCATTCCTATTTATAAGACAAAATTGCAAAAGGTGATACTATGATGACTACAAATGTTTATTTTGAGTTTTGATGTGATTATGAATGCCCCCTTTTAAGTTCATTTCCTGTAAAATTGTGTAACTTTTTCGTAATAATGAGGTATCTATGGCAAATACAAAAGCACTCATATTTGTGTTACCAATATTTTCACTTGTGGCACTCTTGAACCAGACATGTGATCTTTACGTATTTCGCAATCATTAAGGGAAGGAAGACAAATTAATTTGATAAAATATTCATTACTAAAAGCTTTTTTAAAGCGAATACATTACAACATGAAAATTCCATTTGGTTACACGTGCAGAAACAAAAGTTAAAATTGAATGTAATTAGTACAGAAAGAGCAAAGGTATGGGTCCATTAGACAGCGGATAATTGTTTTAGAAAATCACGGCTTTCAACACAATTTTAACAGACACAATAAAAAGGTAGCTTCAACTAGTAGAGAAGGCAATAGCCTTCATTCAAAACAAGGAACTTTTATTATTTCAAAAGTCATAGTTAGGACTTTTTCTTACATTAATATTCTTTCAATACCGGCGAAGTTCCATTTAAAATGTGCTTTATTTTTCTTTGCATGCAGTTTCAAAGCTAATTGTTCGCGTGGTTGTTGCATGTGATTAATATAATTATAGTTTATTTAAGAAGTATTTATTCAATTTGCAGTCACAGAAATCAGAACGAAAGAAATTTAAAGCAAAGTCAGCGGAAAAATAAAATTTTTCTATATATTGTAATTCATGATTCTTTTCTATCTCAAAAACACACTTTGTTGCCACCTGTTTAAAAAAAGGGAATGGTTATTTAAATTATTGAGTGCAACTTTCAATAAAACGAAGAAATATTTTAAGATATTGATGAAAACAAGATTTAATGAGTTTGCTTAATAATTTTGTTCGGGAAACATGTCAAACATTTTAAAATTTTCCGAATAAATTCAATTAGCTACCAGTCTGGTTCATAAGGTTTTGTGCTGTGTATTTTACTCTTTTTGCAAAACAAAATTGTACGATTAAGTGTATTACGGAAGTAAGGAGTTTGTAGAAAGTAAAACGAAATGTAGACGCGTCTTTAGTAAATTGGACACAAAATAATTAATTCCTACCGCGTGCTTTAGTGCAAAATTGAATATTTTATTTCTTCACTATATTTGGAAATTATTTATAGTATGAAAAGAAAAACTAAGTGAAATATATAAACTACCCCACAATAATGGACCCGACGCCAGCGGATTTGCATAAAATCCGACTGCTTGTTTGGGGGTGTTTTTCGTGGGATGTATTGGGATCTTTGCGTGTTGTTTCTGGTTAATTGAACGCGGACGCCAACAAAAACATTTTAGACCAGGCTTCGATATAAATTTTTTAATACCGGTGCACAAGGTGCACCTAAGTTTTAAATTAGGTGCACAGAATATATTTTAAGTGCACATTTAAAAATAACGTAATGTACGAGCATTTATGTAATGTAAACTACTTTATTAGTTAGATATGTTTAGATAGGTAAGTAGTAGATAGTAAATAAAAATATTTAAACAATTTAATTTATCTGCGAAATTATTACTTACAAATATTCAGTCAGCATACATAGGTGGGCAAAAAACACAAAAAATAAACGAGTACTCTATATTTTAAGTAGATAAAATCTGAATTTTTAAAGATAAATACTGAAAATATTTGTGTATGATACGCAGTGGTCAGACAATTCTCAGGAATTCCTACGGCTTTACACTTTATTGAAACACGAGGTGTTTACAGAAATGGGAGGGATGCCTATCGTTCGTTTGTGGTCAAGTGATCTAAATTCCCCCTTCTCTGGCTGTCGCGACAGTCGCTTCAACAGAGACATCTGAAAAAGTTTCAATCATCGGAAAGTTCTGGTGGCAGTGACACAAGTAAACTTTCCTCCTGTATAAACCCGTTACGGCCCAGTGATTTTGTTTTTGCATTGTGTGTATTTAGGAATTTTAATTACTTTCCTTTAGAGCGAGAGAGGTCAATACTAATATTTTGTTCAACCATCAAAATAACATAAAACACGTTACTCTCCCTTTTTTTAACGTTAGGTGCACCTGGTGGGAAAATATTAGGTGCATAATTTTATCTTCATGTGCACAGTGCACCCGGGTATTTCGAGCCCTGTTTTAGACAATCAGGTTCAATTTACGTGAAAATTCATAATATTACTAATTAAATGAGCTATCAAATTAGAAAAAAGAATCCAAATGTTATTCAGTCGATGTAAAATTAGTGGATTAGTCTAATACTGCTTTTGTCACGTTTCAAAGGCAATATGTATTCATGGTCTATGAATACTTCTTTCCAATAAGACAATTAAAGTTAAAGCAGTAATTGTTTTCACGGACCACTCCATAAACCTTTTCACAATAGGTAAAAGTCTCTTTAGTGGCAAGGATATTTTAGTTGATTAATAAACTTTATTTCCTTACACACTGCACGTTATTTCACTTACATTATATCAGGTAAGTACAGAAAACGCACCATCCTTAGATGTAATGAATCGGCAGGTGTACCAACCAGTAGTTTATAGGGACAATGGTTATGCAATGAGAATGTAAAAGCTATTAAATTCATAATGTCTTCTGCTAAATGGAATACATGCGTGTTAATAAATGATCATACAGTTGATACAAGGTGATTGCACAAAATGGAACGTCGTTATTCCTCATTCCGTTAAAAGGCAAACACACACTTGAAAAACCTGTTGATTATTTCCGTACTGAATCAACAGGTGTGTCAACGTGTAAATCTTTTATTGGGCTTAGTAGTTATCCATTTGTTCGACTAATAGATTGGAAGACATATATTGCTTAGGTACTCAAATATGATTGATAACAATACATCCACACAGAATGAGATGAATGCCAAAAAAAAAAAAAAATCGGCAAAATGATGTATTATTATAGAGGAAATATTATGAAATGGTTGTGGTCGATTGATTTCTAATGTCTTAAGGCCACAAAGGCCATATTTAGTCATGCAGCGCCAAACACGTCAACATCAAGTAATCGATATACACAAATTAAATGTTGAGGATTCCTGACATTTTAACAATATTTTTCTCAAGTTCGATTACGGTACGTAGAATAGAGAACAAACATGTCCTTAACATTAGGGGATTTCCAGTATCATTACTTCATGACCCACAGAGGTTAGGAAATTAAGAAAAGCTTAAATACAGTCATGTGAAATGCACGTGTACAAGTAGGTTACAAGTACAGTCGCGTGTAACCTCTATCGGAAGAACTTCCACCACTAGAGGTGGTACCGAAACTTCCACCATTTGCAGTTGATCTCGAACTTCCACCACTGGCTATTTATACAGAACGTATACTAAGTGAAGATTTTGAAGAAAAACCTTCTGTTGGGCCTGGTGTAGTTTTTTTGCTTGCATCCACATCTAGAGGTGGAAGTTCTGGTTCAACCGCAAGTAGTGAAAGTTCTGGATCAACAGTCAGTGGTACAACTTTTAGTAGGGAATCTTTTGGATCAAGTTAGTAGAGGAAGTTATGGATCAAAAGTTAGCGGCGGAAGTTATGGATCAACAACAAGTGTATGAATTTAATGAAAACATTTACAACTACTCATCCCAATGCTCCAACTTACGGTTCCTCTCCAAAATCGTCATTTTGTGAAAGTTCTGGGTCAACCGAAAGTGTGGAAGTTCTGGGTCAACGGCAAGAGGTGCAAGTTCTGGATCAATTTCTAGAAGAGGATCTTCTGGATCAACAGCCAGTAGAAGAAGTTTAATGATGACTTCTGAAACTACACCAGCTGATGCTCCCAACTATGGGTTCCTCTCCAAAATCGTTACATAATGGCAGTTCTGGATCAACTGTTAGCGCTGGAAGTTCTGGATCAACAGCCAATGTAGGCAGTTCTGGATCCGCATCTAGTGGTGGAAGTTCTGGTTCAATTTCAAGTGGTGGGATGTAGTGGATTAACAGCCAGTGGTGCAAGTTCTGGATCACAGGCCAGTTGAGGGAGTTCAGTGAAAAGTTCTGTAACAACACCAGCCACAGCTCCAATTAAAGATTCTTCACAAAATCTTCACATAGTGGAAGTTCTGGATTAACAGCCAGTGGCGGAGGTTAGGAATTCTGTATGATAAACTGCAATTGGAAGTTCTGTTACCATCTCTAGTGGTGGAGGTTAGGAAATGAAAAAAAGTTTTATATATTCATGCGAAATTCACGTATTTAAGTACGTTATAAGCACAGTCACGTGTAACTTCTATTTTGAAGAACTTCCAGAGGTGGTACCAGAATTTCTACCACTTGCAGTTGATCCAGAACTTCCACTAGGGGAATATGTTGAAGTGGAACGTTTAGTTGGAGCAATGGCTGGTGCAGTTTTTCGCTTTCGTCGACATCTAGTGATGGAACTTCTGGGTCAAACGTAAATGGTGGAAGTTCTAGATCAACTTCTAGGGTCGGAAGTTCTGGATCAACAGCCAGTGGTGCACCTTGTGGATTATTTTCTAGCTGAGGATCTTTTGGATCAACTGCCAGTAGATGAAGTTCAATAAAAACTTTTGCAACTAACTGTTTGTTGCTTAAAATTTGGAGGGTTGTTATCATCTTATCTACTCCGTTTGTTTTTTATCTATAAAATCGTTTCAAAATTTCCAATTGGAGGCGTCTCAACGTGAAGAATGCTAACTGTTATATTAGTTGTTTCCTGCGAACCAAGAAGTCGTGGTTCCATTGTTTGTAGGTAGTTCGAAAAACTTACCAGACATGAGGTAGCTTCAAGGATTCGTAGCCCACCTTTACTTCGGGCCCCGGTACCATGGTGCCGTCCACATTTTCCATACATGGGCCCTGCTATTTCCATCCACCTACATCCACCAATTTCATTCTTTTGTGTCATATAAAAGGAAAGGTCAAAATAAAAGCGATAGTGAGAATATAGATGGCAGCACGAACGCAGCATCCTGTTTCTATTTTCATCGAAACTATAAATGCGGAAATTATTGAATGATCGAAACCTTTCTAGCTGAAGTGTCTCACATAGGTAAGTTATATTTTCAACGTTCTTCAATGTATCACAAAATTGAAACTGTGCCCGAAATTAAGCAGTTCGCTGTCTGTATTTTATGCACATCTCACGTTCACATACGCACTTAATAATGCTTGGATTCTGTATTAATATAATATTTTTAAATCATTATTGTATTAAAAAAAGGCCTTTGTATATTCTAAAAAATTAGAAATGAAGCGCTTCAGTTAACGTTATAGAGGTATTTAAGTAAATAAGGTAATCTAACAATGTTATTGATCGCCTGTTTATTAGTTTCAGAATAGAGTAAGAGAACTTTGGGAACTCGAAAAATAGGTAGTTGTTTTTAATCTAATATTCGTGTTCTATATTTATTTTGTGCTCTGTATGTAGCATGCACTCTGTTTCAAATAAATGTACATCTTTTCATTGAGGACTTTTAATAATTCGCATGATCGAGGAATTTCCGAGAAGGAAACAAAACGTTCGCCACCTGTTTCAAGTATTAAACAACGACTTCCTAATAAATACAGCATTTCGACAGTCACTTGTCGCAAGATTTGGCCGATTGCTTGACAATCATAGTACGTACCAGTATTTCCAATCACGCTGGATAATCACTTTAACCAATTAATAATTTGCCTCACATTTATAATTCATACTTTTCCTCACAACCACGTGACAATCTTCAAACTAAGCGACCTTAAGTAATAACACGAATCATTGAAAGGCCAATGCGTACGAAATAGCATGAACTCATCTATATATATAATTCTCTTACGTGGCACGCAAAAAAGACGTTATTTGTAATCGCGTTTTGGCAACACTGTACGATTGTTTGTTTATCGCGAAGTCTAGCGCATCGATTGAATTTATAGCGTTATCGGATGAAATTTTATTGAAAAAAAAAAGGAAATTTTAATGAGCTGTTGCAGTTAGTTTATAATAGAAATCAAAGAAAGCGGAGGATCTTTTCAGGGCCATTTAAAGAACGGTGCTTTTCAGGGCCAACAATTACAGTTCAACAAGACACTTGCACTACAACTTTCGGCAACAAACTCAATGAAAAAGTGTGGGTCGTTTGAGTGCTGGGAAAATGTACACACAAACAACATGCTGGGTATTCAATTTCCAAAGCAACGCTCACATTTCGAGTCAAAATTTGCACAAAGTTTTCATTTGAATTCTGATTTTAGAGATACTGTATATATTTTTTATGTAATACAGCACATTTAGATTTGAAAAACATTTTTTTGGTAACATATTTTGTAAACAATCCCTTCTGCTAGCACACATGTCTTCATTGAGGCGAGCGAAGCGAGTATAGGTTCGCGCAGCGAACCAATGAGGATTGCGAAGCAATCCTCCGGGGGTTGGCGAGCGTTAGCGAGCAGGGGGCAGGCCCCCTAGTAAATACTATATTCTATGAATCACGAAATAAATGCAACGATTGGAACAATAACTATCAATTATGACAATTCAATTACATACTTGCCAACGTTGAAAACTGTACAACAGTTAAACGTTTGCAACCGAACGCCCCTTTCCATAAAGCACAACATAAATACATGAATTAATTTGTAATAGAAATATCTGTATATGTCACAATAACTAGTATTATTTGTATTTAAAAATGCATAAGTTAAAATTCACATTTTTTTTCAACTGCAGAAACTTAGCAAAGCAGTAGTGCTTTAATATCAAACTGAACATATGCACTGTAAAAAACATATTCACTTTACGAGTACATACACATTGCATACGAAACTGTATGTTAAAATGCATAAGTAAAAATTCACATTTTTTTCAACTGCAGAAACTTAGCAAAGCATTAGTGTTTTAATACCAAACTGAACACATGCACTGTAAAAAACATATTCACTTTACGAGTACAAACACATTGCATACAAAACTGTACATCAGTGTGTTTACGAGTACATACACATTGCATACGAAACTGTACATCAGTGTGTTTACGAGTATATACACATTGCATACGAAATTGTATATTGCATACCATTTATATTTGCGTCAGGATTACAGATCATTGGTGTTCATAAAACTTATTTGCAAGTAGATGAAAGAAAAAAAAAATGTTCGATTTACAAAGTTAGTTATTTCATTTAGTGTTTTATCCAGAAAAGGGGTTGCAGAAAAATTCAATGAAGCTGTAGTAACTTTTTCGGTTTCCTTTAATAATTCTGCACTGAATTTCTGATCAAAACGAAGTTTGGGGTTTGTGTCTGTTAAATATGATTCCTTCAGATGAAAGGAATGACACAGACCATGTGGATCGGAAAATGGAAAGAAAGGATTTATTGAAGACGCAACACATACTATGCATACAGATTTGAGAAGATTGCAGAACTAACAAATGCCTGGAATAAATGACTCAGTCCTAGCAGCACAAAGAAAGATACTAAAAGTTCTATGGGCGATTACATTATACAACAGTGTCTTCAACACCAACAATCTTTCCAACGAGGCTACAGATTGTTACACTCTGCATCGGAATGGAGGATGAGCAGAATACAAAGCATAATTTTGGCCAATCTAGCGAATATTAGAAGTCCATCAGCTACTCTTATTTTACCCTTTTAAACCCACTACACATAAATACGGTCACATCCTTCTATTATCACAGATAAATCTTTCAGCTGAAGACAACAAAACTCGTTTTCCTACTCATCCATTGATTCATCTTTGCACTCATCAAGTCCGATAGAAAATTTTAGTGGATGGTTGCAGAGAATGAAATATTTCGATTGCTCGATCGAAATATTAAAAATCTGTAGAAAAGACAGACACATCCGTAAATCAGTAAAATTAAGTGGAAATCCGTAACAGTTGGCAAGTATGCAATTACGATTTTTGTTATTTTTTAAAACTCGTTATGGCAGCATCTTGGGACTATTTATTCATTGTTAAGACATCTCCATCTCCTGGACGGATCTAAGTTTATGTTCTCAGTGTAGGTTGTTTCTCCGCAAATACCATGTGCATAAATTTCAATTTTTTGATATCCTCTTCATATTATTTTTCATGGTCATACTCTTTATGAAACAGATGATATCATGTTCATATTAGTTTTCATGTTTAGCTACTTATTATTGCAAGTTTATTTATTTGCGCACATGCAAAATTATTTAATTTTATTTACGATGCAAGACTAGTTAATTTTATCACAAAATTCTGCGATGCAAGATTACTTAATAATTTTATCGCCAAATTTTACGATGCAAGATTATTTAATTGTATCACAAAATTTAACGGTGCAAGATAATTTAATTTTATAACTAACAATTTAGAATGCTTTACCATGATTTATATGTTTATCAATTTGTTTCCTTGAGAACATCAGTAAAAAGAAAAGAAAAAGCGCAGTCATAATTATGTACTTTGGGGCTAAAAGGGTCAATGTCCAACATTTCTGAATTCGATTTAATAACTTGAAATAGAACTCAATCCTATTAAACCATCACTAAGCAAACTAAACTATCAGTAAACAATTACATTAATACCTAAAATATGAATAAAACAAATAATGTACAATTTACGGAGAGTTTTAGAAATTTAGCAAATTAATTTAGAGTTTCTCACAATTTGAACATTTGGACATTGACTCTTTTAGCAGCCATGAACATAATTACTTTTGTCATTAAAAAAAAGTGATTTTTCAATCCAAGCACAAAATATCAAGTACATTACAATCACAACAAATTTAAATTAGGAAAATAAATACACTTTAACCATCCTGGTGGGTGTCTCAATGAAGTAAATCGTCATTATCAAAGCTGACCAGATCTCGATGGACAAAAAAACTAGCCATTAGAAGAAAACTAACAAGATCTCGGTGCGATAAAAAAATCCGGTGGTATGCTTTTGACGCGTAATATATCGCCATCAGCAACATTGAACAGATCTTCATAGACGAGATGTCCGGCCCAAACAACTCGGATGGGAAACTCAAATACCCCAATTTTCACACGCGTTAGCGTTCTTCTAAAACCGTGATACAAATCAGTGAAACCTATATCCACTATGTGATCACCAATATCCCGTTATGTTGCTACTGTACGACGTAAATTAAAATACCGAACTCTACTATGACGTGCTCTTCGGTGCAGATGCGCTGTTTTTCGCACGTCTTGTCAAGGGAGTGAGGGCATGCAGATAGGTCTGTACACTGTAATGGACAATAACACCTCGGATGGTTAACTCAAATACCCAAATTTTCACACGCGTTAGCGTTCTTCTATAACCGTGATACAAATCAGTGTAACCTATATCCACTATGTGATCAACAATATCCCGTTATGTTGCTACTGTACGACGTAAATTAAAATACCGAACTCTACTATGACGTGCTCTTCGGTGCAGATGCGCTGTTTTTCGCACGTCTTGTCAAGGGAGTGAAGGCATGCAGATAGGTCTGTACACTGTAATGGACAATAACACCTCGGATGGTTAACTCAAATACCCAAATTTTCACACGCGTTAGCGTTCTTCTAGAACCATGACACAAATCAGTGTAACCTATATCCACTATGTGATCACCAATATCCCGTTATGTTGCTACTGTACGACGTAAATTAAAATACCGAACTCTACTATGACGTGCTCTTCGTTGCAGTTGCGCTGTTTTTCGCACGTCTTGTCAAGGGAGTGACGGCATGCAGATAGGTCTGTACACTGTAATGGACAATAACACCTCGGATGGTTAACTCAAATACCCAAATTTTCACACGCGTTAGCGTTTTTCTAGAACCGTGATACAAATCAGTGTTACCTATATCCACTATGTGATCACCAATATCCCGTTATGTTGCTACTGTACGACGTAAATTAAAATACCGAACTCTACTATGACGTGCTCTTCGTTGCAGTTGCGCTGTTTTTCGCACGTCTTGTCAAGGGAGTGAGGACATGCAGATAGGTCTGTACATTGTAACGTACCTAACAACACCACTGACGGCAGGGAACTGTTTCCCTGAAAAATTCTGGCAACACAAAGGGGTCTGTTGGATAGCTCGAGCTGGTATTGGTATCTTTTCATTAACGGTGCACTGGATCACCACAACGGGTTATTGGCGATGGTACGGGATCAATCCCCGAAGAGAAAGATTCAAGGACAACACTACGTAATTTTGAACCACGGTCAGATGACTAGATGATACCTGAGCTGGCACCCCACTCTCCAAGCTTCCACACCACGCCAACGTGATGGCATTTGAGACCATGGCATATTTAACGTATACCAACTCCCTTTGTACACGACGGTCTTTGTCTAGATTCGAACTGGCAACCCTTATTGTTAGTCTTTTGCTCTTCCAACCCGGGTACCGCAGCCCGAGCTGAGTTGAGGTGTTTGTTTTATGGTGATCTTTTTTGGGGGCAACGGCCATTGAGTTTTTAAAAGTCTGTTTAGCAGCGCCACGACATAGCGATAACTATTGTGTGACATAGTGTATATATAGCCTTTCCGTAAAACAAACGCGTTATTCAAAAAAAATTAGGCTGTTTCATTGTGTTGACAGGCCCGCCCCTCAGCCCACGCTTACGCGTAAGAGCGACCAAATCCGCTCTGAAATGTTTCTCGGTTTTTCGTTTGTGTCAAAGTAAATAGTTTTCTCTTCCAGGAGTATTGAAAATGCACACGTTCATTCTGTTCATGCTGATCCTGGTGGCCGTAAGCGATGTTCGTTCTCAGAAATGTCCTTCAGATATCTGCAGCCGTGTGCGATGCTTCTCTCCAGAGTGCGGTCCCGACCAGCAAGTGAAGATTGGCGGAGGATACTGCGGATGCTGCAATTCCTGTGTACCGAAACGGATGTAGTTTGGTAGTTAACTTATTACTGTTAAAACAATTATTGCTGTTTATTTCGCTTAAAAGAGAGCGCATTACATGGTGTCAAATATATTATGATACAATTAATGTACTGTAAGTTATGTATGTATATATTTCAACGTTCAATATTGTTTTTTCAGTTGATGGCAAACTCATAATTCGTCCAACAATCTAGTCGATCAATGTGGATATGAAGGTTCTTGTTATTTTCTAAATATAAACGACACATAACTGTAAATTAAACTTTTCTATTTGCGTAATCTACATAATAAAAGCAGAGTTGGCGTCTATTTATATGTTTGTTCACTATACAAATAACACTGTGCTCTACAATTCACAACAAATTTGATCCACTTACTCTTTAGAAACAAGGGCTACATATTAACCCCAATTCTGTTTGCCCTAGACGCGCAGTTTTTTATCCAAAATATTATATTTTAGGTATTTAATTTATAATACTTATGTTTGATTTACTTCGAAAATATCACTAGTTTATAAATATTTGACTAATGATATGAAAGTATTTTTCTGTTTCGTTTCATTAAAATTATTATATAAATAAATTAAATAAGCTATATCATTCTTAAATTTCAATAAATTCTGTCGTAACGAATCATCTTTGTTTTTAAAACACGTTATAACTGAGTCAAAGAGGTCATAAAATATTTTTTGGTAGTAAAATTTTGATAGCCAACAAACTTTTATATTCAATAGTAAACGATTGAAATCGTCGTTTTCATCACAAAGTTTCCGAAACAATCTGTCATTACGAGTGTTGCTTCTGATCTTGTTATCTGCTGTAATTACATACTGTAGTGAGCAGTGAATGCGACCACTAAGATTTTTTGGAATCAAATGTTGTTTGTGGATTACACAATGCACGGTGACTACATTTGGTTCCGCTTTTTTCAAATATGAAATCAACTCGTGTCAGTCCAGTCATCGGTAGAAACGGACACGATATAATCCAGAGAAATACCTTCTTCTTCAATACGTCAAATGTAGATTTTCCTTTAGTATCCGTTACTAATTTTTCAGCGAATAGTTATTGATAAATTTTGTCATTGTTTATGAAACGAACGTACGCATTCACAAAGACTCATTGTTTCGTGTAAAGTAGATTCATCGAGCTGTAAAGAAAACTGGGTATTCTTCAAAAAATCAACTAGAGAACTCTCTACGGACACTTCGTCAATTCGTTTCTGTACTGTATTATTGCTTAATGGGATTTTCTTAATAATATCAGACGGTGGCTTGAGCACTTCAAAACACAGAACCTCACTCACAACTGGCAGTGTCAATTCTTCTACAATAGTGTACGGCATTACCGATTTAGGAATAAGCAAGAAAATGTAAGAGGCCCGTAAGCCATCCTCCTTTTGTTTCAATGCCGCTTAAAACATACCAGTTGAAGTTGGACGTCGCGAATGTTGTTCTTTGAGCATTTGAAGTAAAATAAATTATTATTTTTTTCTGTCTGGATGTATTTTGGTCAAATGTTCTTGAAGTTGAACGTCGCGAATGTTGTTCTTTAAGTATTTAAAGTAAAATAAATTTTTATTTTTTCTGTCTGGATGTATTTTTTTTTCAAATGTTCTTGAAGTTGAACGTCGCGAATGTTGTTCTTTGAGCATTTGAAGTAAAATAAATTTTTATTTTTTCTGTCAGGATGTATTTTGGTCAAATTTTCTTTTAATCGTAAAGGCTTTCTTTGGGAAAACTCTCTGGTAAATCAGGCACTTCGGTAATGTTTTGTTTGAGGTTACCTCAAACAAAATTAAAACCATATTGCACATATTTGAAATTATTTTGTCTGACTTTTTTCTTTCAATCCGACATTGTCTATCTGTAACAATAAAAACAATAAAAAAAATCTAATGTGGCCACCACAGGACCTACCGTCGCCATATTTAATAACTGTTTTATTATTACTTAAATTTAAATTTATGTACATTATTTTATGTGTATTTAACAGAGAAATTGCTTGTAAAAAATTATTTAGTTTTATATAAAGTTATTTAAATTAGGTAAATTTAACAAATAAAAGATAGTTTTAAATTACATTACCACCTAACCATGGAAACTAAATCCAAAAAAGTAAGAAAATGTTACAAAAATATGAAAAATTATTTTAAAAAATATTGAACTACATCGAAAAATATTAAATATAAAAGTTGTTAGTAATAACCAGAAAACGAATTTTTATGCTACAAGAACCCCTGAAATATGCAGCAAAAAACATAAAAATATGCAATGAAATATGTAATTATTTGTTATGTAATGTTAATGAGAATTACGAAAACATGCCCTAACATCAAAATAAACAAATAAAAATTTTAATTTTCTTAAATTATAAAATAATAATAAATAGTTGTTATTGTAAGGAATGAAAAAAAGGAGAAACAAAATTGGTTGTGTGTATAAAACAAGTTTAATTATTCATTACATAAAATTTTTTTTTGTTTACTTCTATTTTAATGAAAAATCTTTTCATATAAAGAAAACAAAAATGAGATATAAAAACTTTTCTTAGTTTGTGAAATCAAAAAGAAACATAAAAATGATTAAACAAAGACTTAGGTATATAACAACAATATAAAATAAAGAGTCAATAAAAAAAATCACTTTTTTTCAAAAAGGTCTGTATTAAATTAATTACTTCAAATACATTTATATATTCAATTCAGTAAAGTCATTACATTCTGTGACTTAAAAGAGGTTCTATAAAACATGTATAAATTATTCAAGAAATATATAAATAAATAATGTGAAAAATAAAAGAGATGTGTGCAAATAACAGTCGAAAATAAAGGTGGAGATAAGTTTTCAAGGGATTACATTCTTTTTATCAGCAGAGACCTTATTTTCTATTTAAAACTTTTTTCTTCTCCCCATGCATTTATACTCATGTCCATCAATGAAGGATAATGTCATATCCGGCAAATAAAGGTTCGGAAACAAAACAAACGTGATTTATTCATTAGCCTATTTATTAAACAAAAGATAAAGAACAAAAAGATGGCGTATGTATGATCCCATTCATAAAAACTACGATTCTTGCTCACTGGAAAAATTAAAAAAAATATCGACCTTACAAAAAGTTAACATGACATGGTTGGTATGATGGTTAATACATTGTATGTCTCCCAAACGATGAAATACAGTCTGTACAACGCCTAGGCATGCTGAGGATGAAATTAACAAGTTGATCTTAGGGAAGATCACTCCACTCAGCAAGCAATGCTTTCCGAAGTTCCGGTACACATGTAGGAGGTGGTTGACAGGCTGCGACTCGTCGGCCAAGCATGTCCCGCACATGCTCTATCGGATTCAAGTCAGGTGAGAATGCTGGCCATTCCATATTGTGGTAACGGTTCCTGGCGTTCTCCATATGAACGTTCGCCATGAATCAGACTGCAAGCTAAACATGCACTCGCCATGAATCAGACTGCAAGCTAAACACTCGGAAAACATCACACAAGCCCACTGTGACGATGTCCACATTGCAAGTTCTCTACTCCAGGCTAACCGTTGACTACAGTGAGTCGTCGTGAGCGGAATACATTTAACAGGCCTACGAGCATATAGACCAACATGTCCCAAACGTCAGTAAACGATTTGTCCTGAAACTGTCGTACCCGTGGCTGAAGAAAGCTGACGAGAAAGGTCGGATGCTGTAGTCATTCGGCGTTGTAACTCGGGATGACCTGTACTGTAACGTCTACTGACATTTCCATCATTTTGAAATCGCTGCCAAAACGTAAAGGTGACACTTTGGGAGAATACAAGTTGAACTGAAACTTCCGTCTGAGTACGCCCACATTCTACCACGTAAAAAATCATCGACATGCGTCCTCTGTGCCATAACTATTAGGTTATGGCACTGAGCGGCTTACAGAACGCTTGTCAACAATTTTACTTCTTTGCTACCATTCCTTATATACAACTCTCTTACACTCTCGTCATTGTGACGTACTATCGGCATCATCTGATGGCTTCCTGTAATTTGGATATTATTATTGAAGATGTGTGCGATAATTCTACAGGTGAAATTTTTACTTTAGAGTTCGATTGCCGTGTGATTCTGAATCATCCTTAATTTATGGACATGAATGTATTATTAAATTAAAATGTATTTTCGTAAAAAAGAAATATAAAATATTTTTTTCACAATTTAAAAAAAAAAGGTTTTTTTTTTTTTTTTTTTTTTAAATCAAACATATGCATTTATCCTTAAATATGCAAAATAAAAATGGTTTTAATTGCGTCTGAATGCACTAATTCGGAAACATTTAGATCTACTGCATATAAAAGGTAGACAAACTAAATATACAATTGCAAAAAAATCCGGCCTCTAGGTATAACTTGTTTAGTAACTTTTGATAAGAAAGTTTTCTTCAAATAATTTCTCTGTTGCAAAATATTCATAAAATAACTTACATAAAAGTGACATCAGTATACTGTCACATCCTATTGCCAGATCTCTCACAAAAGTTGATAGAATTGTCGTATTCAAGTCTGTATTTTGTATTTTCAATCAACGTCGTACTGGAGAACACAAGGGGCTTATATACACGTTTGAAGATTAAATATGAAATATATAACAATCCGTTCAACTGAATTTATACAAATTGAATCATAGACAGACAGGTGTACGGACATCACACTAAAATAATTGATTCGTATTAGTATAAGCCTAATTCGTGCTTACATGTAAAAATCTCGAAATGTCAAAATTGGTATGATCACTATACCTCCCTTAGAATATGTGATATGACGGTCGGTAATAAAACAACTATAATAAAATGAGCTGTGATCAGAACAGCATCGACCGCAGTTAGAGAAAACTTAATGTAAAAACTAATTTAAAATTGTACTACTAGTTAGTTGAAATCTCACAGCGCCTCCCTCTCCTAACGTCAGACAGTAACGGTAAAAAGAATAATAAACAAATAATAATAGTAAGTATGTACGTACTTACCTCTGTGGCAAACAGTTATAACAAAAATATGTTATTTTAGTAATTGGTCCTCGTCAGTTATCCTTTGAATGTGATCTGCAGATACCACACAGAAGTTTTAGAGTCACACTTGATGTAAAGGAACTTCGAAATGATCTCATAAGGATAAAAAGCCTCATGTATTTAGAGTAATATTTAATGAACCTGTAAAACGTGCATATATTCGATATTCTGCACGTGTTTTAATAAATTTTAATAAATCACACTAAAATAATTGATTCGTATTAGTATAAGCCTAATTCGTGCTTACATGTAAAAATCTCGAAATGTCAAAATTGGTATGATCACTATACCTCCCTTAGAATATGTGATATGACGGTCGGTAATAAAACAACTATAATAAAATGAGCTGTGATCAGAACAGCATCGACCGCAGTTAGAGAAAACTTAATGTAAAAACTAATTTAAAATTGTACTACTAGTTAGTTGAAATCTCACAGCGCCTCCCTCTCCTAACGTCAGACAGTAACGGTAAAAAGAATAATAAACAAATAATAATAGTAAGTATGTACGTACTTACCTCTGTGGCAAACAGTTATAACAAAAATATGTTATTTTAGTAATTGGTCCTCGTCAGTTATCCTTTGAATGTGATCTACAGATACCACACAGAAGTTTTAGAGTCACACTTGATGTAAAGGAACTTCGAAATGATCTCATAAGGATAAAAAGCCTCATGTATTTAGAGTAATATTTAATGAACCTGTAAAACGTGCATATATTCGATATTCTGCACGTGTTTTAATCTTGTCATGACCTGAGCAAACTTGTAAAGATAAGCTTTGTTAATGGAGCCGAAACATACATACACTGTGGTGCTCCTTGTGGTGTACTGCTCAAGCTGCGACTAGTTCATGTACTAGTCAAATAGGTATATTAGGAACAAAGCTACAATGTACCAATACATACTATTAATACGGACTTATCTTGCTTTAAAGACATTTAAAACTATTTGTTGAAACACGCTGGTCGAGGATTTTTAGTATTAATCAGACTTTTCAGCGCTTTCTTGCGAGTATTGTCCAGGGGGCGATTGTTGGTCCTCAACGTCCAATAAATTTGCCTTGGACCAAAGAATTATCCTTTATTTAGTAAATATGTGTTCTGTTTTAAAATCTTGTATTCTAATCTATAATCATACTATCTTGAAAATAAACTATTTTGGATATAGTGTGGATATGAATTAACAAATAACAAACAATAAATTATTATGCTAATAAAGCAGAAATTCGTGTTACATTTCGGAATTCAAAATTTTTGAAATACATTTTTATTAAAATTTCATCATCTGAACTGAATTAGTAATTTTTCAACCCGTTCAAAGCAGCGGTGGTATAAATGTGCTGTGCTGAATACCCAGCACACACAGGTATGTATTTCTATTCATTTTACTAATATTTATTTGTATCTTTATAATATTTATTTGTATTTTTATTGTTTCATTTTGATTTACATGATTTCCTTTTTATTTTTATTATTTCATTTTTATTTTTATTATTTCATTTTTATTTTTATTATTTCATTTTCATTTGTATTGTTTTATTTTTATTTATATTAGTAAATTTTAACTCTCTTTTTATGACCATTATAAAGCTTTCGAGGCTGATGTGGTGTATCTGAAGGTTAAGACTAAAGCATATACATGTATAAGTACGTTATACACGTGTTTAAGTGCGTTATACACCTTATAAGTACAGTCACGTGTAACTTTTGGCGAAAGAATTTCCACTGCTAGAGGGGGTAATGGAACTTCCACCACTTGCAGTTGATCCAGAACTTCCACCAGGTGAATATTTTGGAGTAGAACTTTTACTTGGAGCAATGGCTGGTGCAGTCTTCCGCTTACATCCAAATCTAGTGGTGGAAGTTCGAGATCAACAACCAGTGGTGCAATTTCTGTATCAATTTATATTAGGGGATCTTCTGGATCAACAGCCAGTAGAGAAGTTCGATGAAAACTTCAGCAACTGCACCAGACAATGCTCCAACTAATGATTATTCTCCAATTTCGTCAACTAGTCACAGTTCTGGATCAACAAGCAGTGGTGGAATTTCCAGGTAAACATCAAGTGGGGAAGTTCTGGATTAACTGTCAGTGGTGGAAGTTCTATATCAACAACCAATGGAGTTAGTTATGGATCCACGTCTTGTGCTGGAAACTCTGGATCAACCGCAAGTGAAGGAAGTTTTTTTAAACAGCCAATGGCGGAAGTTCTGAATCAACAGCCAGTGTTGGAAGTTGTCGATCCACAGCCAGTGGTGGAAGTTATGACTCCATAGTCAGTCTTGGAAGTTCTGAATCAACTGCCAGTGGTAAAAGTTCCGGACCACCGGCCAGTGGAGAAAGTTTAGTGAAAAGTTTTGCAAGTACACACCACACACAATCAAGATTCCAACACACACTAAAGGTTCTTCTCCCAAATTTTCACCTAGTTGAAGTTCTATAACGATAGCAAGTGGTGGTGGAAGTTCTGGATCAACTGCAAGCCTGTACACGTCGTGGCATCGAATCATACAGATTCTGAATATTATGCTGAAGAATGGCTTTCCATATTATCTCTATTCGATGCCAAAGTTCAGCTGTACTCTCTGCCCGACGAGCGGTAAGATCGAGACGCCGACCGATGTATTTCTAAACATGGAAGGGAAGTCTTGCTGAAATAGAGTTCCGAGAATGCCTTGTACGAAGGGTAAGACCGTAGGCTCCACAACTTCCCTGCTGTAGCGCCCGCTGTTCAGAGTCCCACAATTTGCAATAGGCAGGTTCGACTATGAAATACAATAGTACCCGAGACCATTAAGCCAGGCGTTTGTCCAGTACGACGCTGATTACAATACGAGAGAGGACGTTCACCTCTATAGCGTCTGCCGAGTACGCGTCCATCGTCAGAGTCCAGTTTGTAGGGTGACACATCTGAGAAGACGACTTGTTGCCAATCGGACGACATTTGCTGTGTAGGTGTGCCCATTGTAGTCGGAGGCGTCGGTATTCAGCGTCAAGGGAATCCTCCGCAGATGAATCCTTGCACGTAACCTATTGCGCAAAATACGCCTACGAACCATGTGAGGAGACAATGACACACCTGTAAACATGCTCCAATGTTGTGTTAGTACAAGAGAGGACGCTGTCACCACCATGCGGATGAGGTCTATCGTATATTGAGTGGCTCACTGCCGGGGTATCGACTTGTCCAATTCTCCATGGTCCATCTCTTCCACATATTCATCACCGTTGTGGCATTACGCCCCGTGCTATTGGAAATTTCACTATAGAAAAGGCCACACACACGGTCATGCGACTCTATTAGTTGCACTTTGCATTTTTGACGAGGCAGATTGAAATCTAATCAATCGGTAGCAGCAGTCAAACGACGATATACACATTTCAACGCACCTTTATAGTGCTTTTCATACACGACTCACTTGGAAGTTTAGAGGGTGTTTCTAATCTTTCTTGTAAATCTCTCTCCTTTGAATAATGCAATTGCACATATTTACTATTATAACTACAATGAAAATATACATTTTAAATCTAGAAAACAAACTCACCATTGTAGTATAAAAATGAGACCCCGTTTACTACGGCCTGGGATGACATAATCCAAATGTTTCTGAATAAATTTAATTTTTCGCAAACTATGTACAGTTAGTTTGGAAGTGGATATTCGTAACGCGCAAAGAGAAGAAAATGTTACCTATCAAAACATTTATTGCACAGGAGACATCTGACCCAGATGGAGTTTAAATGTTGTGGTGGGAATGATATTTCGAGAGATGTTTTCTTCTATCTACAAAATCGTTTCAAAATTTCCAATTGGAAGCGCCTCAACGAAACGAATGCTAACTTACATTAGTTGTTTCCTGCGAACCAAGAAGGGGTGGTTCCATGGTTTGTAGGGGTAGTTCGGTGAACTTACCAGACAGGAGGAAGCTTCAATGATTCGTGGCACCCAGGTACCATGGTGATGGCAGCATTTTCCAAATAAGGGGACTATTTTACATCCACAAACATCCGCCAATTTCATACTTTAGTGCAACATAAAAGGAAAGATTGTAATAAAAGCGATATTGAGCACATAGATGGCAGCACATAACGAAACAATTCTATTTTTGTTTCCGTCGAAACTATAAATGCGGAAATTATAAATTATTGAAACCTTTATAGGTTGGACTGTCACACAGGTAAGTTATGTCTTCAACGATTGTAAAATGCAACAAAAAAATGAAATTGCGCCTCAAATTTACTGTTGGAGAAAATTTTGTTTCAGTGCAGAGTGTTTTTTTCAAAATTAATATCGATATAAATAATCAATTAATGAGCGCATATTATTAATCAAATTTTCATATCTCCTGTAAATATGTATATTAGGGCGTATCGAAAATATCGAAATTTCTTAGATCTTTTTGCGGTAGTGTTGAAAAGTTGTGTACTCCCATCATTAAAAAGCGTGCGGAATCTTGAAACTGTGGGTTGATTTCTTCTGTTGCCTCAGTGAGCCGAAAGTTCCGAAAATTGTACTAAAAATGATTAAAATACAAAAATTAATAAATAATCACAGATTTCGTTGATCGGTTTGGGGCAGCGCTTAAAGTTACTATTTTTTACAACAACAACTATAAATTTTTTTAGAATTATAGGTTAATATCTTCTACCGCCTCATCGGGATCGAATTTTTGAAATTTTGACGCATTTTTGGTACTTTTTAGTACAACTGTTTACTGCTTGTAAAATGCACAATCGAGACGGACTGGGTTTGCGGCTCCGCCAAAGAAGTGGAACAAATGCGTTTAAAACTGGATAACATAGTTCTTGTCAGTCAAAGATATGCTGTATCCAACAGAGCCACCGCTGCTTTTGCATCGAGTGTTATGCAAGATTTGGGTTAAAAATCGGAATCAGATACCAGGCTCGTCACAGACAAAAAATAAAATGTGGAGGAAAAATTCGAGAATTTACAAAAAATTGGTCTCAAGATCAAATGAAAATCGTTCCACTCTATCTGGCCTTTATTTTGATGGACGGCATGGTAAAACTTTAACATCAGAAACACTCGAGGACAAACAGTTCCAAAGAACAATTGTAGAATCGCATTACTGTACTGTATCGGAGCCTGGTTCTACTTACATAGGACATGTTACACCTGAAAGTGGATCTAACCTTGATATATCTAATAGCATTTACAAATGCGTAACAAGTGCTTTATTGGATGATTTTAACAACCTTATTGTTCTTAGGTGTGAACACAGGAGTGTTTAATGGTGTAATTCGCAAGTGCTTTATTGGATGATTTTAACAACCTTATTGTTCTTAGGTGTGAACACAGGAGTGTTTAAGGGTGTAATTGGCAGGCTTGAATTGAAACCTCAGAGACCAGTCCAATGGATTATCTACTTACTTCATTTCAATGAGTTGCCATTACGACACCTATTTGAGTCCATAGACGGCAAGTATCTGGCCCCACGTCTTACACCGGAGACATTGGACGAAACCTCAAAAGATGCGTCTTGCAAAAGATGCAAAAAAACATCTGTCATTGTAAATAGGTACAGGGTTTCCGTTTAGAAACCGAATCTCTGAATTTAAAAATGTTGCATTAGGATTCGATTTAAAACTGAATGTCTGTTGGAGTAAAATGATTTTTAAACAAGACTTTGTTGCTCTTGGAATTATAGCACAGTTATTTTGAAAATATTGAAGTTTTTTGTCTTGTGTGAAGAAAGTTAAGCTTGCTTACTCTTCAAATTTAAACGGTTCTTACGCAACTTAAATACATGTGAATCATACGTTGCAAACACTGGTTTTGTTTTTAAAAACGCTGTAAAATCACCTTCACTTTTTTGTAATATTGTAATCAATTGAGTTTAATTGGTATACACTGATGACATTTATTTCAAACACAAGCTCCATTATTCCACGTGCCACCTAAATGGAATTTTCAAATAAATATATTTGCATGCTTAATTTATTACGAATGCTGTAACAATTTAACTCACCATCCTCTCATATTGATGATGAAATTCGAAACCATCGGCTTACCAGTGTAAAAAGTACCAGAAGTAAAACATATTCGTAGAAAAACTAAGTACAAGACTAGCCGCCGAAAATTCGCCATTTTTACAGAAAACGAACACACGGGGATATTCGTAATCTCTCCAAAACAGTCGACTTCTGTAATAGTCACCTTTAAGAAAAACTTCTGTAGTTTATCTCACAGCACAGAAGTCCGATGAACATGAAATTGAGTACATGGATGGATCTATCAAATATACATATTTGAGTCGAAAATAAATTTTAGAAGTGAGGGAAAAGTTAAAACGATGTTGAAAACGTTCTGACGTCTAGCCTTCCACGAGAAAAAAGGCAGACGGGACACCCAAAAAGAACACATGGTGTGGACAGTTAGGCCCAGTGCACACATCCGATTTTTCAAAGTGCGGTGCCGCTGCGGCACCGAAGCCCAACTATGCACACATAACCGTGAAATGACGCAAGATCTCATTTCGCGCCATTTGCGACAAATATTCTATCGAAGGAAACGTGTTTATTTCGCTTACTTGGTGCAAAAAAAAGTATATTTTGAAAGAGAATAGACGTTACTGGATACAACCATTTATTAATTATTATTTATATTCCATTTATTTATCAAAACAAGGTACTTCAGATCGGAAAAGCGTGTGTGGCGAGTTGCGTCACCATGGGGAACTGCGGTACAAACTGCACGGAATTTGGACGTGCGTTGCAGCAGCGGCGCCGGAGGCATGTGTGCACTACTCCTTTGGATCTAATGTATCTCAGACCGCACTTGCGTTGCGGCAGCGGCGCCGCACGTTGAAAGTCCGGATGTGTACATTGGCCTTATATGGTAGCATGCCAAAAAGACATTAAATCTGTCGTGGGGTCGGCATATAATCCGACTTTTTGCCCTGCCATTTCACACACGTCATTTTCTAACGATTCCGCGATCCAAAGGTGAGACTCACAGCTGTGTTCACATCCCTTATGATGCCAGTGTCATTGAAAAACACCGGAATCAACATTCCAAGAGGGAGACAGACCCCCCCCCCCACCGAGGAAACGATACTGGGGAGACGAGACGAGGACCCCATCGGTGTGGGTGGTGATAAAAATGAGGTCTAGGTAAGACAGCTATAAGGTGAAGTTAAACACCAGTAAAAAACCAAGAGTGGAGAAACGTGTTGTTTCTGTATGAACATTCGTTCATTGACTGTTCGCTGTTCATTTCTGTTTTTAGTCTTCCATTTGTGAATAGAAACCTTTTAAGCTGAAATAAATAACGTGTAAAGGTATCCAGTTTTATCACTGTGGTGCAAAAACGCCACACCGTGCACTTAAATGATGCTTGCATTATTTTTTTGAAAGAGAAGTGATTAGTCTGATAGCTTTTCAATCAACATTTAATTAATGCAGTACTAATTACTAGTCTCTAATAGCTATCAGGGTTGAAGTAAATATATGAAAAGCAGATTGTCGTCGGTCTGTTCTCGATAGAAATTTACACCATTTGACCAAACACACCAAATTTGGTACACTTATACTTTGGAACCCTGCGGGTATTATATGCTAACCCTTAACATCCATTGCATTTAGCTCAGGTGTACAGAAAGGGCTAAAACAATTCGAAACCGCCATAGAAATAAGATTGAATATAAACTGACTAGGGGGCCTGCCCCCTGCTCGCTGACGCTCGCCAACCCCCGGAGGATTGCTTCGCAATCCTCATTGGTTAGCTGCGCGAACCTATGCTCGCTTCGCTCGCCTCAATGAAGACATGTGTCCTAGCAGAAGCGACTGTTTACAAAATATGTTACCAAAAAAATATTTTTCAAATCTAAATTTGCTGTATTACAGAAAAAATATATACAGTATCTCTAAAATCAGAATTCAAATGAAAAATTTGTGCAAATTTTGACTCGAAATGTGAGCGTTGCTTTGGAAATTGAATACCCAGCATGTTGTTTGTGTGTACATTTTCCCAGCACTCAAACGACCCACACTCTTTCATTGAGTTTATTGCCGAAAGTTGTAGTGCAAGCGTCTTATTGAACTATAATTGTTGGCCCTGAAAAGGACCGTTTTTTAAATGGCCCTGAAAAGATCTTCCGCTTTCTTTGATTTCTATTATAAACTAACTGCAACAGCTCATTAAAATTTCCTTTTTTTTTTCAATTAAATTTCATCCGATAACGCTATAAATTCAATCGATGCGCGAGAGTTCGAGATAAACAAACAATCGTACAGTGTTTCCAAAACGCGATTACAAATAACGTCTTTTTTGCGTGCCACGTAAGAGAATTATATATATAGATTACGGTACGCAGATCAGATTGTTGAACGTAGTTGGTCGAAAATCAAGTTTACCAATAATATGGTTTTTACCAGTATTGCACGAAAACTATTTTTTCCAAAACAAATTAAATTATAATATTTCTGTGTGAACTGATTTTTTTCTTCCATGATGTAAATAATTTATAAATACATAATTGATGAAAATTTTTTTTTTAATATTTTTGATATAAATTACATTTTCTAATGGGGAACACTAAAAGCCCAAGCAATAAACTCAGTGATCATAAAAGCCTAATTATGCTACTCGGTATCTGGCAATGCTAGAAATAATGTTTAATTTTTTTAATTCGATTTAGAATACTGTGTTTGTTTATTGGAGTTGACAATGAAATGTTGCTGTCATATTTGAGCATCTCCAAGTATTATAAATATGAGATCAATATTGTTGAAGAGTCCTTTATCGGATTGTTCTATTTCAGAATATATTCATGAAGTAAAATTTCGAGAAGTTTGCATATATTTTTTTCAGAATTCTGCTTTTTTTTTTTTCAAGTATTGGAATTTTTTTTCTGTTGGTATTTATATGTGTTCCAGTATGCTACCAAATGCATACTATCATCTAGGAGTCGCATTTTAATGATTTATTTATTTCCTGCAAAGTATGAAACATTATAGGTAATATCGTAGAGGTATCTGTATATTTCGACCAACTTTCCTTAAATCTTTAAATAAATACGTAATGGTTTGTACAATTCTCTTTCATAAAAATAAATAAAACATACAAAACAAAATATTTTTAAGTAAGGTGCATAACTTATAATTTAAAAATGACCTATTTTCGTTTCTCTTTGTATTTATGTGTGTTCCAGAATTTAACTATTGCAGATATACAAATTATTTATGAGTTAAATTTCAATGAATGATTTATTTTATACCAAATATCAACAAACATGGGTAATTTCTTGGTGGAAAATGCATATTTTGATCGACTTTCTTTAAGCCTTTCGTTAAATCTGTAAAGTTCTGTAGAATGTTGTTTTAAAAGTAAAATAGAAAAAACTAAACATTTTTAAGTAAGGTGTGTGTATTCTTATTTTAAAATAACAGGTTAACTTTAAACAGAAATCATTTTTAAATATAATGGGAGACGTTAAATTATTCCGGGTAGCCATACGTTGTAGTTCTAATATATTTCAAAATTTTGACATAGATTTTTCTGCAATATGTTAAAATCAATTAAATTTACAGGAAGGAATTTTTTGTCTAACGTGACAGAAGGAACAGCAGTGTGTTTACTCTACACATTGAAGCTGTTTTTACGCAACTTAGATACATGTGAAATATTCGTTAAAAGCAATGATTTAAAATTTTTAAAATGTTGTAAAATCGACTTTCTGTTTTTTGGAAAATTGCAATCCATTGAGTTTAATTGGTCACTGATGGCATTTATTTCTAACACAAGCACCATTATTCAACGTGCCACTGAATAGAATTTTTTATGAAAAGTGCGTTTGCTTCAAACTGAATTATTCACGAATGCCACAAAAATTTAATACACCATCCTCTCACATTGATTATGAAATTCGAAACAATCGCATACCAGGTGTAAAATTGCCACAAGTAAAACATATTCATAGGAAAACTAAGAGTCAAGACTATCCACCAACAATTCGTTATTTTTACTCAACAATTCAAAATCGACTGATACAGTATTCTACGTGATGTAGTGGTGTCGTGACTGATGCCACCATTATTTTCATGAAAGAGAAGTGATTAGTCTGATAACTTTTCAATCAATATTAAATAATACAACCCGAGCAACCCAATTCTTCTAATTGTTTTGTAAAAAAACGTATCAAAAATTAAAAATACTCAAAAAAAAGCTCGTTCAGCTATCAGTTTATTTCAAAGTTTTGTGCTACTGGGCAACTTACGTTACATTTAGACAAATATACAGATCTTGATGTGTAAATATATTAGCATAGAATATTGGAAAACAAAATATCCACTTGAATTCTTCAACAAAGTAATGAAAAGTTGAACTTTGATGGGAATGTTATTAATTTACTGATATTTTTAAGTTCACAGAATTAAATTCAATGTAGTAACTTACGTTACAGTAAAGAGGAATAACAGAAAAGATTGATGAACATTTGAATAAAATTATTTTTTGTTTAACACAATATATTTTGAAAAGCATGTACATTCCTTTCTGGAGCCTTTCATAATTGTAGTCATGCAATTTTTTAAAACTGTCATTCATCAATTAAATTTAATACAAATTTTAAGTTAAGTAACAGTAACTACGTAACACTTCTTCATTTTTCCCAATTCTAGTTCAAAATTCTAACTAATCTAAAATCTAATTAAATTCAACTAAATTCTTTTTAAAAAAATTAGTACCTACCAAAGAACTTCAACCTTTTTTAAACTCCCAAAATTATGTAAAATATATCTATTATTATTGTTTATTTTTTTCCAAGTTTTTCCCTTTCAGCATGGAATGACCATACTTTACCTTTTTTTAAGACAAAATTATATGCTCACGTTTGTTAAACAAGAGACCGTGTTTGAGGAAAGTTAAACAAAACGTCTACGCGTCTTCCGTAAATTGGACACAAAATATTTAATTCCTACCTTGCTCAAGTGTGAAAATGGGTGTTTTATTTGACCTGTATCACTTATGGAAAAATAATTGCTTTTTTAGCAGTACTGATAAAACAAACCGAATAATCACAACGTTCAATATACACATCTCAGTTTCTTCCAAATTACCTTGTTATATTAAATGTACAGGGTGGTCATAAAAAAAACTTGGCCGATATATGGACCTCTAGCGGCCGTTCCGTTCAACCGATCGAGATGAGATTTCAGATATAGTTATTCAGAGTTATGAGCTCGGGATTCTGTGAACGACAACAAAGTGGCACTCACAGTTACGGTTATAGGTAGAGAAACTCGAAATTTTCGAATGGCGACACCCACTTTTTCCTGTCTCAAAATGCTCAGCGCATGCAAGAACCCTATCGAGCGTTGGAACGGTACGTGTATCACAAAAAACGGAAGCGTTATGCACTCACAAAAAAACAGCTCTGCGAACGTCCAACAAAACCACGATCGGGGCCCACGAAGGAAATTTGCATATGTTGGAGGCAAAACACCAACCACAGAAGGCCTTTCGCCAGATCTTCAGTCGGGAGCTCGCACATCCCAACGAAATGACTCTGTCAGCGAAAGTTAATGGAAAATTGGTAAAATTCTCTTATTAAAATGGGATGAATGCTGTGAAAGCCTTGCTTGTTTACCGTCGAAACCATCGCCAAATACGAGGCCCATGTATCTGGCGAAAGGCGTTCTGTGGTTGGTGTCTTGCCTCTGTCATATGTAAATTTCCTCCGTCCGCCCAGAACGTGGTTTTGAAGGCCGTTCGCAGAACTGTTTTTTGTGCATGCATAACGCGTCCGTGTTTTGTGATACACGTACCGTTCCAACGCTCTTTAGGGTTTTCGCATGCGCTGAGCATTCTGAGACGGGAAAAAGTGGGCGTTGCCATTCGAAAATTTCGAGTTTCTCTACCTATAACTGTAACCGTGAGTGCCACTTTGTTGTCGTTCACAGAATCCCGAGCTCATACCTCTGAATAACTATATCTAAAATCTCACCTCGATCGGTTGAACGGAACGGCCGCTAGAGGTCCATATATCGGCCAAGTTTTTTTATGACCACCCTGTAGTTACTCAGTTTTTTTTTAGCGTAAAACATGTCTAAATGAGTTTTAAAAGGATATGGTATTGATATTTTCAATTAACGTCGGATTGGAGCAATACATAGCGGCGGTCAATAGGCGACGGTCTGGGATCAGACATGAAGGACAAAACTACATCATTTTGAACCACAGACGAGGCAACACCTGAGCTGACACCCCCCTCTCCGAACTTCCACACCACGCCAACATGAGGAAATTTGAGTCCACGACAGATTTAACATGCACAAGCCCTCTTTTGTTCGCAACAGTCTTTAAATAGGTGCAAACTCGCAACCCTCCTGTTCCTAATCCGTTACTCTGTCATTTAAAGTAGAAGCAGCTTTTTTTCGCAAACCATTCCATACAACGTTTTACAACTTTCAATAGGTAGTGTGGTGTTTTAGGGCATCGCAATACAAATAGAGTGGGACTAAGTAGTCTCCGTTTTAAGCAATTTAGCACGCTTAGAACGATTTCCATACAATAGGACCACTATTTACAAATGTATTTACAACTACCGATCACTGCACGATTGGTCATTGAGAAACAGTAAGTTTCACTTCTCAGAGTTTGTATTTTTTTCCCCCGGGGTTTGACTTCCCCGTATAACTGTCCAGAGAGCTACCTGGATCACTACCTTCCTCTGTGGCTTCTCTCGCTCAAGTCCCTTTTCCTTCCTTCTCGGGGCATCAACATTTTCATGGTCCTTGTCGCTTCTGTTTTAAAATCACCTCCCAAACTCAAGGTGTGTCAGATCCGCACAAGTGCGAAAAGATCGTGAAACCGTTAGCCGGCGGTACGTCACAAACACCAGTTGTCAGGCAGAAATCGGGGTGCACAAGAGTAGGACGCCGACACTGAGTTATTACCACGCGTGTGGCTGTCGGCTCCCTTCTCGTGGAAACGTTTCCTTTTCCAGTCGCCACGATCTCACTGGAGAAATAAATTTTTGTGGCAAGCCTATTTTGTTGATTAATACACTACATGTTCTTTGTATGTCGTCTGGTGACAAATGTGAGAGCAGAAAACGCACAACCCTTCGATGTAATGGATTAAAAGACTATGAAAATTTTAAAACATTAAAACAAATTTCACATGGACACTTGGAATAGATGTTCGTATTCATGAATGACCCGGGGTGTAGTAGTGCGGACCCCAACCAACTTCTAAACAATAAAAGATTGACTCGTGTCTGATTTAATTCTATATTGTCTCAAGGTTAAAATTGACTAATGTCTCTCTTAATTATACATTGCCTTAAAATTAAGATTTATGGATGTAATACCAACAGTTTCAATTTAGACGACGGGCCTCAGTACTTGTTTATATGGTGAACTTCTCATAAAAAGTACAAGATGTATGCCTAGTTCCAATGTATATTTCGCATGCACATGTAAATATTTCTCCTTTCATTTATGCAATTGCACATATTTACTATTATAACACAATGAAAAGATACAATTTTGAATTTAGAAAACAAACGGATCATTGTAGCACAAACATGGCGTTCCGTTTCCTAGGGCCTGTTATGAGGTATAATCCAAAATATTCATTGGAGATAAGAAATACATTTATTTATACACACTGCTTACAATTAATTAAGGAGTGAACATTTGAAGCGCACAGTGTGAAGAATATGTTAATTATCAAAATATATACTGACTGTACAGGAGACATCTAACCAAGGAGTGAATTTAGAAAACAAACGGATCATTGTAGTACAAACATGGCGTTCCGTTTCATTGGGCCTGTTATGAGGTATAATCCAAAATCTTCATTGGAGATACGAAATACATTTATTTATACACACTGCTTACAATTAATTAAGGAGTGAACATTTGAAGCGTACAATGTGAAGAATATGTTAATTTTCAAAATATATACTGAATGTACAGGAGACAACTAACCCAGATAGAGTTCAAAGGCTGTGATAAAAAAATAACTTTTCAAATAGATGTTTGCTTTAAAAAATTTAAAACGATGTTCTAACGATGCATATATTGAGGCCAACGTCAAAGTGTTTATTGCTTTAGATTTGGAGGGTTGTTATCACCTTACCTGTTACGTTTGTTTTCTATCTATAAAATAATTTCAAAATTTTCGATTGGAGACGTCTTAAACAAAAGAATGCTAGCTGTTCTATTGGTTGTTACTGTTAGAATCAAGAAGGGCTCTTTCGATGAACTAAGCAGAGAAGGAAGCTTCAAGGATTCGCGGCCCGCCCTGTTTCTTCCATCTACACATATTTCCCATCCTCATTCATGGCAGCACGAACGTAGCAATCCTATTTTTATTTTCATCGAAACTATAAATGCGGAAAATATGAATGATCGAAACCTTTATAACTAGGGTGTCTCACACAGGCTTTGCTTTCAACAATTGTCATTTTATCATAAAATTGAAATTGTGCCCGAAATGTATTGTTTGAACCAATTAATTCTGTTGAAGTACAGACCTCATTTGAGTTCAGTGTGTTTTTCAAAAATTAATACCGATATAAATAATCAATAAATCAGCGCATATTATTAATTAAAATATCTTTTTCATGTCTCGTGTAAATATGTACATACCATTTTAATCCACAATCAACATAATGTCAGTATAATTTAGTTTAATAATCAACATAATTTCATTTTATTAGTCTTCTCATTTTATGCCTCCATGTGCTTCTTTGTACAAGTATCCCATAGAATTGATTGAATGTAGTGTCTCAAAATCCTATGTATTTTATAAAACATATTCTAACTTAGTGAATGGTATATTAAGCACTTTACTGTCAGCTTTTATGCAAGTTTCAGGTTCACATGCGAAATCAAATTAATGTTTCCATTCTCTATTAATAAAAAGTTTTTTTTTAAATCATTATCTATGTAAATAAGAAAATAGTATTTGTTTGTACATTGAATATTTTCGATCCATTTTAAGTTTTATATTTATTTTGGACTCTTCTGATGCTAAATCCCCCTTTTACGTGTTTGATGTCTGTCTTCATGTAACGTATACACGTCCACATGGTTTAATATACACTCTATAACAAAAAAAAATCGACGCACCAAGAAGGAATCATCCGATTGCTTTGAAATTTCGTATGCAAAAATGTTTTGACCAAATATGCAAATGATTAAAATTTGGTGTCCAATGGATGAATAGTGCGATCTCCAGCGCATCGGAACTGCGCATCCAGCAGATGTATATAAGGAGTTGCTCTTGAACTGTTGTTAAAAATTTCTGCTGCATTGCGATTTAGGATACCTTTCAACGACTGTAAAAATGCCTTGCTCCAGGATTCGAGCTCATTACGAGCAACTTTCAGAGTTTGAAAGAGGTCGTATCATTGGATTGAAAGAGGCAGGTTGGGCAAATCGGAGAATCGCTCGTCATGTGAGTCGAAGCGATGTGGCGATTAGATGATGCTGACAAGAGTGTGTGAACAATGGCAGATTTCAGCGTCATGATGGTAGTGGTCGACGTAGGGCCACAACAGATCGCGAAGACAGAGTGATTGTCAGATCAGCTGTCACAGTGCCTGACTCATCGCTATCAACCATCAGTCGTGCGACCCACACACGAGTGTCCACCATGACCGTTCACAGACGGTTGAGAGAGCGAAATCTACGCTCGTACCGACCGTTACGCCACCTGCTACTCACGCCTGCACACTGTCGAGCCAGATTACAGTGGTGATTGGCTCGATCCGGCTGGAATGATATTGACTGGGGACGTATAGTCTTTAGCGACGAATCCCGCTTCCAACTGTGTCCTGACGATCATCGAAGACGTGTCTGGAGATGCCCAGGGCAGAGTGCCGATCCTGCTTTCACTATTGCACTCCACACGGGCCCTCAACAAAGAGTTATGGTCTGGGGTGCCGTTTCCCTTGATAGCCGGACCCTTTTGACCGTCATTAGAGGTACACTTATTGCACAGCGGTACGTTGACGACATTTTGAGACCTGTTTTGCTACCGTTCTTATCGCAGTACCCTGGGCTTATTTTTCAGCAAGACAATGCCAGACCACATACGGTTGCTATGAACTGTCTTCAGATCTCTCTCCCATCGAGCATGTTTGGGATATGATGGGAAGGCGACTGCATCCGGTAGGGAATGTTGATGACGTAGTCCGACAATTGGAGCAAATTAGGCAAGAAATACCGCAAGAGACCAACCGGGAGCTTTATCGGTCTATGCCACGCCGTGTGGCAGCTTGCATCCAGGCTAGAGGCGGGTCAACACCTTATTGAGCTCGTTACTGTAACTCTGAAATAAATCATTCAATTGTTCTGAAATTTTAATCATTTTCTATTCAGTACATAATTGTCCTATCCACGCCGCCCAGCCAGTATGGTGGTTATGATCCTCGGTTGTCAACGAGTGGGCCCGGGTTCGAATCCCGGATAAGGCATGGATGTAAAACCTGGGAAAGAAGTCGGACTTTCGCCTGGAATGGATTCCCGTCTTGAAAGGAAAGCAGCGCACACCTTATGTTCTTTGCTGGGATCATCGTTTGTTATATTAAAAAATATTCTTCTTCTGTATTGTCTTGAATGTTTCTGTTAACCACTACTTTCATATGCATCCCAGAAGAACATACGACAACAACAACAACAACATTGTCCTATCCACCAATTTTTGTTTCCATCGGACAACTCCTTCTTGGTGCGTCGATTTTTTTGTTATAGAGTGTATTTTCATGAAACTTTACATACTATGAGTACTTATCTTCATTTAGTGACGGAACTTGGTTTCGTAAGTTTGTCCGTCTCTGTTCTTTGTTCGATTTTGTGTTAGTGTGTTTGTACAGGCATCACATGAATTTTATTCCAGATATTTGATTGCTATGGGCTTTATGTAAAATGATCCATCAAATATTAGCTTCAGTGAATGTAATATTCAACTTTTCTTTATTTTGATATTTAGATAAGTGTTCTGATGTTAGGTTGATGATCAGTTAGTTTGATGTACCTTGGTTTCGTAAATAAATGGAATATAAATATTAATCAATAAATGGTTGCATCCAGTAACTTTTTTTACACCAAGTAAGCGAAATAAGCACGTTTTCTTTGATAGAATATTTCCGCGAAATGAGTACTTGTGTCATTTCACGGTTATGTGTGCATAGTTGGGCATCGGTGCCGCAGCGGCGCTGTACGTTGAAAAATCGGATGTGTGCATACACCGGGCGTAAAGGTGTTTGTTTTGTGTTGCTCGTGTTTGAGGCCATTGCCGTTGAGTTTCTAAAAACCCTGTTTTGCAGCGACACGGTAAAGCAATGCAAATCTCTACTACGAAACGTAAGTTGTTTGTAAATATAAATGTTGTGTTGACACTCACACCTCTCGGAACACTGCATTACAGTACGCGAAAGTGCGACCGAATCCGCTCTGAAAAGTTACTCTGTTCTTCGCCTGTTGTTGTTGTTGTCGTGCGGGCCATATATGGCCCAATTTGGGGTGCCATTGCCCCGGAGGGTTGGACTTCTTCATGCATGACACATCTGTTTTACAGGAAGGTCCCTTTCACACATCCATTCACTCCCACATATCGTAATTTAGATCCCAATCAGAGGCCGATATCCCCCTGATCAGGTACCCCCAGAGGTATTGATTTCGTATGGGAACATGGGGGACTTTGTGACCACGACCTATTTAACGTGCCCCAGTCACCATTAGTGAACACGACGGTCTTTAGCCAGGTCGAAGCGCCGATCTCGCAATCATCAGAATTGTAGGCTCCGCCGAGGACAGAACCCACAACCCTTCTGATGCGAGCCCGACGCTCTACTGACTGAACTACCGCGGCTCGTTCTTCGCCTGTGTCAAAGTAAATTGACTTCTCTTCCAGGAGTATTGAAAATGCACAAGTTCATTCTGTTGGTGCTGATCCTGGTGATCGTAGCCGATGACTTTAGAGAGCCGATAATGTGCATTCCAGAAATGTGCTACGAAGTTGAATGTTAGAAAAAAGAGTGCGGTCCAGACGAGCAAGTGGTACCAGCCGATGGATACTGTAGGTATATGCTGCGATACCTGTGAACCGAAACAAAGTTAGTTAAGGAACTAAATTACTTTAATTTTTTTTACTTAACGTCACACTGTAGCACACAACGAGCTATTGGCGACGGTCCGGGATCAAACCCGAAGAGAAAGATTCGTAGACAACACCACGTAATGTTAAACCATGGTGAAACGACGAGGTCACACCTGAGCTAGCACCTCACCTCAACAAATTGCCCCACCACGGCCAACTTGGGAACGTTTGAGGCCACGACAGATTTAAGGTGCACTAGCCCCTCTTTCAACATTACGGTCTTTGTTGGATTCCAACTCAAACCCTTTGGTTGCTAATCGATTACTTTTCCAATCAGGTTAAGTCCTCACGTTGGTTTGGGGCGTGGAAGTTTGGAGAGTGGGGTGCCAGCTCAGGTGTTGCTTCGTCATCTGACCGTGGTTCAAAATTACGAGGTGTTATCCTCGGATATTTCCCTTAACGGACTGATCCCGGACCGTCGTTAATAGCCCGTTGTGTTGCTCTAGTACAACGTTATAACTAAAATTACCATTACCAATTACCATTACCAATCAGGTTACCACGGCCCTTAAAATGAATAAAATTTAAATCAAACGGAAATACACTATATCCTCGATTTCTGATTGGGAAATTGAGTTCATAGATTTACGTAATTGGTAGGACGCCTCTACGCCATACGCTTACAAAGATTCATGCCCGGACCCGGATTCGAACCAGGTTCCGTTCGATCTAGAGGCTAACACCTTAACCACTATACCAGTTGGTTGGCGTATCAAAACTTGTATCAAAATTAAAAGGTGTTGTCCTGCGAGAAAGATCCTTAACCGTCGCTCTTTGCTCGGTGAGGTAGTTTGAAAAGTGAGGAGACAGCTCAAATGTTAGTTGTCCGGGTTAGGTAAGTAGGTATTTAATCAACATCGCGATATAGCAACACAAGGCTCTATTGACGCGTACGGGTAATTACCCCGAAGTTAAATATCAGAGAACACCACAGAACCACGGTCAAATTAACACTAGTATTGTCCTCTCGTATCTTTCTCTTTTTGGTTTGATCACAGACCGTCGCCAATAACCTGTTCTGTTTTCCATTTTGAAGTTAACCTTTTGACTACGGCTATAGATATAACAAACGCGATTCTATCTTGGCGAGAGTACACCTGCTGTAACGGCTGTAATCTAAATTGTCTCTTGGCGTGATTTTTATAACTTTCAAGGTACAATTGATGTACTGGCCGTTGTCTACATTCTTTCTTGGCGCGATCATGGTACAACTGGTGTACCGGCCGTATTGTTTCTAAAGTTTAATTAAAATACCTACCTATTTTTACCCGGACCGTCGCCGATGGCCCGTTTTGTTATTCCAGTGCGACATTAATTTGCTACTACCCCGTACCGCGTGTCAAAAAAGAAGCTCTGATCAGCCAAAGCGCCGCGAAATCCCTTCTCTTTGGCGATGTCTGACATTTCAATTTAAACTCGAATCCTTCTGACACTAATTCAAGGGTTGCTTTTATTTTCTTTCTCGATGTAAGAGTTCGATAAATCTGCGAAGCGTTTTGAGATTCCTGAAAACATCGGACCTTTAAAATCGACATTTATAGACAATTTTTTGTTCCTTTCTTTAGTTCACTGTTAAGACGGTTCCGAGAACCAAACGTAAACATTTTGCGAAGATGTCTTTCACATTTCGTTGTAAATTATGCCCCATGAAGTTTACAAACCAAGCGGACTTGCAGATTCACGGTCAAGTTCACACTGAAAGTAGACATGCCGTGTCGGAGCCTTTGTTTAACGAGTTCCTGTCTGCGTTCTTCCCAGATCTGGATGAATCGTACACTCCAGCTCTCGATGATTTTTCACGTCCTGATCCGGGCGAGGAAGATTCTTCAAGCCTTTCATCTTCCGAAGACGATGTCACTTACACAACCTTGACGACCGTGAAAGTCCCTTGCAAAGGTTCGGAAAAAGTCACTGGATCCGAATCTTCAATCCTGGTTCCGCTGACAAAGTCGACCGGAATACAAAACCACAACCAATTTGCTGAATCATCTGCCAAGAAGCATGTGGCTCCAAGCGTCTTCCTCAAGAAACTGCCATCTGCAGTGAGACTCGTCAACACCAGCGCTGTCGAAGTCTTCCAACCAGGATCTCACCAGTTAAATAAAAGCGTCCTTAAGCCAGTCTACATCGCTAGATGCCCGCCTAGTATTTCCATGATTCAGCACCACTACGGGGACGACCGGATACAGAGGTACCTCCACCAGTACCGCACGGGTCTTCTGCAACCCGCCATACTCACCAAATGCGTGCCCACAATAGCTAACTTGAGCATTCGAAATCCCAAAGCAGGTTCACCAGCTCCTGGACCGGAGGAAGTCGTCGATGGCGAACGTCCAGCTTGTCCAGGAGTGTCTGCGACAGATCCGAACCAGCCTGAGGTGCCCAAGAAGGTCACGAAAAGGTCTCGCAGAAGCACTATCGGGGAGAAGCCATACGCGTGCGAGGTGTGCGACAAACGCTTCGCGTTCATCAAGAAGTGCATCGCTCACAAGAGAATACACATCGTGGGGAAGTTGTTCAGTTGCTATTTGTGCCACAAGCGGTTCGGGTACTCGTACAAACTGAATCAGCACATGCGGCTGCACACTGGAGAAGGCACAGAAGAATGCAATTCGTGCAAGAAGACCTACAAGAACAAGGCGCATCTGAGGCGTCACAGATGCAGAGGTGTCAGTAAGATGAGTGGGAAGATCGTGGGCAAGTTAAGGCCTTACGCTTGCACAGTATGCAAGAGAACTTTCGGAAGGATCAACTATCTAAACCTGCACAAACGGTGCCATGTAGATAAACAAGACCCACAAATAAAAGATAGCGTCCAACCTATGGAATTTCTTCAGGATCCTTTGGAGTAAGTTGAGTATGCCTTCAAAAAAGCATAATTGGTGTGTCATTTAAAAGCATTGTATATCGCTTGTTGCACATGTTTTTCTTCATTGCAAACATATTTTGCAAATGAATGTAATCACCATCACTTTCTCATTGCATTACTATACGTATTTAAGTATATATATATATTTACATTCTATATTATTTATTTCAAATTCCAATATGGTCTCTAATTGAGCTCCTTATAATGTATTTTTGAGAAACAATTAAAATACAAAACTAAAAAGTATATGTTCCTGCATATTTTGTCATTTAATTTCGAGAATAAAAATTGTTCTTGAAAACGGTAAATGTGTTTCAATCATTTATAAAGGTAAGTGATTATCTTGTATCGCATGAAGTGTATGTTATTATCAGTCTCTTACACTTTTAAATATATCCTACCCGGCAATAAGTGACACAACTCAAAATTTCAGAAGCATGAACTTAAAGGATACTATAAAACTGATAATGAAATAGTATAAGCTTCTTTTAGATTTTAGGTAAGTATTTATGGTGGTAACTTCTATTATATTCTATAGAATAGTAATATAATACGCTGGAGCACTTCATATATATTTTTCGATGACATAACATCAAAATTTTTATTTTTTGAGTTGTGTCACTTTTCTTGCCGGAGTGCGATATATTGTATAATTTAAAAACGTTCCTAAATCTAATGAAATTAGTTATGAAGATCTAATTTTCAGTAATGTTTCTACGTCAGTAGAAAATCATTTGAAATAGAGTATAAAGTTATCTCAAAGTTAAGCTATAGTTGGTCAAATAAACCACTAAATTTGGATCGAAGAGTTTGTATATTACTATGCAAAATATATATTTTAAATATGTGGTATTTTTCTATTTTCCTAAAGTTGGTATCAAATGGTTGGTTACACATTGTTATTTATTAAGATTCGTCTGAGTAAGATTTTCTTAAGAGTTTTAGACCAGCAATAGTTCAGCAAGTTTTGGTACTAGCACTCGTATTTTAAGATTGCTTCCGTAACCTGGCCATCCACATCTTGTATTGATTTAACATCTGATTTGAAGTATAGAACAGAATATGAAAACATTCAAAATTTTTATAACGCTACTCATTTAATTAGTTTAAATATCCTTGAGAACATTCGTTATACATCCTGTTATCACTTTCAATATCATACCTTAAATGAAGTTAAAAGGATATATTTTTGCATGTTCAAGGTTGTCGTTAATTTCCATTTCCTCGATAATTACGACTTTGAGACATAAGTGACCAATTGAATCTCGGTTTTCGGTTAATAAATGTCAATGTACGTGTATATAAAAAATCAGCAAAAAATCAAAAATAACTATCTAATATAAATTAAAAACCCAATTTAAGATGGTGGAAAAATAGATATCAGAAAAATGGTATCCATTCTTAATGATTTATCACAATTTAATTATTTTAAATTAATAGCAAACAATACTTAACTGATACTTGAGCAATGGTAATTTATACAATTCCAGAGATTGCTGGAGAACCCAAAAAATAAAATCTAACTAATTGGGTAAAAAGGTTTTAAACATATATAATCTAATTTGAGACATATAGCCCGTTGTGTTACTCTAGTACGACGTTAACTAAAAATTACCAATTTTATTACCTTATTTGAGACAAACAATTGGATTTGACCTTTTTAATAGATCACAGAATGTTATTTCAACCAATGTTTCACAAAATATTTAGTCCCACGATAGACCGCCGACCAACCGGTATAGTGGTTAAGGTGTTAGCCTCTAGATCGGAAGGTTCCTGTTTCGAATCCGGGTCCGGGCATGGATGTTTGTAAACGTATGGTGTAGAGGCGGCTGGTGCACCTTAAATCTGTCGTGGCCGAAAGTCCTCACGTTGGGTTGGCGTGGAAGTTTGGAGAGTGGGGTGCCAGCTCAGGTGTTGCTTCGTCATCTGACCGTGGTTCAAAATTACGAGGTGTTGTCCTCGAATCTTTCCCTTAAGGGACTGATCCCGGACCGTCGTCAATAGCCCGTTGTGTTGCTCTAGTACGACGTTAACAAAAATTACCAATTAACCACGATAGACCGGTTGGATATAGTAATCTTTTTTTTTCATTTACATCGCACTGGAGTAACACAACCAGCTATTGCCCTGCTGGAGGTAAGATAATTTTGAATTAACGTACTAGAGCAACACAACGGGCTATTGACGACGATCCGGAATCAATCCCTTAAGGGAAAGGTTCGAGGACAACACCTCGTAATTTTGAACCACGGTCAGATGACGAGGCAAAACTTGAGCTGGTACCCCACTCTCCAAACTTCCACACCAACCCAACGTCAGGACTTTCGATCACGACAGATCTAAGTTGCACCAGCCGCCTCTACACCATCCGCTTACAAACATCCATGCCCGGACCCGGATTCGAACAAGAAACCTACCGTCCTAGAGGATAACACCTTAACGACTATACCGGTTGGTCGGCTCTTTGTCTCTAGATCGGAAGGTTCCTGGTTCGAATCCGGGTCAGAGCATGCATGCTTGTAAGCGTATGGTGTAGAGGCAGCTGATTCACCTTAGATCTGTCGTGGGCGAAAGTCCTCACGTTGGGTTGGTGTGGAAGTTTGGAGAGTGGGATGCCAGCTCAGGTGTTGCTTCGTCATCTGACCGTGGTTCAAAATTAAGAGGTGTTGTACTCGGATCTTTCTCTTAAGTGATTTCTCCCGGACCGTCGTCGATAGACCGTTCTGTTGCTCAAGTACGACGTTAATTTCAAAATTAGCAAGTAACTAAAGACAAAACACATTAACCACCAGATCGGTTGGTCGGCCATAGACAGGCTGGAGTAGTAATGGATTAGCAACTGGAGGGTTGCAAGTTTAAAACCAACCGAGGACCATCGTGTACAATGGATAATGGTGGACGTTAAATCTACCATGGCCTCAAATGTCCAAGTTGGCGTGGTGCGGAAGTTTAAAGGGGTGAGCAAGCTCAGGTGATGATCCTTGACAGTCTTTAAACCGTTGTAGACCGGTTGGAAAAGCATTCGATTAGTAACTGGATGGTTGCAAGTTTAAAACCAACCGAGGACCATCGTGTACAATGAAGAATGGTGGACGTTAAATCTGCCATGGCCTCAAATGTCCACGTTGGCGTGGTGCGGAAGTTTAAAGGGGTGAGCAAGCTCAGGTGATGATCCTTGACAGTCTTTAAACCGTTGTAGACCGGTTGGAAAAGCATTGGATTAATAACTGGATGGTTCCAAGTTTAAAACCAACCGAGGACCATCGTGTACAATGGAGAATGGTGGACGTTAAATCTGCCATGGCCTCAAATGTCCACGTTGGCGTGGTGCGGAAGTTTAAAGGGGTGAGCAAGCTCAGGTGATGATCCTTGACAGTCTTTAAACCGTTGTAGACCGGTTGGAAAAGCATTGTATTAATAACTGGATGGTTGCAAGTTTAAAACCAACCGAGGACCATCGTGTACAATGGAGAATGGTGGACGTTAAATCTGCCATGGCCTCAAATGTCCACGTTGGCGTGGTGCGGAAGTTTAAAGGGGTGAGCAAGCTCAGGTGATGATCCTTGACAGTCTTTAAACCGTTGTAGACCGGTTGGAAAAGCATTGGATTAATAACTGGATGGTTGCAAGTTTAAAACCAACCGAGGACCATCGTGTACAATGGAGAATGGTGGACGTTAAATCTGCCATGGCCTCAAATGTCCACGTTGGCGTGGTGCGGAAGTTTAAAGGGGTGAGCAAGCTCAGGTGATGATCCTTGACAGTCTTTAAACCGTTGTAGACCGGTTGGAAAAGCATTGGATTAATAACTGGATGGTTGCAAGTTTAAAACCAACCGAGGACCATCGTGTACAATGGAGAATGGTGGACGTTAAATCTGCCATGGCCTCAAATGTCCACGTTGGCGTGGTGCGGAAGTTTAAAGGGGTGAGCAAGCTTAGGTGATGATCCTTGACAGTCTTTAAACCGTTGTAGACCGGTTGGAAAAGCATTGGATTAATAACTGGATGGTTGCAAGTTTAAAACCAACCGAGGACCATCGTGTACAATGGAGAATGGTGGACGTTAAATCTGCCATGGCCTCAAATGTCCACGTTGGCGTGGTGCGGAAGTTTAAAGGGGTGAGCAAGCTTAGGTGATGATCCTTGACAGTCTTTAAACCGTTGTAGACCGGTTGGAAGAGCATCGGATTAGTAACTGGATGGTTGCGAGTTGAAATCCAGCCAAACACCGAGGTGTACAAAGGGTTCTGGTGCATGCTAAATCGGCCACAAATGTTCTCACGTTGGCGTGGAGTGGAAGTTCAGACAGTGGTGTGCCAGCGCAGTTTGTGTTCTCATCATTAAGCCGTGGTTCAAAATTATGTGTTGTCCTCGAATCTTTTCCGTTTTGATTGATCCCGGACCGTCGGCAGTAGTTAGTTGTATTGCTCCAGTACTTCGTTAGTAACCTAAGCTGTTTTTCTTTAGGAGTATTTATATTTTCACTGGGTTTTCCTATCTACACAGGACCAACCGGTATAGTGGTTAAGGTGTTAGCCTCTAGATCGGAAGGTTCCTGGTTCGAATCCAGGTCCGGGCATGGATGTTTGTAAACGTATGGTGTAGAGGCGGCTGGTGCACCTTAAATCTGTCGTGGCCGAAAGTCCTCACGTTGGGTTGGCGTGGAAGTTTGGAGAGTGGGGTGCCAGCTCAGGTGTTGTTTCGTCATCTGACCGTGGTTCAAAATTACGAGGTGTTGTCCTCGAATCTTTCCCTTAAGGGACTGATTCCGGACCGTCGTCAATAGCCCGTTGTGTTGCTCTAGTACGACGTTAACTAAAATTACCAAAATTACCAAATTACCTATCTACACAGGCCGACCAACCGGTATGGTGTTTTAAGGGGTTAGCCTCTAGATCGGAAGATTCCTGGTTCGAATCCGGGTCAGGGCATGGATGTTTGTAAGCGTATGGAGTAGAGGCGGCTGGTGCACCTTAAATCTGTCGTGGCCGAAAGTCCTCACGTTGGGTTGGTATTGAAATTTAGAGAGTGGGGTGCCAGCTCAGGTGCAGCTTCGTCATCTGACCGTGGTTCAAAATTACGAGGTGTTGTCCTCGGATCTTTCCCTTTAGGGACTGATACCGGACCGTCGTCAATAGCCCGTTGTGTTGCTGTAGTACGACGTTAAATACCTATGTAGACAGGTAATTTTAGTTAATCCACGTCGTACAGGAACACAACGGGCTATTTGTGACGTTCCGAGATCAAACCTTTAAGGGAAAGAACCGATGGTAATGGTAATTTCAGTTAACGTCGTACTAGAGGTACACAACGGGCTATTGACGACGGTCCGGGATCAATCCCTTAAGAGAAAGATCCGAGGACAATACCTCGTAATTTTGTACCACGGTCAGATGACGAAGCAACACTTGAGCTGGCACGCCACTCTCCAAACTTCCACACCAACCCAATGTGAGGACTTTCGGCCACGACAGATTTAAGGTGCCCCAGCCGCCTCTACATCATACGCTTACAAACATCCATACCCGAACCAGGAACCTTCCGATCTAGAGGCTAACACCTTAACCACTATACCGGATGGTCGGCGTGCCACGTAAGGGAATTATATGTATAGATAGCCAAATAAGTTGTATTCCCGAGAACTGAGTCCTTAAAACAGCGACGTACGTCGCAAAACAAAGTATTTGCAGAACTCTTTCCTTAATTTTATCAAAATTTTTAACGATCTTTTTCAATCATAAGGTACGATGTTCTGAAGTACAAAGCGCGCTCCTTACCACACCTATTTTTTATTTTATAGCAACGGTACAACCTTCATACACATCCCAAATTACCATAAACACTTCATAAACAAATATTTTGTCATTGACATATTAGACGCGTAACTTCAGAAGTTATCAACAGAATTGCAAATTCTGAAAGTATACCTTTGTTTTAAATGAAGTTAGTTAATTTTGATCTTTTAGTTTAATATGTAATGCATATTTAGCTGAATTGTGTTTTACGTCTGTTTTTGATTTTATGCAGTTTTGAAATTCAGACAAAATGCCTGTAGAACAATTGCAATTGCTTGGAGTTGTGTTGCAGAACACTGAATATAATTCTGCTTCTGGGTTGTGTTCGAAAACTAATCCATTATACTGATGAACAGTATAATCAAAATTCGCCACTCGCACACAAATAAATGTCTATACAATGACAGTTGATGTCAAATTTAACATTCTGTAGCCAAGACAAAAAGGTTTTCCATCTACACCCGCTTCAATGCATTAAAAATAATTACACTTGAAAGGTGCATTAGCCAACATAATTATAACTTTACAAAATTCAAGTTTATGAAATTATTTCTCCCAATTGACATTTTGAGCTCATAAACACAACGAATCTTAAGTTTTACAATTTTTATTTTCAGTACGAAAGAACGTTTAATTTTAAAAACCATACAAAATACAGAGCAAACATACATTTAAAAAGCATTCGTTTCGAATGTCATAGCGTGTTGAATTAATAAAAATACATAATATACAAATATTTTGTCCCCTTTACAGGAGTCGCGTACTTGATCCACAAGAACCACTCCTTTGAATACTTGGTCATCTGTAGCGATAACATCTTTACCTCTTTTAGAAGCTACAATGTTTCGTCCTACAATGGACACGTGAAATAGACGGCGCTGCAGTCACCGATCGTTGTTCCGTCGATCAGAGCTTGAGAATACTCGTCGAGATCATTAGTACTGAAAATCAAGTAATCAAATTTTAGTTAACCTTTACGCTGCGACAGATAGACAATTGTTACCACTAAAATTTCGTCTACACCAGCGGCATTGTACAGATCTGTGTATTGTAGTTGTTATCTCCCTTTTAAGTGACCTCTGGCATTGATCACAATTTACGAGCTGTCAGAGACTGACCTTCTAGAGGATTCATCCTTTTGTTCGGTATACTACCTTGTCGACCGTGAGGTGTGAACGCTTTAGGGGAACGGCAGAAGGTCGTTCCGGTGATGTCGATCTCAGGCCAAACGATACGCCACACAATACTATGCGAGGAAATCGTCAGTCGTAAATGCCACTCAAAGCTCCATCGCTCAAGATTGGTAATTAGTGGAGCAACTTTTTTTTGTTGCAGTAAAAATGGGAAAAGTTGCATTTATCATTCCCTAAAGTTGCATTTATGGAAATAAAGTTGCATTTCTTTTTGATACACTAAATTCTAAAATAAATTATTCGTAAAAATGAAAAAAATTCAAAATATATTGACAATTTTAGTCGTGTACAACAGTATTATAAAACATACTGAAATGCAAAAGAACGTTGAGTGGCCGATCCTTGGCCAGTAATTTCTTTAACATTGAAAACCTGCATCAGCCGCAGTCATATAAAGTGCTGTATCGGATAGTAGAAGCGCCAAATCTTTTCGCTCAACATTCAGAGTTTTTAAAATGTCATCTATAAGGCGAACAACATATTGATGATCGACATTCACTTAACCAACTCTGCAGTCGATTACGCAAGTTTTCTCTAGATTATCAAGAGTGTCAACCAATGGGTTAAAGTAATTCTTGTAATTTATTTCACTTTTGTCTTAGGACGAACACCTTCTTACCATGAACTTGTTTGATCCGCAATAATTAGGCGTTCGCAAGATCAGACACACGTGATCGAAGGGTTGATTCAGAGAGCAAAAAATGAAATAGTAATTTGATATTAATTAATTTTAAGCTACATTTTAAGAAGTTGCAGTTGGTTGCATTCATGCAAAAAGTTGCATTTATTCAGAAAGTTGCATTTGTGTTGCGGTTATAACTCACTTACAATGCACTCCATGTATGAGGAATTTTGGTTTTAATACTTTACATGCAGCGTAGAACGCGTGAAAAAAAAAGTTGCATTTGTTGCAAAAAGTTGCCCTAGTAATTAGGTAAGGGGGACGGACATGCATTCGAAAGAGCCGTTCCGTGTAACGATTGTAAAATGTAAGTGGTGCAGCATAAAGCTTAACAATTTGTGCAGCTTTAATAAACTTCATTTGTTAAAAAGTAACGCTTGTCAGCCAAGTCTATTCATTTAATATACTAAACAAACAAGAAACTTCATAACATTGGCACATGCATAGATATGTTTTGGGGTGAACGTTTTGAGATTAGAGCATTTTCTGTTCTTCACTTCAACTAGGAGGTTCTTCCCTGTGCTGGCTTACGCTCGCAAAACCCCAAAAAATTTCCGAACATTCCGAAATTTGTATACTAACTTTTGATCGCATCGAATTTATTTATTTAATAACCAATTTCAAAAATAATTGTACCGTTCGAAATGGTACATTCTAAGGTATACTGAGATGTTTTCAAATTTAAAAAGTTATAGCAATAAGCTATAGATAGTTTTAACAAAAAAGTAACAAAACTGTCCCAATTTTTCCCGAATTTAAAACAATGCTATAAAAAGCCAAATTGAAATTTCTAAAAAAAACTCGACGAAGTGCAAAAATTCACGTCTGAAGATTGATGGTAATGGTAATTTTAGTTAACGTCGTACTAGAGCAACACAACGGGCTATTGACGACGGTCCGGAATCAGTCCCTTAAGGGAAAGATCCGAGGACAACACCTCGTAATTTTGAACCACGGTCAGATGACGAAGCAACACCTGAGCTGGCACCCCACTCTCCAAACTTCCACGCCAACCCAACGTGAGGACTTTCGGCCACGACAGATTTAAGGTGCACCAGCCGCCTCTACACCATACGTTTACAAACATCCATGCCCGGACCCGGATTCGAACCAGGAACCTTCCGATCTAGAGGCTAACACCTTAACCACTATACCGGTTGGTCGGCCCGGCTGAAGATTGAAGATGTGTACGTGTTTTGCTCACTCGCGTTAGAATTTTCACTTTTTTTCGACTTCGACACTTAATTCAGCCTTCACTAATAGCCGCATCGGAAAAAATCTTCGTCTTATTATCAGTACAATTTTAAACAAAGCATATAACTTTCGTAATTTTCTGATTCGTACTCTCTCGTGAAACCGTTTAAGAATCGAGCAAAAAAAAAGCGAGTGTTTCAATCCTCCGGCGGCAGCGGTAACTTTTTTAGAATACACAGCTATTGCCAACGAGGTCTGGGATCAATCCTGAGAGCCACCTCGTTATTTCGAAGCAGTTGGATGACGAGGTCACCCATCGAGCTGACATCCCTCTCCAAAGTAAGATATTCGAGATCACGTCAATTTTAAAGCACACTAGCTGTCATGTGCATTGGTGTGAATATCGTATTATTTTATGGTCTTAATTTCACAACACTCCACATGCTAATTTGAGACTACCAACTGGAGTAAATAACTAGAAACCTTTGTACTGTACGACTAGGATCTCAACAAAAATACACAAACAAATGCTTTGAAATTGAACTCATTTCAAATGCTGTCTTTAATGCCGTGTAGAAGCAGAAAAAAGTCTTGCATGCTTTCTCGCTATGTTCCAAATGTCATTACCTTTCGAGCCCCTATTAAGGTCTCAACTTTTCGTTAGTTAAGTCGTCCCCAAAAATGGCGTCTTAAAGCGCATTCGGCCATGTTTTCCGAATGTTGATTAGATTGATAAATACAATTTATTAATTTTAACGAATTCTTTCGGTTGGTAGGTATTTTAATCAATGTCGCATCTGAGAAAGACAACGAGCTATTGGCGACTGTCAGGGATCAATCGCGAAAGTTGAAATATCCGAGGACAACACCCACGTGATTTTGAACCACTACAAAGTCCGGTACGTTAGCATGTTGCTCTAGTACACTAATACAAAATTACCTTACCTCCAGCAGGGCAATAGCTCGTTGTGTTGCTCCAGTGCGACGATGTAAATGAGAAAAAAAATACTACAACTGTCCGGTAATGGTAACTTGGTAATTTTAATTAACGTCGTACACGAGAAACACAGCGGGCTATTGACGACGATCCGGGATCAATCCTCTAAGGGAAAGACGTCATTTTGAGCCACGGTCAGATTACGAAGTAACACCTAAGCTGGCACCCCTCTCTACAAACTTCCACACCAACCCAATGCGAGGACTTTCGGCCACGACATATTCAAGGTGTACCAGCCGCCTCTAAACCATACGCTTATCAATATCCATGAACCGACCCAGATTTGAAGCAAAAACCGTCTGATCTAGACACCTTAAACAGGTGGCTTAATCTGTCTGGATTGACAATATTAGGTTTCGTGGAACAAGGGTCATATCTAGTCATTCTGTGTCAGACGTAAAACTACCAACATCAAGTACTAAACGTACAAACAAGGAAAGTTTTGACACAGAAGTGAGAAGTACTCCTAGAATGGGTTACAAGGATTGAAATTGACCAAAATCTCAAATCTATATATAAATGTACTCAACAGAAGCTGAACAAAACTTATTTAATGCTTCTTAAAACGGGCCGCAATGCTGGAACATGCCTGCTAGTGAATTGCCCGACTCTGCACATATACTTTGAGAGGCAATCTGGAGAAAGCATTGTCGTGACCCTAGTCCCATGATCAGAAACCTGATGGACCTCCTCTGGGTCCCCATTTCCTTATTCAATTTGGTACTCAAACGGTATATAAATTGGGTACGTATGGGTACTCATTAGAAACTGAACACAACTTACTTAATGCTCCTTAAAACGGGTCCAAGAGCAGGAACATGCCAACTAGTGAATTGCCCGACTCTGCACATATACTTTGAGAGGCAATCTGGAGAAAGCATTGTCGTGACCCTAGTCCCATGATCAGAAACCTGGTGGACCTCCTCTGGGTCCCCATTCCCTTATTCAATTTGGTACTCAAACGGTATATAAATTGGGTACGTATGGGTACTCATTAGAAACTGAACACAACTTACTTAATGCTCCTTAAAACGGGTCCAAGAGCAGGAACATGCCAACTAGTGAATTGCCCGACTCTGCACATATACTTTGAGAGGCAATCTGGAGAAAGCATTGTCGTGACCCTAGTCCCATGATCAGAAACCTGGTGGACCTCCTCTGGGTCCCCATTCCCTTATTCAATTTGGTACTCAAACGGTATATAAATTGGGTACGTATGGGTACTCATTAGAAACTGAACACAACTTACTTAATGCTCCTTAAAACGGGTCCAAGAGCAGGAACATGCCTACTATTGAATTGCCCGACTCTGCACATACTTTGAGAGGCAATCTGGAGAAAGCATTGTCGTGACCCTAGTCCCATGATCAGAAACCTGGTGGACCTCCTCTGGGTCCCCATTCCCTTATTCAATTTGGTACTCAAACGGTATATAAATTGGGTACGTATGGGTACTCATTAGAAACTGAACACAACTTACTTAATGCTCCTTAAAACGGGTCCAAGAGCAGGAACATGCCTACTATTGAATTGCCCGACTCTGCACATACTTTGAGAGGCAATCTGGAGAAAGCATTGTCGTGACCCTAGTCCCATGATCAGAAACCTGGTGGACCTCCTCTGGGTCCCCATTCCCTTATTCAATTTGGTACTCAAACGGTATATAAATTGGGTACGTATGGGTACTCATTAGAAACTGAACACAACTTACTTAATGCTCCTTAAAACGGGTCCAAGAGCAGGAACATGCCAACTAGTGAATTGCCCGACTCTGCACATATACTTTGAGAGGCAATCTGGAGAAAGCATTGTCGTGACCCTATTGACCATTCCCTGCAGTGATCCTAGTCCGATGTTCAGAATCCTGGTGGTCCGCCTCAGGGTACCCATGCCTTTGTTAACAGCGCTCATGCTCGTATTTCGCACGATGTCGGCGACTTCCGTCCTGCTGATCACGTCCTTCATGTAGCCGGTGGCCAAGGAGTCGATGAATCCGGATTCCTCTGTCCTGGCCATCTTGGACTCGAATCTGAAGTCCTCCAAGAGCGGGATGCCGGCCTCTTTCAGGGTGGAAGGAAAGAACATCACCGACCCCACGTAGCCCACGTATGCGAGGGATGCCGCACTAAGAAGGGGTGTCAGACTCGGAGAAGCCGTCCTCAAGACCCTCGAAACGCCAGTGGTCACCGAATCGATGGTTGTCATCAGTGGGGATTGAGATTGGAAAACGACGTCCATTCCGGGTTCGAAGGTACTGGAATTCCAGGGTCTAGCAGAAATGCACAGGAAAGGCACACATAATAGAATAAAGAATGCTTGCATGGTAGTTGTACTTTAAAATTCTAAAAACCAGTCTCACTCGAGATTCAAGAATGATTACGAAAGTTCTTCCTCCAAGTCATTCACGTTATAATGAAACGGCAAAATCGAGTCCCGAAAAATCTTAACTTCACTTTCAGTGATTGAGTAATAATGCCAGCTAGAATCAGACTTCTGTAATCCAATGCGTATGCATCATAAACATTAGAGAATTTGCATAGCTACAAACAGTTATTTCTGAACAGGTAGGTATTTAATTAACGTCAGGTTGAAGCAACACAACGGTCTATTATCCACGGTCCGGGATCGATATGGAATCGAAAGATCCAAGGCAGGTAGGTATTTTAATAAACATCGTACTGGAGCAACGGGCTATTGCCGACGCGAAAGATCCGATTATAACACCTCTTAGTTTTTAACCTCTGTCAGAAGGCGAATTGAAGACCTGAGCTGGTAACCCACTCTTCAAACGACCACGCCAAGCCAACTTGCGGCTATAGTGGTTCGAAATCGCGAGGTGTTAGCCTCGGATCTTTTGTAGCTCAGATGTTGACCTCGTCATCCGATCGTGTTTCAAAATTACGTGGTGTAATCCTCGGATCTTTCCTAGCTCAGATGACGACCTCGTCATCTGACCGTGATTCAAAATTAAGTGGCACAATCCTCGGATCCTAAAAATGCGTACCTACTAACATTTGACAACAACTCGGAAGTTTGATAAACGTCAGATTATAGGAATTAATTTGGTAATTTTTTTAGTTAACGTCGTACTAGAGCAACACAACGGGCTATTGACGACGGTCCGGGATCAGTCCCTTAAGGGAAAGATCCGAGGACAACACCTCGTAATTTTGAACCACGGTCAGATGACGAAGCAGCACCTGAGCTGGCACCCCACTCTCCAAACTTCCACGCCAACCCAACGTGAGGACTTTCGGCCACGACAGATTTAAGGTGCACCAGCCGCCTCTACACCATACATTTACAAACATCCATGCCCGGGCCCGGATTCGAACCAGGAACCTTCCGATCTAGAGGCTAACACCTTAACCACTATACCGGTTGGTCGGCTCAGATTATAGGAAACTATGAACGGTAGGTAGGTTGGTATTTTAAATTACATCACACTGCGCAACACAAGCTATTTAAGACTTCCAAGATCACAACCTGAAGGCAAAGATCGATGAAAATATCACGTTCAGATGACAAGAACCTTTGAAAGGTGTTGGTATTGGTATTGTAATTAACGTCGTTCTGAAGCAATACAACGGGCTATTGACGACCGTCTGGGTAATGGTAATTGTAATTTTTAGTTAACGTCGTACTAGAGCAACACAACGGGCTATTGACGACGGTCCGGAATCAGTCCCTTAAGGGAAAGATTCGAGGACAACACCTCGTAATTTTGAACCACGGTCAGATGACGAAGCAACACCTGAACTGGCACCCCACTCTCCAAACTTCCACGCCAACCCAACGTGAGGACTTTCGGCCACGACAGATTTAAGGTGCACCAGCCGCCTCTACACCATACGTTTACTGTTGGGTTGGCGTGGAAGTTTGGAGAGTGGGGTGCCAGCTCAGGTGTTGCTTCGTCATCTGACCGTGGTTCAAAATTACGAGGTGTTGTCCTCGGATCTTTCCCTTAAGGGACTGATCCCGGACCGTCGTCAATAGCCCGTTGTGTTGCTCTAGTACGACGTTAACTAAAATTACCATTACCATTACCATTACCATACGTTTACAAACATCCATGCCCGGACCCGGATTCGAACCAGGAACCTTCCGATCTAGAGGCTAACAGCTTAACCACTGTACTGGTTGGTCGGCGACGACCGTCTGGGATCAATCCACCAAATTAAAGATCCTAGGACGACACCACGTCATCTGACCGTGGTTCAAAATTACGAGGTGTTGTCCTCGAATCTTTCCCTTAAGGGATTGAACCCGGACCGTCGTCAATAGCCCGTTGTGTTGCTCTAGTACGACGTTAATTAAAAATTTGCGAATACCTTTAAATTATTGTAGGTAGGTGAATATTTAATTAACCTCGCACTGGAGCATGACATCAGGCTATTGACGACTGTCCGGGGTCAATCCTAATGCCACTGCTTTGGATTCACTTCAACCGGTCGGGTGGTTAAGGTGTTGGCCTCTAGATCAGAAAGTTCCTGGTTCGAATCCGGGCTAGTGCATGGATGTTTGTAAGCGTATGTTATAGAGATAATTGGTAATTTTTAATTAACGTCGTACTAGAGCACACAACGGGCTCAATCCCGTAAGGGAAAGATTCGAGGAAAACACCATGTAATTTTGAACCACGGCCAGATGACGAGTAGGATGTAGAGGCGGTTGGTGCACCTTAAATCTCTCGAGGCCAAATGTTATCGCGTTGGGTTGTTGTGGATGTTTAGAGAATGGGGTGCCGACTTAGTTGTTGCCTCGTCATCTGATCGTGGTTCAAAATTACGTGGTGTTGCCCTTGGATGTTTTCCTTGGGGGATTGATCCCGTACCGTCGTCAATAGCCCGTTGTGTTGCTCTAGTAGAACGTTAATTAAAATTACTGTACCTTATTTAACCTTACCTCTCAGAGCTGCTGATTTCACTGGAACTGTCGTGTCCGTAAGCCCGTTTTTGTTTTCTGGTGTATGCAAATTGGGATTCTAGCTGTAACGTCTCAACACTCATTCTGTTCCTACTACTGCATTCACTGAGTTGGGAAGCAGATAGAGTGTCTACACTCTCGTCTTTGAATTTTAAACTTACTGTTTTAAATCAGCCATGAATCTCAATTTTAACTACGCGCTGCTGATGGTTTTGTTAGCTCTAAGATTCGCGACATGCGATGACCTGAAAAAACGAGAGAAGAACGAAGCGCGTCAGATGGAATACATATCACTAATCAACGCAATGCTGCAGCAGACCAATGTCCTCAGCTCTGTGGACGGAGCTCTGCTGGCCTTCACCACTGTCCTCGCGTCCTTGATGAGCAGGATGAAACCCTTCCTGATAGCATCCACTCTCTCGTACCTCATCTACGTCGGAACGGCCATCATACTGCCTGGTCCTCTGGCCCGAATGGGTCTTCCGACCATGACTGTCCCAGAGCCGAAATTGATGGCCAGGTCTTTGGAAGGCGAGTCTTCAGGGAGAATCTTCGACAACATAATGGCCGATACTTTGGTGAAGAGTATCCAGATCAGTCCAGTGAAGAGCATCATGACAAATGTGTCCGTGAATGTGATGTCGGATACCATGGCCAGGGTGAGAATCCTTAGCAGGACAATGGTGCAGCAGCTTTCGCTTCTGCAAGGGAATATGGTTTGGTTGTCCCGATCCTTGAGCAACAATTGCGTTTCCAAGTTCCTGTGCCGAGTTGGTCAGTTTACGGAAATGAATTTTCCTATGGTGTCTTCTGTGCTGCGATCATTGGCGTAAGTATAAAACTATACTAGCTACTCGAAAAGTAGGGTAAACAATCAAGTAGAATAATTAGTGCGCATTCTTTGTAAAACGTTACCCTAGGACTAGTTTGTAATTTCACTAAAGATTATCTTGTGCTTAGAGTCCTGTACTAAGTGATTAAAATTTTTGTAGCATGTTTTTAGTATTCGATAGCTTAATATAAAATTTTTGTAGCATGTTTTTAGTATTCGATAGCTTAATATAAAATTTTTGTAGCATGTTTTTAGTATTCGATAGCTTAATATAAAATTTTTGTAGCATGTTTTTAGTATTCGATAGCTTAATATAAAATTTTTGTAGCATGTTTTTAGTATTAGATAGCTTAATATAAAATTTTTGTAGCATGTTTTTAGTATTCGATAGCTTAATATAAAATTTTTGTAGCATGTTTTTAGTATTCGATAGCTTAATATAAAATTTTTGTAGTATCCTTTAGTATTCGATAGCTTAATATAAAATTTTTGTAGTATCCTTTAGTATTCGATAGCTTAATATAAAATTTTTGTAGTATCCTTTAGTATTCGATAACTTAATACAAAATTTTTGTAGCATTCTTTTAGTTTTCAATAGCTTAATATAAAATTTTTGTAGTATCCTTTAGTATTCGATAACTTAATACAAAATTTTTGTAGCATTCTTTTAGTATTCAATAGCTTAATATAAAATTTTTGTAGTATCCTTTAGTATTCGATAACTTAATACAAAATTTTTGTAGCATTCTTTTAGTATTCAATAGCTTAATATAAAATTTTTGTAGTATCCTTTAGTATTCGATAACTTAATACAAAATTTTTGTAGCATTCTTTTAGTATTAGATAGCTTAATATAATTTTTTTTGTTTGCTTTTAATATTCGATAGCTTAATATAAATTTTTTTAGAATGCTTTTAGTATTCTATAGCTTAATATAAAATTTGTGTTGCATGCTTTTAGTATTCTATAGCTTAATGTAAAATTTTTGTTGTATGCTTATAGTATTCGGTAGCTTAATATAAAATTTGTTTGTTGTATGCGGTTAGTATTCGATAGCTTAAAATAATTTTTTCAAAGTTCAGTATGCTGGTACAGTAATTTTGTCAAATCGCATACTTCCAATTCCGACACTTAAGTTGGTAATCATTTATTCTAGCAGTTCATGAAACCTAAACAGATTGAGACAAGACTCGTTTTCTTGTTCCAATGAGAAATGTGAGGAATGGTCGGGGACCGGCTGGTTCACACAACCAATGGTTCAAAGGATGGAAATTTTGGATTAGACTGAATATGATTTTACTTGGCAGTGAATTGCTGTAATTTAACTTGCTTAAATTTTTATCTTTAATTTATGGTGGGGTAGATTGTTTATAAATTAAAAACATGAGAACTTAACCGAACACTGCCTTAAATAGAATGAGACTTTTTTTCCTTGATCCCGGAGTGATAAAAAATATTATTTGGAAAGTTTTAGAACTCTTGGTTTATCAACGACGTATCTCGTCATAAGAAAAACTGGCCAGATCTATCTCGTCAATTATATGTTGGGTTTAATTCGAGGATGCACGCATTTATATTGTTTAATTTAATGTTCGTTGTAAGAATACTTGCTTGATTACTTTCAAAGATATCCATTAGTGTTGCATTAACCTCAGTTTAAAACTAATCTAACTTACCAATTCTAAGTAGTAATAACTCTAAATCAAATTGCTCGGCGAGTTTGCCATTTTTATTAAATTCATTTTTACCTCAATTGAATGAACATTGTACCTTGTACATAATCAAAGAATTACCTTGGTTCATCATACTTTTGAGTAATTGATGACGAAAGAATATTTTTGCTCCATAGAAAAAAATATATAAATTACAAAGGCTTTAGTAAGTTCATGTCTTAGAATAGCTATTTGTGTTGCTCCAGTGCGACGTTAATTAAAATACCTATCTTCTGTCTTAGAAATTGATTAATGTCCTATCACTGTACTACTGGGCTATTCAAAAAATCAATATATCCAAGTTAGGTTTGAGCAGTGGCAGCGTAGATTTGATTGCTGAAACTTAAAATAAGTGTATTTATCTTCTGTGTTAGTAAAACTTCCCGATTTCATGTCCCTTTACTTGACATCGTCTGTTTGGTGCAGCTTGGCCAAATATGTCTCTTGCGCCGTAAAACCAACAAGAAAACTTGTCCATGAAAAGGTACAAGATCTTCCAATCATCAGCTGCATCGAAAAATGTTTTCAAAAAGAACGTTACTTCATTAGGTTCTCTGCCTCCATTTGTTACATGATAAACGAAACATTTCATTTTTTTTATCTCTTAGGTTATGAATACCAAAGATATTAACATTCAGCTGTCTAAAATAGTAAATATCTTGCACTGAAATCAGAGGTTGCTTGGCTAAGCTTTTTAGCTTCTTGGATTGCTTAGTAAAATTTTTTGCTCCTCCTTTTATGCACTACTAGTTCTGCCACGGCAGTTCGCTTTGAAGATTCACAAAGGACAGGACTTTTTTTTAATGTTCATCTCTTCGCATGTGCAGCATGTGTCCTTTGCTGGCCTTCAAAATATCAGAAAAGTTTTCCCTGAAGTACTGCCGATAAAACTGGTAAGAAATATTCTCATCAGGGAAAATTTCTTTGAACAGAGCATGCATAACTTTCACATTGAGATCAGAATTTAAGTAGGTCACTTCTTTCCCAGTATGAAAAACTTTGGTCCGAAATGATGCGATATGGTAGTGAATTTTTGCCAATGTTTCAGGTTTTATAACAAAGGGGAGTATTTCGTCCCCTCATATCTACAGGGCATTTGCTCAATCATAAAAGGTCCATGATTCTCAACTCTTTTTGTCACTTGAAAAGTTTTCATGAAAGCTTGTTTACATACTTTTTGACGAAGACCAGATTTCAGGAGCATATGGTGAACTGTAAAACCTTTGGGTTTCCACTCCTCTTCTGGTACGTTCACTCTGGGTCTCGACAGACAATATTGTTAATGTCCCTCTCACTATTAGGATTTCAACCGTATCCTGTTTCAATCTACCCCCGGTCCAGCCTCAAAGACGATCAACAGGAAACCCTGCTGCCACCTGTTAGCCATCTCGAGAACTAAACGTCCTGGACTTTACCCCTTTTAACTTTAAAGGTTCGTTTTTCTCAGCACCTAGAAGCGAGACTTCACCCATTTTACCATTAAACGAAGCGTTGGCGTCTCTATTACACAAATCCATCAAAACTTGAAAATTGAAAAGAGACTAGACTCCTTTTACATTTAACGATTCATTTATGGATGATGTCAATACAACTTTCCTCGAGTGTGTTTATTTTCCTGAATAAAACACTGTTTGGCGCAGTTTGGCTACATATGAAACTTGCGTCGTAAACAATGTTAAGTTTGAGATATAAAACGGTTATGCTGCACATATAGCTGCATCTGATCTTTAACCCTCCAAGTGGTTTCGACGAGATATCTCGTACATCAAGATCAGGTTAGTTTTGCTAAGGACGAGACATCTCGTTCAAGTTCTGGTCACTTTTGCTGATGACGAGACACCTTGTCCATCGGGATCAGGTTAGTTTTGCTAAGGACGAGACATCTCGTTCAAGTTCTGGTCACTTTTGCTGATGACGAGACACCTTGTCCATCGGGATCAGGTTAGTTTTGCTAAGGACGAGACATCTCGTTCAAGTTCTGGTCACTTTTGCTGATGACGAGACACCTTGTCCATCGGGATCAGGTTAGTTTTGCTAAGGACGAGACATCTCGTTCAAGTTTTGGTCACTTTTGCTGATGACGAGACATCTTGTCCATCGGGATCGGGTTAGTTTTGCTAAGGACGAGACATCTCGTTCAAGTTTTGGTCACTTTTGCTGATGACGAGACACCTTGTCCATCGGGATCAGGTTAGTTTTGCTAAGGACGAGACATCTCGTTCAAGTTCTGGTCACTTTTGCTGATGACGAGACACCTTGTCCATCGGGATCAGGTTAGTTTTGCTAAGGACGAGACATCTCGTTCAAGTTCTGGTCACTTTTGCTGATGACGAGACATCTTGTCCATCGGGATCGGGTTAGTTTTGCCAAGGACGAGACATCTCGTTCAAGTTCTGGTCACTTTTGCTGATGACGAGACACCTTGTCCATCGGGATCAGGTTAGTTTTGCTAAGGACGAGACATCTCGTTCAAGTTCTGGTCACTTTTGCTGATGACGAGACACCTTGTCCATCGGGATCAGGTTAGTTTTGCTAAGGACGAGACATCTCGTTCAAGTTTTGGTCACTTTTGCTGATGACGAGACATCTTGTCCATCGGGATCGGGTTAGTTTTGCTCATGACAAAACATCTCTTCGAGACAACCATCATATGGGCTAAGTGCTGGTTGATCATACACTACTATAGCATCATCAAGTATGTATCTGGTTCTTGTATTCACAACATTTCAACAACCGTTAACCTTGTAGACTAAACTGAGGAGATAGTACGGTATTCAGCATTGGTATAACTTTTCTTTTTTGTTTCAGGGACTCCTTCCCGTCTATGGATGATTATGCAGTCGCGATTATTCGAGGAACATCCTCTTCAAACTGTTCTCTCCTTTATCCAGACTGCACTCTGTAATTTAAAATATCTTCATATTTTACTTGTTATTTATTACTCAATAAAGATTATATTCTTTTATTTCTCTGTGTGCTGAAAGTTTTATAGGGACAAACAATACCAAGTGGTCATCTACAAAATATGTTATCAATTATAAAAGAATATTCCGACTTTTATGTGACTAAAATGTGAACTTTTAATCATTTGAAAGTAACAAGATAATGAAATCATAGTTAAAAAATCCGAACTTGGCGTAATTTCTGTTAAATGTCGCCAACCCAATGCCATTAGTAATGGCAATCTGAAAAGAACGTCTTCCAAAATGAGACACTGACCAACCGGTCTGTTGGTTAAGGTGTTGGACTCTAGTTCGGAAGGTTCCTGGTTGATTCCGGGTCAGTGCAAGGATGTTTGTAAGCGTATGGTGTAGAGGCGGCTGGTGCACCTTAAATCTGTCGTGGCCGAAAGTCCTCACGTTGGGTTGGCGTGGAAGTTTGGAGAGTGGGGTGCCAGCTCAGGTGTTGCTTCGTCTTCTGACCGTGGTTCAAAATTACGAGGTGTTGTCCTCGGATCTTTCCCTTAAGGGACTGATCCCGGACTGTCGTCAATAGCCCGTTGTGTTGCTCTAGTACGACGTTAACTAAAATTACCATTACCATTACCATTCCTTAAAAGCGGGCCGACCAACCGGTATAGTGGTTAAGGTGTTAGCCTCTAGATCGGAAGGTTCCTGGTTCGAATCCGGGTCCGGGCATGGATGTTTGTAAGCGTATGGTGCACCTTAAATCTGTCGTGGCCGAAAGTCCTCACGTTGGGTTGGCGTGGAAGTTTGGAGAGTGGGGTGCCTGCTCAGGTGTTGCTTCGTCTTCTGACCGTGGTTCAAAATGACGTGGTGTACTCGGATCTTTCCCTCAAGGGATTGATCCCGTACCGTAGTCAAAAGCCCATTAGGTTGCTCTAGTATGACGTTAATTAAAATTACCTTATCTTACCAAAATGAAAGTCCGGAACAATTCTTTTGAAAGGGTGATTTTGTGGAAATGGCTAAACCACAGTTTAACTGACTTCATTATCTATACATAACGTCTTTTTTGCGTGCCACGCAAGATAATTATTTGTTATCGCGTTTTGACAACACTGTACGATTGTTTGTTTACCACGAAGCCTCGCGCCTCTATTGAATTTATAGTATCGGATGAAATTTTATTGAAAAAAAAATGAATATTAGTCGTGCTGTTGCAGCTTACAAAGGACATGCTGGGTATTCGATTTCCAAAGCAGCGCTCACATTTCAAGTTAAAATTTGCTCAAAGTTTTCATTTGAATTCCAAATTGTTAGAGTTCTGATTCCAGAGGTCCTGCATGATTTTTCTGTAGTACAACAAATTTATATTTGAAAAATATTTTTTTTGGAGTACATCATATTTTGTAAACAATGTCTTCATTGATGAGAGCGAATGGAGCAAGTTTCGCGCATCGAACTAATGAGATTGCAAAGCAATCCTCCGGTGGATAGCGAGCGTTAGCTAGCAGGGGAAGGGCCTCCTAGTATATAATTAACCTTTTTAACTCTTTAGGGTTAGGTGGGTTAGAAACTGTCCCACCTCTTGCTAGCTTTTTATGCATGATGGAATATATTTTAACCCCCTCCTCGAAAAGTTGAAGTTATTCATAGTCATACAGTTCACTATTTTATTTTAAGTTTTTCATTCAGTTGGCAATGCTATGAACCAACGGTAAATGCGTAAATAAGTGAAAAAATGTAATACAAATCAAAACGCATTAGTAAGTGGTTGACACTTGTGGTTGAGGTAGGCGAAATGTGTGATGCAGTGAATTTTTGTCTTTCGTAACAGAATATGTTCTTTCTTTTTTTCAAATTTATAAGTGAATAACTTTTTTTTTTTACTATAAAACAATTCATTTGATGTGTAATAATTTTGAAGCTGAATGAGTGGTGGGATTGTATGTATTCCAACATGCAAGTTATTAAAAACAAAAAAATTAATTTAAACTTATAAATGTGTATGTGCTCCTTATATAAAGTTTAAAAAATGTTTACCATCCTTCGCTTCTTTCCACAAGAGCAAAAAACGAGAATGATATTTGTTTGAAAATGTCACTATAATTATCGTGCTCCAAATCAGGTAAGAACAGTACAGATAAAAAATTAAAATGGGGATAAAATCTCAGTTGCTTGTCCCTCGTTAATTATTCATTATAAAGCGGCCATGAATGCAGTGGATAAATTTGATCAGCAATTGTGGCTAATTATAAACTTGACCGGCGTAGTAAAAAAGGGTGGCACCGCATACTATTCTATTTTTTGGATGCAGCTGTTCATATAGTGTTTATAAACAATTGGGTCAAAACACGGAGCTGAAACATTTCAAGGGGCTGTGTGCACTGAAGTTTTTTTTTCCCAGGATTTGATTGATAAAAGCCGACTAACCGGTATAGTGGTTAAGGTGTTAACCTCTAAATCGGAAGGTTCCTGGTTCGAATCCGGGACATGGATGTTTGTAAGCGTATGGTGTAGAGGCGGCTGGTGCACCTTAAATCTGTCGCGCCTGAAAGTCCTCACGTTGGGTTGGCGTGGAAGTTTGGAGAGTGGGGTGCCAGCTCAGGTGTTGCTTCGTCATCTGACCGAGGTTCAAAATTACGAGGTGTTGTCCTCTGGTCTTTCCCTTAAGGGACTGATCCCGGACCGTCGTCAATAGCCCGTTGTGTTGCTCTAGTACGACGTTAACTAAAATTACTAATACCATTAACAAGACGGTTTTAGGTATTAGCATTTTCAATTAACGCTGCGCTGTGGGCCACGGTCTGGAAATGAACCCGAAGAGGTAATTGGTAATTGGTAATTTTTGTTAACGTCGTACTAGAGCAACACAACGGGCTATTGACGACGGTCCGGGATCAGTCCCTTAAGGGAAAGATCCGAGGACAACACCTCGTAATTTTGAACCACGGTCGGATGACGAAGCAACACCTGAGCTGGCACCCCACTCTCCAAACTTCCACGCCAACCCAACGTGAGGACTTTCGGCCACGACAGATTTAAGGTGCACCAGCCGCCTCTACACCATACGTTTACAAACATCCATGCCCGAACCCGGATTCGAACCAGGAACCTTCCGATCAAGAGGCTAACACCTTAACCACTATACCGGTTGGTCGGCGAACCCGAAGAGGAAACAACGAGTACATCATGTAATTTATAACCACGGTCATACAACGCACCGACACTTTTAAAGTAATTTTAATTAACGTAGTACTATAGCAAAACAACGAGCCATTGACGAGGGTACGCGACCAATCCCCTAAGGAATAGATCCGAGGACGACACCACGTAATTTCTAACCACGGTCATATAATGAGGCAACACCTGAGCTGGCAATCCCCCTCACTGTTCAAACTTCAACACCAACCCGACGTGAGGACTTTAGGCCACGACAGATTTAAAGTACACTGTACGCATACAAACATCCAGACACCGATCCGTATTCGAACCAGGAGCCTTCCAATCTAGATGCTAACTACTTAATCACCAGACCTGTTTGTCGTCCCGACCCTTTACGGTTAAAAATTAAAATACCCAACATTCGTGAAGAGAATAATTGCTACTTGGAATATGAAACTTAACAAAAGCAGGTAACCCCCAAGCAAAGTTTCAATCGGATTCATTAGAATTTATTTCCATATCATGAAGGATTAAAAGTAGACTCAAAAAGACTCACTTCTCATGTTAAACTTCAAAATAAATTTAAACAAAACTGTGGAACATGCGTAGTTTTAAACGGGTATATTATACATTTTCGCTTATTGAAATTCTCATAATTAACTTAAAAATAATGTTCTTACTCTTTGCTTGTGAAACTTTGGAACTCTGATAATTCATATTCACATTAAAATACACGTGAAACTTGGATAAATTTAAACGAAATACCGTCATAGTTTCAAACCGGTTTAATGTACTTCATTTTCACGCATTGAAACGCTCAACTGAAGAATATTCTTTCACTTTGAACATGCGAAACTTTAAAATCTAAATTTAACGTCACTCCAAAGCATCTTAACTGAAAGGTACACAGTCGCATATGTACAGTGGAACTTCGATTAACCGCCAGGGTCATGACCGGGACCTTGACGGTTAATCGAATCGACGGATAACAGAAAAACCTTAAAACAACCCACCCCAATCCATTGCATATGAACGAATGATAAAAATGAACTTACAAACTGAAAATACAAGGTACCATGTAGTTTATTTTACAGAAACAATTTCCAATTAAATCAAGTACAGAACACATTGTTAAACGTATATACATATTCACATTTTAAAATAGCCTTATTTTCTGTATGTACGTTCAAATAACTTTTATATTTAATGAATTAAATTTTAATAGCGAACGTACGGACGGTTAAAAGAGTGACAGTTAATCAATGTTTAACTGTAGTTTAAAAGTATATTATATTTTTTTTATTCCACATATTAAAATGCTTAACATTACCTCGAAAATAAGTCTTACACTTTGCATGTATAACCTCCAAAATATAAATTTCAACAAAAAGCCAGTTGCACAAATGTAGTTTCGAACTGATTTATCATGCTTAAATTTCCCACATTAAAATGCTTAACACTAGAAAATAATATTACGCTTTAATATTACTTTTTGCATTGCACAAACGTCAAAGTATAAATTTCAACGAAATCCAGTTCCACATATGTAGTTTTAAACAGAGTTATGCTTAAATTTCCCATATTAGAATGCTTAACATTAACTCGAAAATTGTATTACGCTTTGCATGCACAAACGTCAAAATATTAATTCGAAATCCAGTTGCACATATGTAGTTTCAAACTGATTTATCATGCTTAAATTTTCCATATTAAAATCTTAACATTAATTCGCAAAGAACGTTCTTACACTTTGCACGTGAAGCTTAAAATCTAGACGATACCTAGTGGAACATGTGAGAAATTTGAAGCTGGTTCACTGGAGTTCAATCGATTTGATACATTTCCTGGGAGTGGGTTGTTGGGGAGACACCAGGTTCTCCGCGTACTGTGACATCTCGCATTTGACCACGACCATACATAGTGCCACTAGCTAATGCCGGATTATAAGACGGATGGTAAGGATGCACCATTTGAGGAGCATACGCCGATGCATAATACGGATCCGGGGCACTTCGAAGATTTGCTGAAATTGATGCTTGGAAGTCAGATCTTGCAACTTGCTCAGCTTTCAGGGCACCATCCAATGAAAAGAACTGGCGTTGTAATTTCTCAAGTTCAGCTTCAATGCGGCATACCTTCTGCGTAAGAAAGTGAACTTGTCTCATCGAATCACAGCACGAGGGCGAGGGACTAGGACGACTTTCTTCTGTGGGGGGGTTGACAAACCTCACATCACCAGACGGATCTACGTAGAACTCGGGCTCTTTCTTTACGTATCCTACTAGTCTGGAGGTCCGTCCTGGTTCTTGTCCGGATGCTGACGACGATGCTTGGTTCCGCAAGTCAGTGAATGCCATCTCGGTTAGCTACTGAATACTGCTTGATTTTCTGATTGATTACATGTATATTTAGAGTTGAGGTATAATTGAGCCCACATGGGCTGGAAAAATATATTCAACGTCCTTAGTAGGCGGCAATATTGTTATTTGGTCATTTTAAATTAACGTCGTACTAGAGCAACAAAACGGGCTATTGACAAAGGTCCGGGTAATTGACTTTTTAATTTTTTTTATTTACGTCCTACTGGAACAAGATGGTAATGGTAATGGTAATGGTAATTTTGGTAATGGTAATGGTAATGGTAATGGTAATTTAATTAATGGTAATAATAACGTCGTACTAGAGCAACACAACGGGCTATTGACGACGGTCCGGGATCAGTCCCTTAAGGGAAAGATCCGAGGACAACACTTCGTAATTTTGAACCACGGTCGGATGACGAAGCAACACCTGAGCTGGCACCCCACTCTCCAAACTTCCACGCCAACCCAACGTGAGGACTTTCGGCCACGACAGATTTAAGGTGCACCAGCCGCCTCTACACCATACGTTTACAAACATCCATGCCCGAACCCGGATTCGAACCAGGAACCTTCCGATCAAGAGGCTAACACCTTAACCACTATACCGGTTGGTCGGCGAACCCGAAGAGGAAACAACGAGTACATCATGTAATTTATAACCACGGTCATACAACGCACCGACACTTTTAAAGTAATTTTAATTAACGTAGTACTATAGCAAAACAACGAGCCATTGACGAGGGTACGCGACCAATCCCCTAAGGAATAGATCCGAGGACGACACCACGTAATTTCTAACCACGGTCATATAATGAGGCAACACCTGAGCTGGCAATCCCCCTCACTGTTCAAACTTCAACACCAACCCGACGTGAGATCCCGAACCGGAAAGATCCGAGGACAACACTTCGTAATTTTGAACCTCGGTCAGATGACGAAGCAACACCTGAGCTGGTACCCCACTCTCCAAACTTCCACGCCAACCCAACGCGAGGACTTTCGGCCATGACATATTTAAGGTGCACCAGCCGCGTCTACATCATTCGCTTGCAAATTCCATGCACTGTCCCGGATTCGGACGTGGAACCTTCCGATCTACAGACTAAAACCTTAACCACCAGAACCGGTATATAGTGGTTAAGGTGTTAGCCTCTAGATCGGAAGGTTCCTGGTTCGAATCCGGGTGCGGGCATGGATGTTTGTAAGCGTATGGTGTAGAGGCGGCTGGTGCACCTTAAATCTGTCGTGGCCGAAATTCCTCACGTTGGGTTGGCGTGGAAGTTTGGAGAGTGGGATGCCAGCTCAGTTGTTGCTTCGTCATCTGACCGTGGTTCAAAATTACGAGGTGTTGTCCTCGGATCTTTCCCTTAAGGGACTGATTCCGGACAGTCGTCAATAGCTCGTTGTGTTGCTCTAGTACGACGTTAACTAAAATTACCAATTACCTTAGTAGGCGACAATTTTGTTATTTGGTCATTTTTAATTAACGTCGTACTAGAGCTACAAAACGGGCTATTGACAAAGGTCCGGGTAATTGACTAATTAATTATTATTTTTTACGTCGTACTAGAGCAACACAGCGGGCTATAAACGACGGTCCGGGATCAATCCCCTAAGGGAAAGATCCGAGGATAACACCAAGTAATTTTGAACCACGTTCAGATAACGGAGCAGCACCTGAGCTAGCACTCCACTCTCCACACTTCCACACCAACCCAACGCCCCGACAGATTTATGGTGCACCTGACACCAATACACCATACGCTGACAAATATCCATGCACTGACCCTGATTCGGACCAGGAACCTTCCGATCCAGAGGTTAACACCTTAACCACCAGACCGGTTGGTTGACATAGGGTGGACGGCGGTATCCCGGTTGGAAGTTTAACGGTCTAGCAAAGGGAGGATTTCGAGTTTCGAATCCAACTAAAGACCATCGTGTTCAAAGGAGGATGCACATTAAATCTGTGCTGTCCTCACATAGGCGTGGTGTGCAAGTTTGGGGTGGGATCTCGTCACTTGACCGTGTCTCAAAATTGTTGTGATCGGACCTTTACCTTGGGGGATTGAACCCGGACCGTCGTCAGTGGCCCATTGTGTTGATGCTGTACGACGTTGATTAAAATACCTTCCTATTTACATACCCAAATAAGATCGGAAGTTGCTGTTCAACCTTAAAGCCTCAAGATGAATGATGCAAATCATAATTGCAATAGGACGTGCTGCCATCTATTGGCTTTATTACTCACTCGATCAAACAACTGAAATTCAATAAGATTACATTTTGAAACAGGCGCTTGATAAAAAGATGATTGGTATGCCCAAACTTTTTTTTTCTCTTGAACTTTTTGTCCCGAGTGCAATTTTTTGCCTGCACTTCGTTATTTGTTCATGTTTTGTTTTTAATATAAAGGATTTCTTCCTATTTGCACCGATGCTAGGTTCAAAAATAATATTTTGGATCTTTCTTCTATTCTTATTCTTTGGATTAATCTGGTGCTGCCAGCGGTAGGTACCCTTTAATTGAACCTTACATGGACTGTAATTGCTGTCTTTAGTGTGGAACGGATAAAACGTTATAAACCTAACTGTCAAGTATTTTATTATCTAGATATGGCTTAAATTAACAGATTTCAGGAACTTAAATTATGTGCAATTTCTACAAATTATTGTCTTATTTCGGAGTTGTAGGTATCCTTTGGAAGATGTGCGTACATATTTAGATGGTCCATTTTGCTTTGTAAATAGATTTTCTATTTGAACTTGGCTCTAAAACTATTTTTGAAACTCAAATATTTTGTTGGAATGTCAAGAAGGCAATCCAAACTTGAGAGTCAGAGGTACTTTGTTCTTATACCTCTACAGGGTGTTTCAGTGAACCGTTTCAGAACTTCTAAGAGGGGTAGGGTACATTCTGACAAATCAAAATCATATACCAATGGGCAGTCAGAAATGCTTTCCTGACGCGGTAGATGGCGTTGTGCGAAAATCCCGATCTTTCGTGTAGGGAATCTTCATTTCGTACAAGAACGCCAAGTTAGTAGGATGGATGATTACACGATCGCAGAGTTAGCCGATATGCATTTGGCGTACGGGGCTGCAAATTGTAGTGGGCCAGCCGCACAGCGTTTGTACGCGGAACGATATCCGACGAGGTGTATCCCCAGTCATCATTTCTTTGCAAGACTGCACCAGAGGTTAGCTGAGACAGGTTCATTAGAAAGAGCTGACAGAGACAGTGTAAGAACAGCACGGACTGCTGACGTCGAACAGAATGTGCTGCAGCATGTACAGGGGAATCCAAGAACGAGTACACGAAGTGTAGCAAACGCAGTCGGGGTTCCCCATTACAGCGTCTGGAGGATTCTCCGAGTCGAAGACATGCATCCGCTTCACGTGCAGCGTGTTCAGACACAGCAAACGGAGGATTATGGACCTCGTATTGCTTTCGCACAGTGGTACCTTGGAAAATGTGCTACAAATCCCCTTTTTCCTGCTGAAGTGTTGTTTTCCGATGAGGCATCCTTCACAAGGGAAGGAATTTTCAACACGCATAACGACCATATCTGGGCGGTCGAGAACCCGCATGCAATACGACGTCGTGCAGCACAGATTCGATTTTCGGTCAATGTATGGGCCGGTATTATGGGAGATCACCTCATCGGACCTTACCTGTTACCGTCTCGTCTAACCGGACCTAACTACTTGCTCTTTCTGCAGGAAGTATTGCCACAACTTTTGAGAGATGAACAGATGTCTGCATCGACGCAACAGACAATGTGGTTCCAACACGATGGAGCCCCTGCCCATTATAGCGGAGATATTCGTAACTACCTGGATGTCACATTTGGTCAGCAGTGGATCGGACGTGGTGGTCCCGTGCGTTGGCATGCTCGGTCACCCGACCTATCATGTCTTGATTTTTATTTCTGGGGTCATCTGAAATCGTTAGTTTATGACACCCCTGTTGACAATGTTGAGGAGCTGGTTGCAAGAATTGCAGTAGCTGCCGGGGAAATTCGAGATATACCTGGAGTATTCCAGAATGTTCGGATGTCCATGCGTCGGAGATATGAGGCGTGCATTGTAGCCCGTGGAAGAAACTTCGAACACTTACTTTAATCCATGTACCTTTTGCTTCTTTTCATGTATTATTAAAACGATTTCTCACTTACGGTCTCTTTTCTTTACGGTGCATCTGTGTACAACACCGCTTCAGGAAAGCATTTCCGACCCCACATTACTATATGATTTCGAGTTGTCAGGATGTGCCCTACCCCTCTTAGAAGTTCTGAAACGGTTCACTGAAACACCCTGTATAAAACAGTTACAATGTACATCTATCTATCTACCTTCTCGTGGTGCACTATGGTAACGGAAATTTACGACCTCAGTGATCTACAACCTTTGATGTGAGGTCCGAACTTTTCAGAATGGTTTCGTGCGATTCCTTCCGTGGAATGCAAACGGGCAGTCTCAGCCTAAAGTCGCGGCCCCAGACATGTCTCGCCTCCAAACATCAAAGACATTCCGAGATACGACACTAATTTCATCGTAAAGATCACGTATTAGGGTGGCGATTTGACGAGTTTGCAACTCCAATTTTGTTTTCCACCAGGAGATGGTAACGATCAAAGAACTGCAACATTTCTCCGTGACGAAATTTGGAGGGAAAATGTTCCCTTATATCATCCCCTTTCGGTGTTACAAACAATCACCAGCTTCCCTATGCACTTCGGCGCCCCGTTGCTCACGCTTGTTCGCCTTATGACATTTTCCCCTTATCACTAGTATTTGGTCTATAACACATAGAGGTGATCACTCTTCTCTACAAAGAGCTGAGGAGAGTGCTGACCCCTTTGTGTTGTCGACAAAAGTTTTACAAAGCGTTTACACCGAAGTGGGTCGAAAAAGGGTCACCAAAAGGGTCATAAAGCAAAAAAGGGGAGATTATATTTTAAGCTCCCTGATGTAAGTGCGGTTTAAGAAAGAGGTTCTGCAAGAATGGGTGTGGTTACACAAACATCACATAGCTCAGAAATACATAACAAGAGCAAGTGGACTGTATAAAACTTTACTATTCTCCACACACATTGAGAATACAACTCGCGGCACGGGCGTGGCCGCAACGGAATATACAAAAAATAGGACCAGCGCCATCTATCGGCTAATTCATCACTACTGAGGGAGAGCATGCGTAAACATTCTCCCCCCGTTGAAATGTAAGAGACATTCAACAAAAACTAGTAAAAAGATCACAAGTTTTAAAAAGACAATAATACAAACACAGTACACAAATAAATTATTTCATTCTGGCATGGGTAATACACACAAGCGGGAGATGGCTCGTTTATACACACCATATTGTGTTCTCACTTTCACGACCCTTACCAAGTTATCATTACCACGGTACAGTTCTATTACTCTTCCCAAAGGCCACTTGAAGGTAGGCATGTTGTCCTCAACGAGGACGACCAAGTCGCCGACCTTCACGTTGTCCTTTTTAAATAACCATTTGTTACGTTGTTGTAACTCACTTAAGTAGTTACGATGCCATTTATTCCACACGAGTTGTACTAGACGGGTCATCCTTTGCCACCTTTTTAAGGCATTTTCGTTCACTTTAGTTAAATCAGGTTCAACGATAGAATTAATTGATCTGCCTATGAGAAAGTGAGCAGGAGTTAATGCACTTAAATCGTCTTCATTGCTCGATAAAGGGCACAAGGGTCTGGAATTTAGAACTCCCTCAATTTGAACACTTACGGTCAAAAGTTCCTCGTACGTCAAATTTGCTCCGCTCACGACTCTTTTAAAATGGTACTTCACAGATTTTACTGCAGCTTCCCACAAGCCACCGAAGGAAGGAGCTCTCGGAGGGATGAATTTCCATTCAATTCCTTCAGCAGATAAAAAGCCTGCTAGCTGCTCGTCTGGCTCTTTAACCAGTTTCAAGAGCCTCTTGATTTCCTGATTAGCTCCTACAAAATTCTTGCCATTGTCCGAGTACAATTTGGCACATTTGCCTCTACGGCTAAAAAATCTCTTTAGGGTAGCAATAAATGCCTCAGATGTGAGGTCCGACACAATTTCTACATGAACAGCTTTAGTAACAAAACACACAAATATACATATGTAGATCTTATGCAGGACACCCTTTCTTTGGTTACGATATCTGACCATAAATGGTCCACAAAAATCTACACCAGAGCAGTTAAAGGGATAATCGGGAACTACTCTGTCACGGGGAAGATTACCCATTAACTGTGACATCACATTTGGTTTAGTTTTAAAACATATAATACACTCATGTACAATTTTTCTGCACAGAGAACGACCATTCAAAGGCCAAAACTTTTCTCTTACACAGTGCAGAAGTGTAGATGCACCAATATGAAGGTTTTTCTTATGGAAATACACAATTATTTGGTTTGTCACCTTATGATTACTAGGCAAGATTGCAGGGTATTTGTTATCATATGGTAGATTTGAATTACCCAGGCGTCCACCTACCCGCACTACACCATCACTATCAAGAAAAGGATTTAAATTCCTTAACTTACTGTTAGGTAGGACGCTTTTCTGGCGTTGGAGGTTCCTAATCTCAGTAGAAAAAACCTCCTTTTGGACCATTCGGATCAAGCATTTTTCAGCTTGGTCCAACTCTGAGGCACCAAGCGGGCCAGACACTATCACATTGCACTGTTTCACATTATTTACAAATCTTAATACATAACTAAATACACGAAGAACATTCACATAATTATTACTCCTGCACAATAAATCAGATAATAAAGATAATTCACATGTAGATATACAAACATTAAACACCGCCATATCAAACTCCAAATTCGTTTTTAGTTCACATGAGAACTCTGAATCATTCATAAGTGTTGAATTGGGTTGCTCACTGGATGTCTCACCTCGTTGAAGGAATGGCGGGCCATTCCACCACAATTCCAGCTCTGGAAGGTCACGAGGGCCTAACCCACGCGAAATCACATCCGCAGGATTCAGAGCTGATGGCACATGATTCCACTGACAGTTTTCAGTCAGCCGTTGCACTTTAGACACGCGGTTGGCAATGAAGGTCTTAAGACGGTTCGCAGGTGTGTTCAACCACGCAAGGGCGATCGTAGAGTCCGTATGCAACACAACTTCGATCTCCAAACGTAGAGTAGCACGAACTTTCTCCACTAGCTGAGCCAAGAGAATACAAGCGCAGAGTTCCAGCCGTGGAATGGAAATCACTCTAATGGGTGCCACGCGGGACTTGCTTGCCAAAATGGTAGTTCTCGCAGTATCAGTTCGATGGAAGCACTGTAGGTATACGACGGCTCCGTATGCTGCTTCGGATGCATCTGCAAAGCCTTGAAGGACGATTCTTAAACAACCGTCGGTCAATATGTATCTCTGAATTTTAACCTTCTCGATGCACTTCAAGGTCGTCACAAATTCGCTCCACTCTTCGGCGATTGGATCGGGAAGCACATCATCCCAATCTAGCTTCTGCTGCCACAGCCGCTGCAGAAGAATCTTGGCTTTCGTTATCACTGGGCCTAAGAAACCAAGGGGGTCATACAGCCTGGCGATCACACTTAGCACCTCACGCTTGGTGTATGACGGTCGACTAGAAATTGACACCTTGAAGACGAACTGATCTTGAACCGGCTTCCAGCTGATGCCCAACGTCTTCACAGAGAACTCCGTGTCAACAGTGAACGGATGTTCAACATCAGATGACAAAGAGCTGTTCAGCAATTCATGGGAATTGGAAGACCACTTGTGAAGAGTCATTCCGCACGACTGCAAGGCATCATGCAGCTGTGATTGTAGTTCTCGGGCGGTCTCTAGGTCAGGCGCCCCAGTCACGATGTCGTCCATGTAGGTGTCGTGCAGCAGAACTTCAGAAGCCAGAGGAAATCTCGATTTCTCATCCTTGGCTAGCTGCTGCAGGGTCCTTATGGCAAGGAAGGGTGCATTTGACGTGCCATAAGTGACAGTTTTTAAACGGTAAGTTAAAACCTCCTCGTTGACACCAGTCTTCCACACTATTCTCTGAAGATCTCGTTGTTCTGGATCGATGAGGATCTGCCGATACATTTTTTGAATGTCGGTGGTGAAGGCAAACTTGTGTCTCCGAAACCGCGTAACTGTTTCGAAAACGTCCTCAGTGACTTCTCCCTTCATCAGAACGTCATTCAGACTCATGCCTGTTGTGGTAGGTGACGAGGCATTAAAGACAGCTCTCAGCTTAGTTGTCAGTTTATCAGGGCGTAGAACGCCATGATGGGGTATGTAGTAGTGTATGGGTGGTTCACTTGACTCAATAACTTTCTCCATATGACCCAATTCCTCATACTCCCTCAAAAAATCCGTATACAACGACAAATACTCGGAATCCCTAGACAAGCGCTTCCACAACGAATTAAGCCGCCTCACAGCAATCTCTTTAGAATTTCCTAAACACGACGGATCTTTACTCAAGGGCATTGCTACTACATATCTACCCTCCTCATCTCTTCTATGGGTACGAAAGAAGTGATCCTCACACAACGATGCCTCTGTATTCCCTGTCTGCTCCATATCAACGTTTTCGATTTCCCAAAATTGCTTCAATGTTTTATTTAAGTCATCATCAAGAATTAACCCACAATGAACGCGATTATCCGCTACCTGATCAACACTCCCACTTGCAACGTAACCAAACACCGTATTCTGCAACAATAACTGCGAATCTTGGGCATAGATTTGTCCAGGCCTCAACAATTCATAAAAAATCTCTGCACCCAGCAACATGTCAATTTTACCTGGGACATTGAAACTATGATCAGCTAATGAAACGAATTCTGATACGTCAACACACACATTAATTACCTTGCTTGGAATGAGATCGGTTATCTTGTTCACCACTAACATAGACAATTCTCTCTCGTAACTCTTATCCCTGTTCGTTACCGAAGTCCTCACACAATTATTAACAACCATTGTTGCGTCATTAACACACGAAACCACGGTATTTATTTTATCCATTTTTAATTGCAACCTTTCTGCACATGCCTTAGTGCACAGACAAGATTGGGACCCGACATCCAGAAGGCATCGCACTTCGATCCACTCTGAATACTTATTTTTGACTAGAGCTCGAACAGTACTCAACAACACAGTTTTGGTTTTGTTTTGCTCGAAACTTGTTGCGACTATTTGGGGTTGGGAAACTATCTCCGCCTCCCCTACCCTACCGCTCTGCCTCGGAAGAAACTGAGCAGGTGCATTTGTTTGTGAATTAGGGTTGCCGGAAACTGAGTCCCCTTCACGCGGAAAATTAATAAGCTGATTGTGGGGTTGGCCACAGAAACAGTTTCTTACTGAACGGCATTCACGAAGTTGGTGTGGCAAAAAGCAACGAAAGCACAATTTATTCCGCTTTACCACATCCGCTCTTTCCCAAACTGACAGCCTCTTAAATTGGGGACACGTATAAAGAGGATGTACCACATTTTTACAACTAACACAATTTGCACTTTTTTCTTCAGACATGAATACTTTAGTTACATTCTTATCCTCACGCCAATTAGGATTTTTCTGCCATTTACTCGTATATCCTCGAAATGCTCTCGTTTCCCCTGCTACATTTCTACTGACTAACTCATTTTTGCATTTACCTCTCGATGATAAGTAAATGTCGCATTCCCGACCAAGCTGCTGAGGTTTGAAAAAGGTCTCGCCCTGTTTTACCCCAATGTGAGTCATTAATTCCCGATCAAGCGTTTCGAAAATCTTATCGGAAACCATGAGCTCGCACAGGGATTTGAATTCTGTCACCTTGCGCATTTGACAATAATAGTCAAACGATGCGCACAACCGAGAAGCAAACTGCACATAATTCTCAGATGGTAACTTCTGGGCCTTTTTAAAGTTGCTCAGGCATTCCTGGGGGGTGGGTTCAAATTCCTTCAACACTAAACCTTTTATTTTCTCGTAATTACCTAATTCCTCCTGACTCACATACACTAGCAAGTTATTTACCTTTTCGCCCAAAATATTCAAAAGAATCTCTGCTTTCAATTCGTTAGAAACTGATTTGGTTTGGAATGCCTTTTCCAACGAATGGAAAAACAGATTAAACGATTCTGCTTTAACAGGCACTGGAATGGTCAAGGTTTTAATGCTATTGATTAATCGTTCCAGATTAACAGTTGAGGGAGTCTGTTCAATGCCTTCTGTAGTTAGGGATGTGTTAACTAAATTTCTTTTCGCGTTCGCAATTTCTAGCTCCTTTTCTAATTGGGCTAATTTTAATTTCACCAATTCTAATTTTGTTTCACTATTTAATTTATCCCTTTCATTTTCCAAGTAAACTCTTTCCTTTCTTCTAAAATATTATCAATAAGGCAACGCAGAAATTCACTATCATTTTTGTACACATCACTAGATTCAATTAACTTCTTAAGCTGTACAACTTTCGCATTGTCCGGTATCGTTAAGTCCAATTCTTCCGCAACCAGAATTAGCTCATCCTTTTTTAAATTCAATTTGACCGCCATTATTTAAATTAATTCCTACAACTGTTCATACAATAAGACACATTCACCCTATACACCTCTAAATTTAAACTCAACAACTACTACCGAATAAAAGCACAACAATACAAAACGATAACAAGACTACCATATAACTAATTCAAAACTAACCCACAATTGAAAAACCAACTGCAATCACAATTTTTACACTAAATAGCACAAAACTAATTCAACTTTTTTACCTCAAAGTTCGATATCCGAGTCACTAAAACACTTCAGATCACGCATTTGAAGGTATCACAATTCACTGAGGACGCAACGAAATTCGATGTCCCACATCACAATTTATGCAGAAACACACAATTCCGATTCGAAGATACTCAATCCACAGATCACTGAATTTCCTCACTGGTCGGAGGACCAAAAAATGGTTACACAAACATCACATAGCTCAGAAATACATAACAAGAGCAAGTGGACTGTATAAAACTTTACTATTCTCCACACACATTGAGAATACAACCCGCGGCACGGGCGTGGCCGCAACGGAATACACAAAAAATAGGACCAGCGCCATCTATCGGCTAATTCATCACTACTGAGGGAGAGCATGCGTAAACAGGGTGTCTGGATTTTAAAGGAGTGTCTGGTTCTCTAAGAAGTTATGTCTAGTTCTGTAAAAAGAGGTGTTCGGTTCTGTAAGAAGGTGTATCTGGTTTTTTTTTTATACGATTGGGTAGCTTCTTGTACAAGAAGAGATGTATGGTTCTCTCAAGAAACGGTATCTGGTTCTGCAAGGAGTGTCTAGATCTACAGGACGTGTGTCTACTTCTGCAAGAAGGAGTGTCTGGTTCTACAAGAGATATACGGTTCTACAAGAAGATATATCTGGTTCTGTAAGAAGAGGTGACTGGTTCTAAAGGATGGGGTGCCTGGTTCTGCAAGAAAGGGTGTCTGGCTCATCAATAAAGAGTGTCTGGTTCTGCAAGATGGGGTATCTGATTCTGCAAGAAGTGGTATCTATTTCTGCAAAAACGAGTGTCTGATTCTGTAAGAATGGGTACATGATTCGACAAGAATGGGTACCTTATTCTACCAGAATGGGTATCTGGTTCTGCAAAGAAGGGGTGTCTGGTTTTGCAAGTGTATTCCTGTGCGATCAACGAGAGGAGATGCAGAATCGAATGGATTCATAAATTAAAAGTTTCAAAGTTTCTTACTTTACCTTCTACTTTATATCCTCTCTTCGGTTTTGTCTTGTGTATTGTGTGAGCCATACAAAATTAAATATAATACGATTTCAATTTACCGTGCCTATATAATATGTACATGAATGTCGCAAATATCTACCTGACAAGCCCCTGAGATAGGAAGCGTGGCTTTTCGCCTCATAGCAAGACATGCTGCTCATTTGCGTCACTAGGCATCTATGCCAAACTTTGCTGTCGCTCTGTTATTGTGAAGAAGTAATGGACAGAAACCACCTGCTTCTATGTTGTCCCCCCTCCAAGGACTTTTTGGGGAAACTAGATATTGAGAGGTAAGATAACCTTTAGGGCAGTGACATCAGCAATTTTTTTGTTTCTTCGTTGCTTTTCGATGTGCTTATATTATATTTTAAATCTTTACTGACAATTAATTGTTCGTTGCTTTTCTGTGTGTTGGGATTAATATTTTTTTGCATTAAAATTGTGTCCGAACCGTCAGAGAATAAAAGTTTAATGTGTTTGTTGAGGAAACGTATTCCAAATCCGTAATGACCTGGAAAATACGTCATTTACCTGAAAAAATAAATATTTTGCTAATCGAAACTATATTAATAAAAGTTTAATTAATTTTTCACATTTTTTGGCTTAGTACGGGTTATTTGTTGTGCATTTTTAGGTAAACGAAATATTCGGACGAAGCATTCTGAATACAAGAAGGTTTACTCCACATTCACACTGTTGTCAGCTGTTAAAATACCAATACGTGAGAAGGATTTTCAGTGTGAACAAACAAACCAAACTGAATATGAATTTGTACTTTCGCTATCCAATGCTATATCATATACACATATCGGAGTAATCTCAAAATACACTATATGGACTAAAGTATTTGGTCGCTGTTTTACAGAAAAGGCGCTTTATTATTCCATTTAGGAACGGGTAGGCCCTTCCTTTGCTTGCATTAGATCTGCAACACGTTCTGTAACGTCATACTTTCCACCTGTTCTCTGTAAGACTGGGCAGGAATAGCTCGTCATGCCTCTTGCAGGGTTGTGAGAAGAGATTGTTGTGAAGATGGGCGTGCATGGCAGTGTCGTACTCGTCGCTCTAGTTTGTCCCACAAATGTTCGATGGGATTGAAATCGAGACTCTAAACAGGCCAGTCAAGCAAATTAAACCTCATTTTTAGTAAACCAGTCCAGCACACGTTTTGCAGTATGACATGAGCTCGATCATGTTGGAAGAAACAACCATCATCGTCGAAGCATTTCCATAGTGTAGGCAAGGCTGAATTATCCAAAGCGTCGAGGTACACGTCAGAGGTCATGATACCAGGTACTACATAAAGCAATGGACCTAGTCCTAACCAGGAAAAACAACCCCACACTAAGATGTATCCTCCTCCGAATTTCTGCCTAGATCGGAAGGTTCCTGGTTCGAATCCGGGTCCGGGCAGCATACTCGGAAACCCTCACGCTTTCAGCACCTCTTGGCGAGTTGGCGATAGATGCCTGTATCGCCAACTACGATAATCCTAATGTTAAAACTTAGAGGAATTGCCGCTAGAAGGCGTATTAGTTCTGTCGGCGGTTTGAAAAATCGCGCGCTGTTCTGATGTTGAATGCATTCTGTTTTGTTTATCCTTATGAGAATGTGTGAGGAGCTCATGTTTTTCAACGGTCTTTGTATTGAAAGCGGAATAATTTGATTAGGAAAAGTTAATTTGTCTTTAGGCGTATTCTTTTGAAAGATTGTATTTACTTTTCAGTTATACATCCAATCTCCTTCAATTTTCAAATGTGTTTTTTTGATGCTTTAGAGATGCAAGAAAAATTTGTTTCAGCTTTGATTTTGAATTGTTTTATGCTATTGCGTTTAATTATATTTGTGAAGTGTAATCTTAGTATTTTAGTAGAGGCAGTGAGATTGTTCTTTCTGCGATCAGAGTAGTTTTAATTTTTGATTTATAATTAGATGTAATCTAGTTTTTGAGATTACATTATATGAAAGTCCACAAATTGAATACATCTGATTCTATCAAAACGGACCATTTCTTTCGATTTTTAGATTGTTACAGGGAATGCAAATTTAAAATTAAGTGATTATTTTTAAAAATCAGTGATTTAAATAAGAATTTTGATTTCATTTCCTTTCTGTTTTATGTGTAATAATATTGAAAATGAAATAACTATGAAGAAGAGACATGCTATTTTATTGAAGTTAGTTGAATATTAAATCAGCCTTCCTTTGAAGCACTACATAACCTTTTTTGATAGGGATCATAATTACAAGACAACTCTTTCCCTTTTGGGCCATTGAACATATGTCACTCACAAGCCTGTTTATCAGCATAGGTTTTGTTTAAAACATTCCATGTAACTATAAATCCAATGGGCAATTTTGAATCATTCTTCTTTATATGATGGGTGAAGATTCACTTAATATATTTACTCAAGCATTATACCTAAAAAAGTTCCAGGGCCAGTGCGACCCCATTAATTCAAATTAGAAACACATGCTTTTTCCTAATCTCTGCAGCTATTTTTTTATGTGCTTTCATTTGCAAAATCTTATATTAAGTATTATTTTTTGACCCCTCATATGCCTGTACCAAAACTTTTGCATTATTAATTTTATATAACTTCCATACACCAAACACTGATGTGCTAAAAGTCATGGGATAGCAGTATGCAAATTTACTAGTGCTCACATTGCATTAAAAGAGTATAAAGAGTCAGATAGTTATCAGTGCTCTCTGTTAAACTCTTGAATGTCGACCTGCCAAGAATTAACTGAGTTTGAACGTGGAAGGATAGTTAAAGCTAAACGCATAAGCTTAACATTTTGGACATAGTTGAGACCTTGCTCCACATTGTCAAGGGTGTATCGAGAGTACCTCATAGAAGGCATTACCCATCACAAGTGCATTTGTGCTAACAGACTTAAGTTCTCATATAGGTATGTTGAAATAAACAATGTAATATGTCGATTTGGTTTTCCAAAACCTCTGTTGAACAAAATTTGGGTAGTACTAATGATTTTGTGCTATTCTATTGATACACAAGCGAAAAGGGGAGGTGAGGTGTAGAGGGAATAGTATCATTACTGAGTACAAGGAGTGGGAAAGCAACTTGCTGGTGGTTCAGTGGGTTTCTCATTGTTAATAGCTTGCAAGCTGTAGATGACATAGGTTCAATTCATGTGACTACCCTGAGCGTATTTATTTTTTTGCGTCGAACATTTCCTGTTTGTATACGCACACCTAATTCTGTTTTTGCACAAACTTTTTTTTTTACTCAGATTCAAAATAAATATTTCATTCTCTATTTACTCCAGTCAGTTTGAATTTATTTGCCCAAATTTTACGAATTTTTTTTTCTTCTATTTGTGGCATAGTAGTATCATCTGTTAAACTACATGGGTATTCGTAGCAATTACTGGGGGTTAGCAAGCAGTGGTCACACCTGACCCCATGAAAAGAACTATCACGGACAATGCAGTGGTTAGTCAGTTATATTGCACCCACAAATAGATTGCATAACATGTAGTGTATGCGTTTTGGAATACATGTTTTCATTTACCAATGTATGTATCTACAATGTTCTAATTGTATTTGGTAACTAACACGACTGTATTCCCAACATCATTACAATGACACGCAACTGGAGGATTCAGTGATCTATCATTTGAAGATATTCATGAATCATTCGAGAAAGCCGTAAGCAAAGATGAATTATTAGAAGAGGTTGGCTTTGAGACTCCTAATCCCACAGAATGTAGTGATAATGAACAATAGGATCTTGTTCTAAATGCAGGTTTAGTAAAAGAATGTCTGGAACTGACCTGAAAATTGGGTAATCATTTTGTCAAACATGACCCTAATGAAAAACGCGCTAGGAAATTTCAACGTGAACTGAAGTTCTTGGTAGCCTCTTACAGATAATTATATAATGGCCTAACCAAAACACAACAATTAATAACTGAATTTGTTCGTAAAACTGTTGAAACATTCGCACAAGATGATACTCATGCTCGTCCAAACAGAATTAGGTGTACATTAGTGTTGACTCGAAAAGGTGAGTTTGTGATCTCATTTGTATTGTACTGATGTGCACACTTTATATTTTCAGGTTCCTCATCCTTCAGATTTTTAACTATCCCTTACTTGTATTTATGTTTTTGTAATTTCTATTATCAAAATGTGTTTCTATGTGGTTTTGTTTTTATTTCTTGAAGCAGGTGTTTTTGTGATAGCAGTTATTGCCAAAATGTTAAGTAATTTTTTACAAAAATAAACATTTTCTCTATTAAAAAAAAAAGTTTCAAGATAAAAAAAAAAATTTAAGATTGGAAATACTTAAATTTGAATAATTCTACACTTAATGGTCATAAGTTAAATTTTCATGCAAAAAGTTTCTTTTTGAGTCTTGTATGGTTAATTATATTTACAGAAAATTGGGATACGCAGCGAAAACTTGAATCTCTTCAAAATTCTACTCTACGTAGTATCAGTGGTTACCCCTGGTATTACCGAAACGCTAAAATTCGCGAAGATCTTGAAATTACCGAACTTAAAACTTACTTCAGTAAACTTGCTACTAATTTTTATGCTAATCTTGAATTAATTGATAACCCTGCCATCCAGTGTATCCCAGATATGACCCTCGTCAACCCGAATATAATAAAAGACCCAGAGTCATTCTTAATCCTTAATGTTCTTACTATTTAAATCTCCTGCTTTTATTTTTTCTTTAATTTAATAATTCTTAAGCCTTCCTTGTCATCTTGCATCTTATGTACTGTTCCAATTGGACTCGTCCTTGATCTGCCCAATTTCTAAGCCACCTGTTTTCATTGGACAACCAACTGCACTCACTCTACCTTACATATTTCAGTGAACTTCAAAACCTGCTCAGTTCCCAACTACTTTCTGAGGGAGATAGAAGGCCTTCGGCCTAAGTTCTCCGGCTCACCCATATTTTCATTTACAGAAAAAATGAATTTTTGTAATGTATGACTAAATTACTTGATATTTAAAGTTTATTGTGTATTGAAATGAAAATAAAAGTTTTTATGTACCATTTGTTTCTTTGTTTTTCTTGTAAGACATTAATTAAAAAATACCTTCTATAATGAATTGAAGTACATATATTCACTGTAACTGAAACACTTCTTTTTGTTTACCTTCATGTGTTTGTTTACAAAAATATCTTGCAATGTCAGAATCAGTCTCAATAAATCATTCTGAATACATTAAATGTTGCTTACAATTTGTACTAAAAGATTTCTATTTAGTTCTGATTTTCATAATTATTCAAGATTGCCAATGTTGTCTGGTACACGCAAGTATTGTTAACCTAGTAATTTTTTTCTGGATTGAACTGTTTTGGAATGTAATTTAAATTGAAATTTAGAACTGAAATAATTATACTTATATGTGGAATATAATATGGACCAAGAGAATTGCATGCATAATAACATTTAGAGCTTCGATGAAAATCCAAATTTTTCCCATATTGTGTTTGGAGAAAGCCTACTTGTGTGTAATGTCAACAGAGGTCCCTTGTTTTTCAATAACACTATATATCATACAGTATCAATGTTTTCTTGGGAACTTTCTGTAAGAAGTCGGTCAGACTTTTTCGTATCTTGCAGAGAACAGTGTTTTGAAATTTTTTTTACACATATTTGTTTTGAAGGCACACGATGTAACCCAAAGTAATTTTACAATTTTCTAGAAGTCTCCATCATAGAGAATTCATTTTGATTAAATATTTTGCTAAAATGTGCTGAGATTCACACTCACTAACCTATATCAGCTTCCTAAATAAATGACAATCAAAAGCTGTAGAGCAAAATGGTCTAAGAAATCATGTGGATGGAAGACTAAATATGCAGTGCTGGCAGTCATTTGACTGATATTAAATTCAATGAATAATGTCAATCATTGAGTGCACAATGAAATTAGAAATGTTTTATTTAAAAGTTATTCCAAAACAAAATGATGTCCTATGTAAACATCCTGCATAACAACTGAAGAAATTGTAAACCAATATTTTGGTTGGTAAATATTTTCAAGTCGTAAAATTTTCTGTAGCTATACATTCTGATTCTTGCAACTTTAGCAATATTGGCTTTAGTCCGATTTGCATTCAAAGCTTATCTAGAACCATGAGTCAGCTAAACTTGTTCAAAGTAGGCTTCTGTGAAACTTATAAAAATGTGCTCATGCTATCTCCATATATTTAACTCACTCAACATCTGTCCTGATTAGGACATGAAAATTTTAGATAAAATAATTTTTGAAAAATTAATTAAATCAGCATCATGCTAATATAACAGGTGCCGTGGTGGGAAGAGCAACCAGAGACCGTCATGTAGAAGGGGGCTGGTGCATGTTAAATCTGTTGTGTTGCCTCGCTATATGACCATGATTCAAAATTATGTTGTCTTAATCTTTCCCTTTGGGGTTGATCCAGGATCGTCACAAATAGCCCATTGTGTTGCTCCAGTGGGAGAGAGAGAGAGACGTTAATTAAAAATACCATTAGATATACACATTTCATCAAAATGTTGGTTTTAGACTAATCAGTAGCATGTTATAACTCCTAAAAGGTCTTGTGAATAAATTATTGCACACTTAGTAATTAAACGAATAATATTACTCAGATTAATATTGTAATTTTATTATAAAACAAAAAATCTTTTCTTCTGTTCATAATAAGAAAAATTATAAATTTAATCATTGATTATGTATTTTTTGGCATACAAAACTAATATATGATGTAACTCCTAAAAAACTACAACTATAACAGGTGCCATGGTTGGAAGAGTAATGGACTAGCAACTGGAGGGTTGGGAGTTCGAATCCTGCCAAAGACCGTCGTGTAGAAAGGGGGCTGGTGCATGTTAAATATATTGTGTTCTTACATTAGCGTGGTGTGTAAGTTTGGAGTGCCAGCTTGGGTGTTGCCTCGTTATTTAAAAATGATTCAAAATTATGTTGTGTCTTAATTTTTCCCTTTGGGGTTATAAAAATAACCAAGTAGCATAATTTTCATAATCGCCAAATTGAACTTACTTTTAGACCAAAGTGGGGCCAAGGGTCTGAAAAGTAGGGATGCGACATCAATGTCGATATTTTCAAAACATTGATGTATTGGAGCCTATGTCGCATCACTAGGTGCTAAACCAGTTTTAAGAAATGGGGAAGAAAGTTTTAATACACTGAATTTTAAAAACATCGATGTTTTGGGGGCGATGCATTATCAACCTTGATGTTTTAATTTTGAATATCGATACTTCAAAACATTGATGTTTAGCTGTCGATGTTGCATCCGAACCACACAGTATACATCGTGTTACTTTGCGGGCCTCTAGCAAAGACCTTCTCAAGCCAACAGTCAATGCTTCATCACACTACTACTCAAAATACCCACCAACTTACCTAATGTTGTGAAGAACGGCATAAGTTTGGCAGTCACAAATCTGTCCAAGGCCAGGAGGGCCTGGTGATACTGAGGGTGTTGTGAGTAAGTTTTGGTAGCCTCTTTTAGGAAAAGGAGATCACCCCTAAGGTGTTCCGTGAGTTTACAGTGGAAGATGTAATGGCGAGTCAACAAACTCTCCACACTGACACAGATCAGAAACTTGCTTTCCGAAGAAAAAAAGTTTTTTTTAAAGTATTCCGGAAAGCGACCATGGCCTATGAGTAGCTGGGATGTTTTGGGGTGGTACACATATTGACTAATATCTGGAGTGGGAAAAAACTTGTGCATTCTTCTACCTATTGTATCTGCACTCCATCGTAGTTCCCATAATTCCATAAGGATCTTGAGAATTTGATCTGACAAGGCAATTAAGCCCACATTTCACAGACAGTGAATTTTGACAGTATCAGTCTTGTCACCACCCATGTGACATATTGACTGCAGCGACAAAGTAATGTTGTTAGGTGCGACACGACTTCAGAGACAAAGCACTGTTGTCGTCACGGGAGAGGTGACTTACGACCACAGAGACATAGTACTGTTGTTACGTGAGAAGTGACTAATGACCGTTAAGGGTTAAAATGGTAATAAACAACAACATAATACATAAAGTGATTTAAAATACAGAATAATGTAGGTCCTTGAAATAAAAATATTTATTAGACGGGAAAAAACTACATGTTTTGCTTGTGTTACAAATATATATTAAATACATTATAAAATATATGTTTGTGACACATCCTAATAACTTAAACAATAAATATGAAATAAAACAAATTAAAAATTTTTTGGTCCTTTATGAATGCACGTGTAAAAACATTTTGTCTCCATAGCAGCCCAAATGCAAGTGCTATAATTATAGGATATGAGATAGAAAAAACTTTGTTTAAAGAAAGCTAAGCTATTGAAAACAGACAAAATGGAATATTTTTTCAATTTAAATTTTGTTATCTTGAGCTCAAATGAGTGAAACAAATCGAGAAGTGTATTTGTTTACAAAAAAATTACTTTGCTTAAATCTTAATACTTATTATTATGGGATCAAATAGATAACTGCTAGTTAAGACGGACACTTTATTATGTAAAAGGGACATGGGACAAAACAGTTAACAGTTAAAACAATGAGGAAGAAACATCGGCAATCAACATCGTCACATAACATTCAATAGAGCTCGTCATAGCTCAATAACTTAAAGCGCGAAGCTCTTGCTTCCGCGGCTTACATTCAGCGTCTCATTAGGTACTATGTGATGCGGCGCGTCACCGCTAATGTATACATACGCGTAGAATGGGAACCGACGGGACTATTTTCCCACAATCGGCCATCCGACAACGCATGCGACCTCGCATGAAAGCAATATAACACAGGGAAATAAAGCACTTCATTAGGAAAATATAACATCAAATAGAAAAATTAAACAAAAATAGAATATGGCACTATTAAACATATTTGACACATTTGACTCACTAACATATTTGAATAATTAGCAATAAATTCAAAACAGAACATAATAGTTTTGAAGGTCAAATTATAATGCACAAAACAGAAATGTAAATGAAAAGTAGTAATCAAACATTCTAAATGAAGCATATAGAACATGAAAATTTTAAACAAAACATCATCAAAAAAATTTCTATACGTAACCTTGTATGCAAAGTAACAGGGAAAGTACAGTTATAAATTTCAAGGTTTTTATAATGCAAAAGGTAATTAATTGCACACAGAAATAGAGAATCAAATCTGAGAAGAAAATTAATGAGTTAAGAAAAACAAATAGATATTTCAATCAAAAGAATATATTTTAAACACAAATGGAAAAGAATATTTTTCATCTTCATACATTAACATTTTGTAAAAAAAATTAAGAAAACATAAATTCTACAATAGACATAATGGAAATAAAATAAAATGTAACGTGCAAAAATATTAAGTGAATGATTTAATATATTCAGCGATGGTGGTAGTAGTTTTTGGCACTTCAAGCTTAGCAACAACTTCTTTGGATGTGGTTGATTTACACGGATAGAGCCAACACAGAACTTGGTGAATGAGTCAATCACAGCTAAAATATGACGATAATTTTTGTTTGAAGTTGCTAACGGTCCGAGATGATCGAGATGGTATGTATGTAGAGGAGTATCGTCTTTGGGAAGAGGATTTAACAGACCCTCTTGTTTGCCGGCTTTTTTGTTTGAGAGAAGGCAAGGTATACAAGTTGATATATACTGTTCGATCTTTTGGTGTAATTGAGGAATATAGTACTGCTGCTTAATGAGTTCCTCTGTTCTTTTAACGGCAAAGTGACCTCGTTCATGGGCACTACGAATTATATCAAGGTGCATCGATTCTGGTACAACAAGAATGTCATTGCCATTGACGAATTTGTAAAGAACACCATTCTTTGTAGTAAAGTCATTATAATTCGATTTTGATGCGAGTTCACAGATGGCGCGAAGAGAAGCATCTTGTTGTTGAGCACGATGTATACGAATAGTAAGTGGATCAGGAGATACGGAAACAACTTGCACACGACTCAAAGCATCAACATGAGCCATTTTTGTTCCTGAGCGATGAACGATTGAATAATCAAAGTCTTGAAGAAGTAAAATCCATCGAGCAATGCGCGTACAGACATCTTTTTTTTGTCATTGTCTTAGTGAAGGCATCACAGTCGGTCACTATTGTGAAGTGTTGACCTAGAATGTACACACGGAATTTACGTAAGGCCTCGACGATTGCAAGGACTTCGAGTTCGTAACTGGAGTATTTGCGTTGACTGTCGTTTGTTTTGCGACTGTGGTAATACACGGGATGGAATTTATTGTCAGTGTCCTTCTGAAGTAGGATACAACCGAAACCATCTATTGAAGCATCACAGTGCACTTCAGTTTCAGCATTTTGGCGGTAAATGGCCAAAACGGGATTTTCACATAAAAGTCGTTTGAGGTGAAGAAATGAGGATCGTTCATTTGCGTCAAAATGGAATTTACAGTCTTTACGAAGCAGGTCACTAAGAGGTTTAGCGATGAGTGAGTAGGACGGTATAAATTTACGAAAATAACCGGTCAGTCCGAGGAATTTCTGAACATCTTTCGTGCATTTGGGTTCTGGATAACGGGTGACAGCATCAGTTTTAGAAGGCGAAGGAAAAAGTTTTCCAGACTCAACGATGTGTCCTAAAAATTCAATACGGCGGTGAAAAAATTGGCATTTCTTGAAGTTAATCTCAAGTCCATAGTCCTTGGCGACATCAAGAACTAAACGAAGTCGGGACAGAGCTTCAACATCATCTTTGGCAGGGATAACCAAATCATCCATATAAGGTAGAACAATTCCCTCGACTATCAGGTCACGAAACACAGTATTGATGAAACGTTGAAACACAGCGGGGCAATTCACCATACCAAAAGGCATACGTTTGAATTGGTACTGACCACGATATGTGACAAAAGAAGTGTATGGACGACTTTGTTCTGCAACTGAAACTTGATGGAAAGCATTTTTCATGTCCAAAGTACTGAACACTTTAGCATCTTGCAACTGATCAAGAATATCCTCAATGAGTGGTAGGGGATATCGATCTTTTTCAATCACTTTGTTAATTTGGCGATAGTCAATAACGACACGGGGATCACCATTCTTTTTACGCACAACAAGTGTTTGACTTGAGTACGGCGATGAGCAGGGCTCAATGACATCATTGGCAAGCCATTCGTTGACTTGTTTTTCAACTATGTCACGTTCCACAAAAGGCAAACGGCGAGGTGAATGATAGATTGGCTTTTCGTCGACCAAAGTAACACTCAGTTCGACATCAGTTGATTTAGTCTTTTTCGGCAAGTAGGACTGGAGCAATTGTTGAACGTCATCACGGATTTTTCTGGGAATGCTGTGGTCCACATCAAACTCTGGGGTATCGTCCTCGATGTGCAGAATGAAATTTTCGGACAAAGACGTCGAAGTGGGGTCAGTTTTTGTAAATTTTATTCCATCCGGGGAAACAGTCATGGTTGCTTGATGAATAACATCACAGCCAATTAGGATGGGGTACGTCATGGAGGAGTCGGGTACAACACGAAAAGTTGTATCAAAGTTAATTCCATCAATTTGGATGGAAGAAGTAAATGTACCTATCACTGGGGTCTTTGCTGAACCAAATCCAGTAAGGAGAGAGGTATTGTGCGTCAATTCAGGAGAACCAATGAATTTCCATATACCATGCTGCATTAAAGTTACGGGACTTCCAGTATCAATTAACGCAGAGTATTTGGTATTTAAAAGTGTAAGTACTTTACATGTGTGCGAAGTAATTTCTTTAATGGAACTAACAACATCGGGTGATTTCTGAGTCGCGGTTTTTAGGCATTGTGATGAAATATGACCAAAATTTTTACAAATTAAACAGCGTTTTCCACGATTTTTATCTGGGCAGTTTCGCGAAATATGGTTTGTACCATTGCAGTTATAACAAGTTAAATGTTTGGAAGAAATCGAAGTTTGGTTTTGTGATTTAGAATTTTGAGGATAATGATGAAGTTTAGAATCGAAAGTGCGACGAGTATTCGTTTCATTATGGGTACGAGAATGATTATTAGAAAAACGATTTTTACTCTGAAAAATCTTTTCGTAAATATTAAGCTTTTCTTTGAATTCTGTCATCGATTTGCTACCGTATAATATCATTTTATTAGCGTTAGAATCATTTATTCCTCGTATGCAGTAATCTATAATTGAACTTTCATCAATTTGTGCATCAGATCTAGTTGCTATCTCGCGGAGTGCTATTAAATATTCGGCAAGGGATTCTTTTTCATCTAATTTGCGCCTACTTAATTCGACATGTATTTCGCGGGAGTTAAATCTTTGACCAAATTCATTTATCAACGCGGTTTTCAAGGAAGAAAAGGTTGTTAAGGCGTTCTGACTCTGAATGAAAGTTTTTGCTGCGCCTATCAACAATTTTTTACATATTAGAAGTTTTTGCAACTCAAGAGTTACTTCATACAATGAAAAGAAATTTTCGACATCCTTAATAAATGAATAAACAGAATAAGAATTTAGACCTGAGAACGAACGTTCTTCGATTAACACATCTTTCAGAAATAACCAAGAAAAACGGTCAACAACAGCTGCATTCGATTTAGACGAATCATCAGAAAACGAGAATGTTTTAACACTGAATGGATTTGTTTGGATATTTTGTTCTTCTGGCGTCGGATGGGATATGTTTTGACTAGTGGGGGAAGCCACCTGCGATAACGGTTTAGGGGAAATTTCCGTTCCTTCTTTTTCGCGCTTACTACTACTACAGACTACTTCCTGTTCTGTTTCATCATCAGAATTTGAGTCTAACATTTCATGCAATGATTTTAAATCAGAAAGCGAAAGTAAAATTCGTTCACACAATTCTTCAGCGGAGCCCTCTACATCTAAATTTAAAATATCACATATACAGATAAAGTTAGTTAAAGATAACTCTTTCAGCAAGGATTCCTTAGCGTTTTGCAAATTGAAATCAGAATCAAAACCTGCGAAAACACGAAGTTTTCTTCGACTAGTGCGGTCGTAAATTTCGTTAGGGTAAACTATGGAAAATAATAATTTAATGTTCCGAATAGATCCATTTTTTAAGAAGTTTGAAAGAAAAGGTATGTTATCCAAAATTAAGGAAGTCATAATTGCGAACTTACCATGGACAACTGGAAATTCAAAGTAATCCAAAAGCACAATTCTTGAAAAAAATATTCACATTCACACTTCAGGAGATTGGTTTTTGTTGCTAGGGGTAATTAGGGTGACCAGGAAGAAAGGCCAGAGCCCCCAATTATGGGATCAAATAGATAACTGCTAGTTAAGACGGACACTTTATTATGTAAAAGGGACATGGGACAAAACAGTTAACAGTTAAAACAATGAGGAAGAAACATCGGCAATCAACATCGTCACATAACATTCAATAGAGCTCGTCATAGCTCAATAACTTAAAGCGCGAAGCTCTTGCTTCCGCGGCTTACATTCAGCGTCTCATTAGGTACTATGTGATGCGGCGCGTCACCGCTAATGTATACATACGCGTAGAATGGGAACCGACGGGACTATTTTCCCACATTATTGATAACTGCTTTTACTAAGTTTATATTTACTACTAGTTGTCTCAACAAACAGTGGCGAGATTATATTAGGTAGACGATCAAACAAGAGATTTGATTCATAAGAAATTATATTATGAAAATACAAACACTGTGTAGGTTATAAGGGCGAATAAGTTCCACAATAAACAAATATATACTCATCAATTCTTTGTATTTGACGAGTTTTAGAGTTAGTGATCATTTTATATTGTAAAAATCATAACAAAAGGCAATTGATTGACTAAATTTCAAATAAATGTGAACATATATAATTTGTTTACATGGTGGTACGTTTTTGCCGCCTGCTTCTTATATCAACCAATTCTTCGAAGTAGTTACAATACAGACAGATAAAGAATTGCAAAAAGATTTGTACATTACTATCTAGAATGTCAACATATATTTAGAATATCCAAAAAGAAAATCATACGGAAAATCATAGCACTCAGCGAGAGAAAAATGGCGATCTTTTTTTCAACGTAGTAGGGTTGCTCGAGAAATTGAGAAGGATTGCCAATTTCCCCAGCCTTCGGTTCACAAAGCGCTTTCTATCGCCAACTCGCCAAGAGGTGCTGAAAGCGTGAGGGTTTCCGCGTATGCGTCCGGGCATGGATGTTTTTTTTTTTTTAAAGACCCTCCCCGAATCCCCTCACCGTTAGGTTTAGAGTGTAATAAGATCCGGGGGGAAAGGGTGGCGACTTCCATCGCAGCACAAGGAGGTCCATAGGGACCCACGCCGGCCGAACGATCACTTATTGATTCAAAGGGAATGGTATGGGGCAGGTTACATTCCCCGATCTGGAGTTACATCATGCACGCATTAAGCGGCCTTAAAACTAACAAATAAACAAAACCTCCGGAAAATCCGGGCAAAACAGAACAATGAGCCGTTGGCACACCGGAAATAAGAAAATAAACACCGGTGGCACACCAGGAGTATTGAGAATAACCCAACAGAACATAGAAAAATAAATGTTGGGCATGGATGTTTGTAAGCGTATGGTGTAGAGGCGGCTGGTGCACCTTAAATCCGTCGTGGCCGAAAGTCCTCACGTTGGGTTGGTGTGGAAGTTTGGAGAGTGGGGTGCCAGTTCAGGTGTTGCTTCGTCATCTGACCGTGGTTCAAAATTACGAGGTGCTGTCCTCGGATCTTTCCCTTAAAGGACTGATCCCGGACCGTCGTCAATAGCCCGTTGTGTTGCTCTAGTACGACGTTAACAAAAAATTACCATTACCATTACCTCCGAATTTCTGCCTAGATCGGAAGGTTCCTGGTTCGAATCCGGGTCCGGGCATGGATGTTTGTAAGCGTATGGTGCAGAGGCGGCTGGTGCACCTTAAATCTGTCGTGGCCGAAAGTCCTTACGTTGGGTTGGTGTGGAAGTTTGGAGAGTGGTTTGCCAGTTCAGGTGTTGCTTCGTCATCTGAACGTGGTTCAAAATTACGAGGTGTTGTCCTCGGATCTTTCCCTTAAAGGACTGATCCCGGACCGTCGTCAATAGCCCGTTGTGTTGCTCTAGTAGGACGTCAACCAAAAATTACCAATTATTACCGTATTTCTGCAGTGTCCAATTACCTTTTGTACGTATAGTATAACGCAGGTTTACTTTAGAGTTTAATCTAATTGATGTTGATCAACGAATTGTACATAAATCGGGACTTCATTCTTTGGGAGTTTTAGTGACGGAATTCTTAAATAATCGTGTTCTAAAGACAAGAAAATAGTGACCATCATTTACATTTAGTTTGCCAGAAAATGCCATCTATGTGCGAAAACATCTAGTTAAAGATACTTTATGTGTTCAACTATCACTCTGCACATTCGCACACTGCTGTCTTCTGACAGCTCTGCGCGAAACCAAGAATTAAGTCTCACGTGCGCGTGCTGTTGTTTTTCTTACTCGTCCACTCGAAATTGTAATTTCTATTTCAGATATCTTTTCTCAAGAGTCTGAATGTCAGACCTTTTAAATCTTATGATTTGTCACTGTTAAATTACGCTTAAATAAATTACGTTTCCCTGTTCCCGAATTGTAAAGTTGTAAATTCTTTGCAAAGTTGACAATATGCAGGAATAGCAGAAAATAATCAATTGCTGCTAGCCAGCATAAGAGTTGGAGTCCTTCGGAAGATCAGAGTCGGAATCCCCCAAGGTGATGACCTCAAATATGTGTTAGAACATATTTTGCTAATTGGAAGTCAATAAATACATTTTTAGGGCAACACAATCCCGGCTCTAGTATTTAAATATACAACGAAACCACACATACAATAAATCTTCGATGTCTATTCAAGAAAAAATCTTATATCCTCCCCGTTTATAATCCAAATCTAATTTCGGGATCGAGTTAGCCGGATTGGAAGAATAACGAATAAGCAACCGGAGGATTGCGAGTTTGAATCCAACCAAAGACCGTCGTGTACAAAGGGGCTGGTGCACGATAAATCTGTCGAAGAATCAAATGTCCTCCCATCGGTGTCGGGTGGAAGTTTGGTGAGTGCCAACTCAGGTGTTATCTCCACATCTGACCGTGGTTCAAAATTATGTGGAGTTGTTCTCAAATATCTTCCTTACATCAGAGGTTGATTCCGGACGGTATCTATTAGTCAGTTGTGGTTCTCCAGTGTTATGTGAAATTAAATACCTATCTACTTAGCCAATCTTCACGACCCTGTAATAATGAACTGGATAAAAAGATATGATGGTATAAGGTAAAGAATATATGCTTTAATAGGGGAATGGTTCCCCACGTGCTCCAATTACACTACCAACCCTTCTGGGCAAACTTTTAACAAGGTTTTGAGACTGTGAGATCGTGACGTCTGGAAAAAGAAACGTTTCCACGAGAAGGGAGCCGACAGCCACATGTGTGGAAATAATTCGGGGTCTGCGTCCGTTTCTTGTGCACCCCGATTTCCACCTGACACCTGGTGCTTGTGATGGATCGTCGGCTAACGGTTTCACGATCTTTTCGCACGTGTATGCGAGCTGACACCCCTTGAGTGAGGGAGGTATGATTTTGAAAAAGAAGCGACGAAGGCCAGGTAAAGGTTGATGCCCCGAGAAGGAAGTAAAGAAACTCGAGCTAGAGAAGCAACAGAGGAAGGTGGTGAACGAGGTAGCTCTCTGGACAGTTATACGAGGAAGTCAAAACCCGGTGGAAATAGTACAAACTGTGAGAATAGAAACTTACTGTTTCTATAGGAACAATCGTGTAATGATCGGTTGTGTAAATATAGTTGCAAATAGTGGTCCTATTGTATGGAAATCCTTTTAAGTGTAATAAATTGCTTAAAAAGGAAACTGATAAGTCCCACTCCATTTGTATTAGTTGGTGCCCCAAAACACCACAGTACACAGCTGTGGGTATTTGTGTCCATTCCTGCTACAAATATGTCGCCAGTTCAGCTGTTGATTTCGGACGTGGGTCCCTTGCCTGTAAGCGTGGCTCTAACTCGTCCCACAAATGTTCTATAGGATTTAGGTCGAGATTTTGAGTAGGCCAGGGAAGACGTTTTACATACATATCTTGATCCCACTGATTGACAGAGGCTGCAACGTGACATGGAGCGTTGTCGTCCTTGAAGTAGCATTCGTCCATTCCATAAAATTGCCAGAGTGTAGAAAGAACAGAGTGTTCAAAATGTTCATGTAGGCGTAGACGTTCAATTGACCAGAAACAGCATGTAAAGGCCCCAGGGCATACCACGAGAAACACCCCCAAACAAGCAGTCGGATCCGCTGGCGTGCGGTCCATTTTTGTAGGGTATTGTATTTTCTCATTGAGCTTTTTGTACGTGAAACAGGTTCCAAACTGTAACCTATTCTGGGCGTATTTCGTTGTGTTGCTCTAGTACGACGTTAACTAAAATTACCATTACCATTACCATCTGGGCGTATTTCTCTCTGTGTTGTTAATACTTTAGCTTGTGGTTATATATCCATTTGCCAAACTAACCTGTTGAGCTAGCGGAATTACATACTCTGAATTTTTTCTTTGATAAGATTGAGAAGTGGTCTCTTTATCATTCAACTGGTGGCACTTTTTTGTAGGAAAATTCTTTTCTCCAAAATTTCCCATTCCTTCTCCTAATTTAATCGTCCACCACTATTTTAGCTCAAACAGATTAGTGGGTTGGGAATTTTTTCTAATTAAACTTTGTTTTATGCATATGAAATTTATGCACGAAATTTGTCAAAAAATTGACATGACCAGTTATTGTTTTCTTGATTCGGAAAGTCTTGAATATAGCGGGACACACAAAAGTTATTAATAGCCCATCATTGCTTTGCTACATTCAACTACTGAAAAATAATTTTCTTTTAGTGACATAATTATTCTACTATTTTCCTCTAAATCAGAGATTTTCAACCGGTTGTGCCTTACGGATTGTGAAACGATTTAATTTGTGTTAGATTTAAATCTAACCTTTACACTTTTGACAAGTGTGTGTGCGTGACAAATACTTTCAAATAATACCCGTATAAATAATTTTGTATATTATGTTTTATTACAGTACGATAAATAAATAATAGTAAGTATAATAAATAGTAATAGGCCTAATAAATAACAATAACAATTGCTTCGAAAGGATTTTTTGAGTGCTACTTTGATTCAAAAGGGAAAGGTATTACTATAATTATTTTACTATAATCCATAAAACAATCAATTGAATCTTTTTTTCGTCAAATTGATAAAAAAAGTAAATGAATCTTTAGTGTACCACAGAATTTTACGAAGGTGTGCCGTGAGACGAACAATGTTAAGAATAAGTGATTTCATAACGTGAAATGAACCCCATGCCGTTGCTCTAAAAGATTACCAATTTCGACACACAACAATGAAATATCTTGAAGTGTGGTACGTCCTGTGCCGCCACGAAGGAGTATCGTAATCGATACTTTGGGGAGGATGAAGCACAGCAGCCGAACCCTTGCACGTCACAACGGTGTTCTATTTTTGCCCTCGAGTGAATGGAAATCTTACGCAATACTTGCGATGCCTGCGTCAAAGACACACAATTTCGGCTGCCTAGAAACACTTTCCAGAACGTCATGTCACTGCATGAATGAAACTTGTCATGTCTCCAGCTTCACAGAACGAGCCTTTGAATATTTTCCTACTCGTATTAATTTCATCTGACGCAATGGTGCCTGGAGGAGTGTCTCGGCCATGGATGGAGAACCTTTGTACGGACTATGTTTGTCACTTAGAGTTTGTATTATTAGTTGCCCTTTACCAATTCAGCTAACGGTTGGGTTGTTTTAGGATAGCAGGTTGTTTAGGGTGGAATAAAATAATCACTTCGCTCTGTATGCTCCTGGGAAGAGTCCAATTCGGGCACGTCTTAGTGAATGGCGTGATGACTTGAAGTTTAAGCGACAGCTAACGCTAGGATAATTCGAAACCGCTTTTCTTGTGTAATACAGGAAAAGATACGACACTTTTTTCCATGCGATTATGAAAGGAAATAGGTATTTTGTCATGAATGCTTATCTGTTATACAATTACGTCGATTCTATTTTGATCTAATTATTTCCTTTAAAAAAAAGATGCACATTTATCTAAAATAAACGTTCCAGGGATGTTAGTTTCTGTGCATGAATTCTTTGCCAATGGTTAGTTGGGGAAGAATGAATTATTAAATTTGGACTTGCAGACTTTTTCTGTCAGGTATTTTTGCTCGATTTGTTTCACACCACTCAGAACGTAAACGAAAAATTACATGCCTTGCAGAAAAATGTTGCCCCTGAAAATTAGTGCCACTATTGAGTGATTTTGTTTGAATTTCTCATGAAAACTCAAGTATGCAACCCAATTACTCAGGGGATATCCCAGAAGTCTTATTTGAGGTGGTATAGTCACGGTACCGTTGATTTTGGAAGAAATGACTTTTCCTTCGAATTGCACAACCGCTGATTCATGAACCCTGTTCCATCTAGGGCATGAGAATGGGTGTTTTGGGTAGTTAGATATTTAACTAACGCCGCGTCGGAGCAACACGACGGGCAATTGGCTACGGTCTGGATTCAATTCAAGATTTATAATTTAAAAGGTTTTAACGGTCAAGATTTATAATTTAAAAATAATTCTTCTAAATTTGAAATTTAAAAATGTAATTTTTTTTTACATTACATAAATGTATATAAATATAATTATTTTAAAAGTGAAAAGTTAAAATAAACGTAAAATTAATTTATTAAAAAAAAGCATTGTACAAATATTTCTATTAAAAATAAGAAATTAAAGTTAAAAACTAGTGTTAACAAATTTTGATAAATAGCGCTACAAGTGTATTTATATATTACTTTATTTATGGTTGAATGACATGGAAAACTACTGGGAGTATCGTTTCTCTTGCAGTACGAAGCAACATAGCTTTCACCTCATTTGTTTAGCATTAAAACTAATATTTTTAAACAATTACGAATTTTGTTTTAAATTTGCATAGTTGTGTAAAACAGCAAGGCTTCAAATACTTACAATTTCAATCAGATTATCACACTACCTTCTACATAGTTTAAAATGATGGACTACCAAATGTTGTGTTCAATATTTAATGCAGTTGCAATTCTCGCAGCAAGTTTCTCTACACATGTTATTTTTGGATCATCCTTTAGTACATTTCGTTTTACCGTTTAAATATATTTTAAAAATTATTGTTCATTAACTAGCAAAAATAATTTTGCTAAAAAATTAACGTAGAAAATTAATTTTAAGTTAGTTCTCAAAATTCACTATTTTGTTACCCTTACAATTTTAATCTACTTTGAAATTATTTTCCTAATATAAAGCTCTTATTTGATATACTATTCTAATTATCTATATAAAAAATTCTATTTCAGAATGAATTGTGTTACTTATTAAGTAAAAGAGAACAACTATTAATATTCTATTTTCTTAAGTACAACTTCTTGATAATAGCACTACTCTTTAAAAGCAATATATAAATACATTTTTTTTTAAATAAATATGTTGTACAAAATATTATATTACTCTTCGCTTTTACGCCTTTCATTTCTACTCTCATCAAATTTAGATGGTTTCCCAGAAAAGGAAATAGGGATATACCATCCAATTTAGGTAAATTATCCGACTGGCCTTTTACAAAGCCTTGTTCTACAATCGGCATTTTTAAAGAAGAAATCTGCAAATAATAATAATAATGTAAAGACTATAATTCAACACAATTATTTAAAAAATAAAATTAGCGTAAAATCAATGAAAGCAACCTGAAATAACATGCAGCCGTCGAATGTAGCGAGATATTTCATGTACTATGACGTCACACCAAGCTCCACCCCGTTTTCAGTCACGTGACTTTGACGAGTTTTTTAGTCACTTATAACGCTTAAACTAAAACTTTTTGTGATTTTTAAAGTTGATTTTCGGATTGTTCATGATCGAATTTATAAAATAAGTACCATTTTAGGATGTTTTGTGACATAGTGCATATTCCCTATTACACTAGCAACCCTTCTGGCATACTTTCAACAGGGTTTTGATACACACAGCTATGGGAATTTGTGTCCATTCCTGCTGTAAGAATGTCGCCAGCTCAGCTGTAGATTTCGGACGTGGTTCCCTGATCCGTAACCGTCGTTCTAAAAAGTCCCACAAATGTTGTATGGGGTTTAGGTCGGGTTTCTGAGTAGACCAAGGAAGACGTTTTACATCCATATCTTGATACCACTGCTTGACAGAGGCTGTAACATGACACGGAGCGTTGTCGTCCTTGAAGTAACATTCATCTATTCAATAAAATTTCCAGAGCTTAGGAAGAACCTGCCTGTCCAAAATGTTCATGTAGGCGTCGGCGTTCAATTTACCAATAACAACATGCAAAGGTTCCAAGCCGTACCACGAAAAACACCCCCTAACAAGCAGTCAGATTTTATGCAAATCCGCTGGCGTCCGGTTCATTATTGTAGGGTAATATATGTAGATAAGGCACTGTTCAATTTTTAATCCTATGAGTGTTTCGAAATTTCTAAGTACAGTTGTGCTGCTTAAACACAACGACACACTAAAGTGCAATAAAAAAAATCACAAAATATGAGTATTTAGTGATTTTGAGGTAAAAGCAATATTTGAGTTCGCTGTGGGTAAAAATCGCACTTAGTGCGTAGTTGTGTAAATGCAGCACAACTCAAATATTGCAACTGTAATAATATTGCAAAAATATTGCAACTGTAATAATGCAATAAATTGTTGGATAAGTTCTCTGTATACAATGCCATCAACAGTTGACTTGAAAAGCAGAGGCCCAACAATTATTTTGCGTGATACGGCACACCAAACGCTAATTTTTTTGAGAATATAAAGGTTTTTGTATTAATGAATGGGGGACTTGTCGTCGCCCGAATACGGGAGTTTTGCGTGTTCACATAACCGCTTAAATGAAACCATGCCTCATTGGAAAAAATGTTGATATTGTTAAGGATAAATCTTCGGAACCATCGGCAATAATAAAGCCGCTTCTCATTGTCCGGTAGCTTTAGCTCTTGTATCATTCTTACACGATAAGCACGAAATTGCAAAGCTCTTAAAGCCTTATGTATCGATCCATGTGCTGTACCCATTTGTTGCGACAAACGCCTCACGGATTGATGAGGAGATTGCAATATCATCCGTTGAGTTTCTTGCACAGAGTCTGGTGTAACGACTTTCGGTCTTCCATTCCTGTGTTTGTCTTCCACGGAACTTGTCTCACGAAATCGCCGAACGAGTTGATATAGCGTATCTTTACTCAGTATTGTATCATTTGGATATTTATGACGCCAAAATTCTTTGCATCTCTCACATGATTTACATTTAAAAAAAGCCACAAGTAGCGCTATTCTCTGAATGCGTGATAATGAGGTTCTTACAATGAAGAACAAAATGACGTGGAACTTTATTATCGTACAACTTGAGCGCGAAAAAATTAAAGAATTGATATAACAATAAACAGACGATAATTTTCAATAATTAAAAAAAAAAGTGCAGTTATTTTTTAAAGTACGGGTACGTTTAAGACACCCTGTCAAACATTAAAACGATTGAGAACGTCTAGACAGGGAGTGTAGGAACTCTCAACGAAAATACAAACTTCAGTGGACTGTAATATGATTATTTACATTGATTGCCGTGCAATCCTAAGTACAAAGAAATATGTGTGCTATTCTGAGTACACAAAGGAGTTGCACTGTCATACGTACATCAAGAATGTTTCCTGGAACGGAACGCTGATGATATCATCTTATCGCGTCAAGAGATCAGGCACAAACTGATAAGTTGGCAACTTTCTTGGTGCTTTCCATGTACGTGAAAGGTTACGCCAATTAGGGATACGCCTGTCAAGGAGATACGCATTGCGTGAACAGGATTTCTGCGAATATGCAAGATTAACAATCCTCTCAAGAAATAGCACTACTTACATGAATATCAATTTAGCCAATTGAATCCTCGTGGTGCTCATTTTCTAGCCCAGTTGAGGTGGATGGGACAAATGAACTCGGCCTACATGGACATTCACGGACAATAGACTTGAAATATACATTGAGAGTTGGAGTATGATAAGGAATGGAATAAAGGAGCTTCAAGAGGTGTGACCACAATGTAGACTTGCAGACACTTGACTGCTCTGTGCAACATTGACTTAGTTGGCAAATTTGACATCTCATCGTCTCATTTGGAGATGTAATACCCTTTGCCAGGATTGGTGTGTGAATCCAAATTTCTTTTGTGGGAGAATTTCGAGTCTACGACTGTCTTTTCATCGATAAATTGACCAATCAGATGATCAATCAATGGATTGACGTATTATCTTGACCCTTGGACAAATCACGTTATCAATGTTAGGTTCCACCCAGTAGACGAAGTAGTCTAAGGGTCAGGTTACTACTAGTTTTAATCACATGATCCTGGGAGCATAAAAAAGTTACCAGTATTCAATTTTACTTTTAACTTTCCTCTATGACACGGACAGGTGAAAAAAAATTGTAAAAAACACTGCAGGCATGATGTACACTACCCTACAATAATGGACCGGACAGCAAGATGTGACGGTATAAGGGAAATAATACATGCTTCAATAGGGGGTGGTCTCCCACGTGTTGCAGTTATACTAGCAACCCTTCCGTGCATGCTTTCAACAAGGTTTTGATATACAGTATTTATGTCCATTCCTGCTGCAAGAATGTCGCCACCTCAGCTGTAGATTTCGGACGTGGCTACCTGGTCGTCACTCTAATTCGTCCCGCAAATCTTCTATGGGGTTTAGGACGGAACTTTGAGCAGGCCAGGGAAGACGTTTTACATCCATATATCGATACCACTGCTTAATAGAGGCTGCAGCATGACATGTAGCTTTGTCGTTCTGGTAGCAACATTCGTACATCCCAAAAATTGCCAAAGCATAGGAAGAACCTGATTGTTCAAAATGTTCATGTCGGTGTCGGCGTTCAATTGACCAGGAACAACATGCAAAGGTCCCGGGCCATACCACAAAAAACACCCCCGAACAAGTAGTCGGATTTTATGCAAATTCACTGGCGTCCGGTCCATTATTATAAGGTAGTATATATACTGTAGCGATTAAAGTGGCACATGTGGCTAATTCCATGCCAAAGTACACCATAACACAGAATTTTAAAGTTAGATTTTCATTCATTTTTTCTAAAAGATTATGTGCTTAATAGGTCAAACTTTTGTATTCAAAAGTGAACACAAAGTTTGTTTTAGAATTTGGCAATACCCGGTATCAAAAGTAGAGTTTATATCCACATGGAAGAAAGTGCGTTCATATCAATCACGCTCACAATTAAATTTTTGCGCTTTGATAAAGACACTTTAAAATTTTCTTGACCTAAAACAGAGGACATATCTGAAATTTATTTTAGTGGTCATTCAGTAAATAGACTCCCTGAATCAGCATTTGATAAACGAATGCACTATACATTTTTAAATGTTAAGTTCAATGACTTAAACATGGGATAATATGTTTTCTATATTTTACTATGCAAGATTAAGAAAAATGTTTCTACTGTATGTTTTCTTAGTGTTTCAATTGTCAATAAAAATGTTTCAAATGTATGTTTTCTTTGTGTTTCAATTGTTAAAAAAAATGTTTTTGTGAAGTGTAGTGTGGGTTACATTTGCCATGTAGTGTGAGTCACAAACAAAATTTCATGTTATAAATTAATTATATATTTAATTAAACTAGTAATAATCTACTTTTGAAGTACAATTATTGGAAGTAACAATAATTTTAAAATAAAATTTTTTGATAATCAACAGAGGAAGAAACAAGAATTTTTGTACTTAATCAAAGTATCACGTCCCTTTCATGTAGTGTGGGTCACAGCTCAGTTTTCCCCATGTACAGAGAATACCCAGTAAGATAAAGGAAATTTAGTAGCTAATATGTATAAATTAACCTTTACTAAAGTAAAACAAGTTGCAAATCTCATTTTATTGTAATAATAATTTTTTTATGGTAGCTTTAAGATTCAAGTTTAGCTCACTTGTAGTGTGAGTCACGCATGGAACTAGCCATCTGTTGTCTGATGTATAATAAATGCTGTGCTGTAAATAAATAGATTCGCATATATCAACCTTCTGAGAAGTTGCAGAAAACGTGGAGTATGAAATCCATTATTAACATCGCCGCAAACCATTTTCAAACATCTACGCCTATTTATCTGAACGCACTTCCACCACGCGCAAGCTTTGCTACGTAAGAGATAAAGTAACACGTTCATCACTCATCGGTTTGACGATTTCCGTTTCTCGACTGGTACATAAAGAGCTGTCAGATTTCAGAACGGATAACGGGATCATGGACTTTTCACAGACTGTCACAAATTATCTGCTGAATGTAGGAGTGACTCGGCAGAAATTTCGAACGGAGAAACACGGCAGAGATAAAAAGCCGCATCCGTATTGATGGGGTTTGGAGCTGCTTCTTCTTTATCGTAAATATGAGTCCTCAATTTGTTCACTTAACACTCTTTTATCACCAAAATGCTTTTATACTGTCAACGCCAATTCAGCATTCGACGACTATGATGTTCTTGAATCTAATCTGTTCTCTAGAAAATTGATACGCACCTATGTTTATTTTTGCTAGAACGTTTATTTTTGAACATGAACCTCAAGATCATTGAAATCTGTAATCTAACAAATTCATTTTAAAGTGCCCAAAACGTGCTCATTGATGACAGAACTGTTTGCGCTTATTATCTTTGTCACAACCGCCTATTCGTATTGATATCCATACCATATTTTCACGTTGGGTAGATGTGGACGTTTGGAAAATGCGGTTCCAGCTCAGGTGTTGCCTCGTCATCTGACCGTGTTTCAAAAATACGTGGTGTTGTCCTCGGGGGGTGGGGGGATTTCCTTTAGGGGATTAATCCCGGAACGTCGTCAAAATCCAGTTTTGTTGTTCTAGTATGGTATGGCGTTAAATAAAAAAGACCAACTTACCACACCATATTTCGAATCTATTGATCCTGGACTGCCGTCAATAGCTCGATGTGTTGCTCCAGTATGGCTATAATTAAAATAGCAGCAAGATGTGATGGTGTAAGGGAAATAATACATGCTTTAATCGGAGAATGGTCCCCCACGTGTTGCAATTACACTAGTAACCTTTCTAGGCATACTTTCAACTAGGTTTTGATACACACCTGTGGGTATTTGTGTCCATTCTTGCTGCAAGAATGTCTCCGGCTTGCTCAACTGTAGATTTCGAACGTGGTTCCCTGGTCCGTAAGCGTAGCTCTAACGCTTCTCACAAATGTTCAATGGGGTTTAGGTTGGGACTCTGAGCACGCCAGGAAACAAGTTTTACATCCATGTCTTGATACTACTGCTTGACAGAGGCTGCGACATGACACGGGCGGTTGTCCTCCTGGAAGTAACATTCGACAGTTCCGTAAAATTGCCAGAGCGTAGGAAGGACCAGATTGTCCAAAATGTTCATGTAGACGTCGGCGTTCAATTGAACAGGAACAACATGGGTCCCGGGCCATACCACGAAAAACATACCCAAACAAGCAGTCGGATTTTATGCCAATCCGCTGGCATCCGTTTTATTATTGTAGGATAGTGTATCTACCTACAATACCATTGTCATAATGGGTCGGTTGCTTTTTTGACAGTTTTAAGACGTGAGGGACGTATTTGGCCATGCTACGCCAAACATAAGACACACAATAATGGAAATACACACATAATTAAAGTATAGTACGGACACAGAAGAGATAAAATACACCCAGGGAGGAATACGTCTGACAGGAATCGAACCTGCACCGTCTTCAACTCGATGGTTATTAGTACAGTGGGAATACCCGCAGAGCAACAAAAGCCCTAGTCATAAATGGAAAGCATTTTGTTTAGCCACAGTTTTCATTTCTGCACATGAGGGTTGTGGCAAGACCGTGCAGCTCAATTTGCGGAAGAGCAACCGAAAGGGCTGCAAGTTCGAAACTCGAGTGAATCCATCGGGGCTTCAAATGTCCTCACGTTGGAGTGGTATGGAGGTTTAAAGAGTGGGATTTCTGCTGAGGTGTAACCTCGTCACCTCACCGTGGCTCCAAATCACGAAGCCCCGCTGTCCTTGACACTTTCTACTTGGGATCTTTCCTACGGATCTTTCCCTCAGGGCAGTGGTCGGAAAACAGCTGCTCTTTAGCCACTTGAGTGCGACTCTGCAACGAATCCACTTCGACTAAATCCTGGCAGTAAATGTCCCACCGGTGATGCTAGGAAGAAAGCAGTTGAGGAACTTGGGAAGAGTTAAGAAAAATCAAGTACTGTATTTAATTATTGGGTGTAATCTTCCAATAATGTTAATATTGCAAGCTTTATTGTTACTCAAGAGATTGCTAAGAAAGGCAAACCATACACAGACAGTGAATACATTAAAAATTATTTTATAAATGCATCCGAATAGCTATATTCCGAGATTTTAAGAACAAGGCAGAAATTCTTTAAAAAAATTAGTACCACTGTTTGCTAAAGCAGTAAAAGAACTGTCAAAATGTCTTCGAATATAACCAATCAGCAAATCGAAGATCTTAAATTTGTTTCAGTTCTATCCATAGCTGTTGACGAATCTTGTGACATAATTGACGCATCGCAAGTTTCACTTATTGTTTGATTTATTTGGTCTTCGGGTCCAAAAGAAGAACTTTTAAGATTATTGCCACTGAAAGGTCAAACACGCGGCGAGAAAATCGCAAATGCTGTCATTGAATGAAAGGAAAAACATCATGTTCCACTCAATACAATTGCTTCAATTGCAACAGATGGGGCAAAAAGTATGACAGGAGTGAGAAAAGGTTCGGTTTCTATTTTGAAGAAAAAAATTAATTACGAGATACTTGTTTACCATTGCATCATTCATCAAGAAGCGCTTTTTGCGCAGGCATTTCTTAGAAGACATTTGCAATGTTGTATGAAATTGGTTATCAAAATTGTCAACACAATTGTAGCTAAGGCCACGTTCACATGGAGTTTTTCTAACGCGCGTTACAACGCGCGTTTTCGAAAAGTCCATGTGAACACCCCTTTGCGCGTTTTGCAAGGTCGGCTTTAAATTATGTTTTTATTCCTCTAATTCAAATTTCTATTTTTGCGATGGTTGAAGATAGAGTGAAAATTTCAACGGATTTCGAATCTGCGTAAAATTCTATGCCACATCAACACCAAAAACATAAAGTTTTTCATAAAAAAAATTAATTTTCTGTAGTAGTAACTAATTTTTTTGCGAAATGCATTTGGATAAGACTTATCACATGCATAGAAAATTTTCTAGAAGCACTGTTATGGCGAAATAAGAAATTTATTTGACATATTAAGATTAAATTGAAGAACTTTACAGAATGTGATTGTTTTCGCATCGAAACGCAACGCAGATAATTATGCAAGACCGATGAAAATGTTATCTTTTGAACAGATCAAATTAAATCTTGAAGTTGAAAGTCTTTTTTAAACTAATTAATATATTTGTATTTTGTTTATTTAAAATATAAACTCTAAATATATTAATAGATATAAGTTGTTGTTGTTGTCGTATGTTCTTCTGGGATGCATATGAAAGCAAGTGGAGAACAGAAACATTCAAGACAATACAGAAGAAGAATATTTTAATTATAACAAACGATGATCCCAGCAATGAACAGAAGGTGTGCGCTGCTTTCCTTTCAAGACGGGAATCCATTCCAGGCGAAAGTCCGACTTCTTTCCCAGGTTTTACATCCATGCCTTATCCGGGATTCGAACCCGGGCCCACTCGGTGATAACCGAGGATCATAACCACCATACTGGCTGGGCGGCAATAGATATAAGTTGATTAGATGATATACTCTCACAAAATGAGTAGGAGTGCCGCAAAAAACTAATAAGTTGGAGAGTGCCACTGTTTGATTACAAAGAAAAAACACGGTCTATTTTTTATTTCTTTTCCGGTATTTGGCATCTGGATGCTCCTTTGCTGATTTGCACTACAGTTACAAGATCGGCAAGTCAACTATCGCAACTTTAATTAAAAAAGTGTGCTAATCAATTTGGAACAGATTAAGACCGATCTGTATGCCAGAAATGACAAATGAGAAGTGGGAGGAAATTTCAGAAGGATTTAAAAATACGCTAATTTTCCGAATTGCATTGATGCAATTGACGGAAAGGACATTCGAATTATCCAGCCTGCTAATACAGGTTCTCTATATTACAACTACAAGAATTATTTTTTATCGCCTTATTAGCTGCATGTGACTCCAAAGACAGTTTTCTCTAAGTTGACATTGGAGCATATGTGAAAAACAGTGACTCGACTGTTTTGCAGGAGTCTTTATTGTACAGAAAACTTATAGAGTATGCTTTAAAAATTCCAAATCCAAAACCTATATCCACCGTTGATACCATATTTTTGCCTCATGTACTTGTTGGAGATGAAGCTTTTGGAATTCCGGAAAACGTGATGCGCCCTATTTGTGGAAATTCTCCAATACACCAAGAGAATTTTCAACTATCGCTTATTAAGAGCACGACGATGTATAGAATGTACATTGGAATGATGGCGAACAAATGGAGAATATTTCACAGGGCAATGAAAACTAAAATTGATACAACCGAAACTATAATTGGGGCCTGTTGTGTTCTGCACAATTATGTAAGATCCCGAGATTGGTATCGATATGAAGATACTCATTATGAAGCTCCATTTACAAGCTTTAGTACCAGAAATATACCACGGGGAAACATGTCAGCTAAAACTGTGAGATAAATATGCCGATTACTTTGTGAATGAAGGCAAAGTATCATGGCAGGACAAAATGATATAAAGGTTATTAAATATTAAAAATAAAATACTATAAAGAATTTACCATTTTTTTTTATTTGCTGTTTCCAACTTCAGAAAAAATTTCAACAATATCTTCCCAAGATGACTTTTTCAAACCTCTGTTCTTATGAGCAGGGCACTTCATATTCCAAATAGCAGGAATTTTATGTATTTTATCAATTAAAAGATCGGTATCACAGAGCTCTGCTTCCATCGTGAACAACTAATCCCTTTTTCCGGTGTCAGTAGAACGCTTATAAAGATTTGCATACATTAAGGAGCAGAGTAAGGTCATTTATGGCGCCAAAAACTAACAGATGAGTCATGTAACGAGTGTGACTGTGAATGTTCCAGCAAAATAGAAACGAAATCAAAGACATAATGAATATAATTACTACACTCAATAGTGATAAAATTGCTCTAAAAATGTTGTGAAATGGCTTACAATAGAACTAATCAAAAATCAGGAAATTGATAATCGATTTTCCATCTTCATGAAAATATGATATAAAAATTACATTAAACGTAGCAACATTAATGATAACAATAAGATTTACAAGAGGATTAGAATATGTTGTATGAAAAACAAGGCCAGTAAAGCATCGACTGGAGGATTACGCGTTCGAATTCAACCAAAGACCGTCGTGTACAAAGGGGGTTGGTGAACGTTTAATCTGTAATGGCCTAAAATTTAATCACATTGACGTGTAAACTTAAACGGACCGTCGTCGGTATACGTTATCTCAAAACTAAAATTACATACTATTCCCATTTGTTGGAAACTATTTTCAAAACACCGAATGAATTAATTTGCATCCTATTTTAATGATATTAAATACAAAGCAGTAAATTAAGGCAACTAAGTACTCTATTCAAGATATATATTTTCTATAAAACGAGATAAATAGTTCTTTTTGTGTTCGTAATGATTATCTTCGTCAAATGCTTCCAAATTCGTATTGCAAAAATATAAAATTTACAATTGAAAAATTATTTATTTAAAGAAAATCACATTTAAGGTATCGATCTTAACTAGAATTTTCCGCATTAATAGAAAAATCCGTTGAAATTTTCACTGTATCTTTAACGATCGCGAATATAGGAACTTCGAACAAGGAATTAAAAAAGTGCTGACGCCAGTCAAAAAGCGTGTCATGTGAACAGCGTACCATATCCCTATGTATCTCGAGCTTCAGCCGAAGCGTTCGAATTATCGGTTCCCCTCGGCCCGCGGAAGCAATAAAAACGCCCGATTCAGCAGTTTTCTGCATGTGAACGCTCCAGTAGAACTCTATGTATTTTGGCTACCCGCGTTTTATGTCAACATCAAAAGCGTTAGATATCGCCTCATGTGAACGGGGCCTAAAGCTCTTTATCATCACCAATTAAAAAACTTTTTTAGTTGAAATGGTGTGTGCATACGCACAGATCTTCTGATACATAATAAGGGTATGCTGGCTTTCAAGAGGAAACGTTTTAAAACGTTTCGCTTCCCTAATATTTAAAATTAAAACATTTCTCCTTGAGAAGGGTGTTGACTATCTTGAATTAATGGACGATCAGTGGAACCAAAAATTTTATTACATGGTAGACGTTACGTCTTATCTAAATAATTCTCAATCTTAAACTACAGGGGAAAGGAAACATAATTTATTCCCATGTTGGGAAAAAGTCATTTCACTCAAAAACAAATTATCCCTTTTTGTTCAAGATTTTGAAAGAGAAACATTAATTTAATTTCCAAGCCTCCTGAAACATCGCCAAGAAAATAACTCGGTAATTGACCGTTACTATTTAAAAACAAGTTTAAATATGAGGGAAGTTTTTCTGCGGAGTTCAAAAAAGTTCAGAAATAGCATAGCCGATTTTAGCCATTGTTAAAAACCTCAGTGCTGACGTAACAGAATTTAATTTTTCTCCCTTTCATATTGACATTGGCGCTTTTTAAATGCAATTACTGGAGTTAAAAACAAAGAATAATGGAGCTCCAAATTTGAACGCCTTTATACTGAAACGGAAAAATTGTAGAAAAATAAATATGTTAGCTCACAGAAAAAGTGGTCTGCTTTGTTGACCTAGAGAACGAAGACACATAGTTTTCAACACCTGGAACAGAATTCCTGACTCATACGATCAGTTAAAAAAAAACAGGCATTTGCTGTTCTTTTTCACTCTTTGGCCGTACTTATTCATGCGAACAATCTTTTACAAGCATGAACCTAATCAAAAGTAAATTGAGAAATCGTCTATTGTTGAGAACCTGGAATCATGTTTGAAATTAAGAACAACGACATACCAAACCTAACTTATACAAACTTTCCAATGAAATGCAAAATCATTTTTCACACTAAATGCCTGTTTTGTCATATTTTTATTTTATTGAAAAAAAAATATTTTGTTGTCAATAAATAAGATTATTCTCATGATATTTGGTTTTATTTAATGTTAGTAGCTACTTGAAAACGACTCCTAAAAACTATGTTCTTGAAAAGAAAAATTTGGATCTCAAAAGAAATTTTAATCGTTGTACTGCTGACATTTGGCTCTCGAGGTTTGCCGACCATTAGCCACCTTAGGGGATTGATACCGGACTGTCGTCATCCACCCGTTGTGTTTCTCTAGTACGACGGTAGTTAAAAAATACCATTCCATTACCATAATCAGCAAGTCTACCAACCGGGTTACTGCGGCCTTTTAAGAGTAACCTACGTGTGCAAAGGTACTGTAGAGACTATGTTCATTGACGTCGTATCCAAAATCTTGATATCTTCCAGCACATTTCGTTCTTTCGTATGATTTTTATGTAACACACAAGGATGTCAATATATTTAAAATATCATTCTCTAGATAATGATGGTGGGAGCGGTGGCGACTATTGGAGAGTGGGGTGCCAGCTCAGGTGTTGCTTCGTCATCTGACCGTAGTTCAAAATTACGTGGATGTTTCCCTTAGGGGATTGATCCCAAACCATCGTCAATAGCCCGTTGTGTAGCTCTAGTACGACGTTAATTGAAATTACCTTACCTTACCGGCCTGTTGTGGTAGTCCAGTTCGACGTTAATTAATTTCCTACCAACCAACCTTATTCGTACCGTAAGTGATATTTCCATAACAGGCCCGCATGGAGCGTAAGGGTGGTCGTGGGGTGGCCAAGGTTCAATTATCGGTAGAAAATAAGAAACCGACTAAACTTCAATACAATGTCTAGTGTTTTTGATTAAGTGGATAATACTTTAACTCAGCAATAATTTAGGATTCATGCTTTTACCCACAACTACCTGACAGATCTACAAGAAACAACACGAAGCTGTGGATACATGCTGCGTCCATTTCATTTTAAGGACGATGGGGTTACACTATATGGAGTTCCTTGTTCCGAAATCTAACTTCGTAAGCAATTTGACCTGCTTGGACCTCAAGGACGCATCTACTTTGCGTGTGTATGGGTATCAGACTTCCGAACTACTCTACTGGTCTTGCCATGTGGTTTACTGTTTTTAGCTCCAAAGATACCCAATACATCTTATTCTGTATTCGTCCACCATATTCCAATCCCTCCTTTTCTTCAATTTCACGATGTCTTCGTCTTACGTTTGGCGCAACTTGTCCAAACATGTCCCTTCGGCCAATCAACTCCAAACACACGACCAGCCGGATCGATTATCGAAGATTTATTTCGCCAATTTCCAAGTACAGTAAAACCTCGATTATTCGAACACCGAATGTAGTGCAGCTCTTTTCGGTGCCGAAGTGGCCCAGTTGGAATAGTAGCTGTATACCCAAGGGGGCTGGTGCACGTCAAATCAGTCGTGACCTAAACCCGACCAACCGCTATAGTGGTTAAGGTGTTAGCATCTAGATCGGAAAGTTCCTGGTTCGAATCCGGGTCAGAGCATGGATCGATTATCGAAGATTTATTTTGCCAATTTCCAAGTACAGTAAAACCTCGATTATTCGAACACCGAATGTAGTGCAGCTCTTTTCGGTGCCGAAGTGGCCCAGTTGGAATAGTAGCTGTATACCCAAGGGGGCTGGTGCACGTCAAATCAGTCGCTATAGTGGTTAAGGTGTTAGCATCTAGATCGGAAAGTTCCTGGTTCGAATCCGGGTCAGAGCATGGATCGATTATCGAAGATTTATTTTGCCAATTTCCAAGTAGTACAGTAAAACCTCGATTATTCGAACACCGAATGTAGTGCAGCTCTTTTCGGTGCCGAAGTGGCCCAGTTGGAATAGTAGCTGTATACCCAAGGGGGCTGGTGCACGTCAAATCAGTCGTGACCTAAACCCGACCAACCGCTATAGTGGTTAAGGTGTTAGCATCTAGATCGGAAAGTTCCTGGTTCGAATCCGGGTCAGAGCATGGATATTTGTAAGCGCATGGTGTAGAGGCGGCTGGTGCACCTTAAATCTGTCGTGGCCGAAAAGTCCTCACGTTGGGTTGGTGTGGAAATTTGGAGAGTGGGGTGCATGCTTAGATGCGCTGAACGTCTGAACGTGGTTCGGTACTTATTATTAGTTAACGTCGTACTAGAGCAACACAACGGGCTATTGACGACGGTACGGGGTCAACCCCTTAAGGGAAAGATCCGAGGACAACACCTCGTAATTTCGAACCACGGTCAGATGACGAAGCAACATCTGATCTGGCACCCCACTCTCGTCTCTCTGAGCTGTCACACACTTCTGAACGTGGTTCAAAATTACACCGAATGGCTGGGACGGTGGTAACTTGCTGAATGTCATGGCCAAAAAAGTCCTCACGCTGCCGTGGTGTGGAAGTTTGGAGAGTGGCGTGCCGTGTCATGTGTGGCCTCGTCAGCTGGCCGTGGTTTAAAAGTACTTTGTGTTTCTGATTTATAGGTTCCTTCTTTTGGTGGGCAGATTATTGTCTGTCGAACATGAGAACTACCTTCGCGAAGACGGGAAACGTGACATTCTCCATAAGAACAGGGCCTGTTCGTTTTAATGAATAGGTGGATTTCATATCATTAAAAAAAAGTAGTTCACTGGAATAGATCTCGGCAGCAGGTGAAAACGTCATAAAGTCCACCAATGCAAAAAACTTGAATGCGTTTCTTCAAATATCCTCTATGGAAAATGGAACTAGCACCGTTTCTATGGCAACAGACAAGGCAGACGTGTGGGAGCAGTTCTTAAGGTAGACAGACTGCTGAGTGTTCAGCATCAGCATCTGACTCAGAGAAGAAAAAACAAGAGATGGTAACTGATCAGAAAACTATCTGTGCAAGGAATTTAATCTGAGAATTATTTCGTACAAAAACCATTGTCATAGAAAAGAATTTTATTGATAATAGAACCAGATTACATTCCTCTGTGTAAGTGCCTGCTATCATGTGACATTCTTTAAAATCGATATCCGCAAAATTAAATTAAGTTGCGGACCTTAAACAAATTTAAGATGAAGAATACGACTAAGGTGATAAGGATTATTTTTTTTTTGTTTTACTTATCGGGATAAATGAATTCATCGTAAACATTTATTTCTTTGGAAATGATATGGCTTATTTCATTTTTTCGATACACTGCGATACAGTTCTTAACATGTGATTTTTTTTTACTACCGATGCCTGATTTTACAAACTGGAAGATAATATAATTGTTCTCCGATATTATCAACAGGATTATTTGTTCTATGTTTTCAAGGTGACAGCTTTACTGGTATAGCATGGCCTCAATTCATTAGAGTGCTATCGTAGAAGGAAACAAAGAAACTTTGCGTCCTCATTAAAAAATATACTCACTGCCAAAAGTTAAGCACGGTGAGGAAAATGTCAGTTTCCAGAAGAGAATCTGAAATTGACAGGCTGTAATTTGCTGCAGAGGTAGATGGAAGAATGCAAATGTGTAAGTAACAGTCAATCACGGTTTCGTGTCGACAAATATGCAAAAAAAAGGCAGTCGTATAAGAATCCAAAATTGTGAAGGGTTAGAGGAGTTGCATGCAAGTGTTGTTAAAAAATGTTTAGAATTTTCGTACCATTAGTTTTCCAGACGTGTTTCTATGGCTTCCATAAGACGAATGATAGATAGTGAGCTCTACCATTCTGTGGGACGCCTTGAAGCAAGGCAATCAGACACTGATGTTGCTCTTTTCTTCGGCGTTCATCATTCCGTCATTTCACGATTATGGAAACAATTCCAAGCAAGGCAAACAGTTGTCCAAACACCTGTGGCCTTCCGTCTAAGTGTTACAAAGTCCCATCCCCCCCCCCACGCGGAAGATGCGTAGCGGAATCAAAGAGCTACCTACACAGGTGTGACATCTATAGTTGAAGCGTCCATTAGTAAGACGCTATCTGCCACTACTGTGCGCCAAAGGCTAAACATGAATGGACTGTACGCCTGGGTACCACGAGTTTGTGTTCCTCTATTCGTCCAATCTAGAGGGGCACGATTAAAGGGGTGTCGGCAACATGTGAATAGGACTGTGTCTGATTGGACTAACGTTATGTTCACGGATGAGTTAAGATTTTTGCCCTGGAGCCAGATGACAAACGTGTAAGGGTCTGTATTGAACAAGACATACGCAATCGGCCCCAGAACATCATAGAGCATCACGCATTCCGAGGTGGTAGCATCAGGGTGTGGGCTGGGATTTCGTTGGGATATCGCACCGACCTGTACATCTATAGACGGGGTTCTGTGACGACTTTCCGGTATCAGGATGAAGTCCTAGAACCCACTGTGATATTGTACACTGCAGCATTTGGTCCTTCTTCCGTTTCAATGGATGATAATGCTCGTCCCCATAGGTCTGGCATCGTCTACGACAACCTGGAGAGTGAAGGGATGGTTTGGCCGGCATACTCGCCCGACCTTAATCCCATTGAAAATCTTTGGGATACCCTCGGCCGTGCTGTGTCTACACGTTTTCCACCCCCAGCTACTCTCACAGAGTTGCAAACTGCTCTGCAGGAGGAATGGTAATTACTTGACTCTGGGGTGATTGATCAGCTCATGGAAAGCATGTTCACCCGCTGTAAACTTTGTATGAGGATGAGGGGTGGTCGCATACTTATTAATGTCGGTTGTGTTTATTTGTTTTGGATTTAAACATAATTTTGTTAATGACTCTAATATGACTTCATCTTATAATTTATACATCTTATAATTTAATATTTTTTTCATCTTTGTATTTAATTCTTTGTTTTTTTTTCATGCATAAACCTATTTAGTACTTTCCTACCGCATTTCATGTCTATCAAAGCTGTACTTGTCGGGTTTTTTTTGGCATTTTACCTTTTGTGCTTAATTTTTGGCAGTGAATGTACATATTTTTATATTACTTGGAGGCTCCGCCTCCTTTTCGCTTACGCTCGCCAACCTCCGGTGATTGCTACGCGATCCCATTTGGTTTGCTTCTCAAAACAACACTCCTTTGCATGCGTCTTTCCGAGACATGACGTCACAGCGAATTTCACAAAGCCAGTTAGAACGATCTAACGTTTCATCTCCGCGATGAAAAATTTGTGTACTATCGCAAAATTACACTTTTAATCGCATCGAATTTATTCATGAACCCATTTTAAAAATAATTATACCATAAGAAAGAGTGTATTCTACGCTTTCACTTGGTATTTTCAAATTTAAAAACTAATAGCATTAAGCTATAGATATGACAGTTTAAACAAAGTGTAACGAAAATTTCCCAAAATTCCAAAACGGGTTTGACCAACTTTTAATCGCATCGAATTGATTTATTATCCAATTTCAAAATTAATTGTACCATAAGAAAGAGTATATTCTAAGTTTTTCTGTGATGTTTTCAAATTTAAAAACTAGTAGCAATGAGCTAAAGATATGACAATTTTAAACAAAAGTAACGAAAATGTACAGATTTTCCCGAATTTCGAAAGGTATTACCAGGAACCAAATTGAAATTTCTAAAAAACTCGGCGAGGTGCAAAAAGTCACGTTTAGAGGTGACGTAATGACAAGTTTAGAGGTGGTACTGTAAAAAAAAAACCTTACGGCTGAAGACTGAAAATGTGTACGTGTTTTGCTCACTCGCTTTAGAAATTTAGCTTTTTTTCGACTTTGACACTTAATGCACCCTAAACTAATAGCCGCATCGGTAACAAATCTTTTCCATCCCTTTCCCTGTACAATTTTGAGTCAACCATGTTAATTTCGCAATTTTGTGATCCGTACTTTCTCGGGAAACCGTCTGAGAATCGAGCGAAAAAAATTGAGTTTTCTATCCTGCGGCGGTCGAGGCGGCGTCAGTAACTTCTTTTTGATATAGAGATAACACAGCGGCAAAATCTGATCATAGGCTCATATCAGTGCTGTAAACTTAGTGACTGAAAACTCATGCTTATTTTTTTTAATAATTGTTTAGAGCTGAACTGAGTTTAAACAACGCAATATATCCTGAAGGACGTAAGAGTAGTCCTATAGATAGTTTCCACCTATTGAGGGCGCTACGGTTAATGTCAGGGAAGTTAGTGATGAAAGCTAAACTATGTCTAATTTCGGAACTAATATAATGTATTTAGATCTGCAAGCTAAGTTCAGAAAAGGTTACGACTCCTATTAATTGTTTTCACCTTTAGAACTCTTCGGATTTTGAAAGGGAAGTTGCCCATCAATTAGTGATGCAAGCTTAGGAGGTAGACCTTGAGACACACCTTGAAACTAGGGATGCGACATCGATGTCGATGTTTTCAAAACATCGATGTTTAAAAAAAAAAACATCGATGTATTGGAGTCGATGTTTTTGTAACATCGATGTTTACACTTCTCGATGTTTTTAGGTTGTCGATGTTTTATTTTTAAATGAAAAAAATTATCGTTATAAAAATTTAAAAAATAACCACCATAAAATAAATAAAAAATAGTAGCATAATTTTTATAATCAGCAAATTGAACATACTTTTAGACGAAAGTGGCCATGGGTGAAGGGTCTGAAAAGTAGAGATGAAACATCGATGTCGATGTTTTCAAAATATTGATGTTTTATAAAAAAAATCGATGTATTGGAACTGATGTCGCGTTACTAGTTGCTTAAGAAATAGAAGAAAAATTTTAAATACACTGAATTTTAAAAACATCGATGGTTTGGGGTCGATTGATTATCAACATCGATGTTTTCATTTTGATCATCGATATTTTGCTGTCGATGTCGCATCACTAGTTGCTAAACCTGTTTTAAGAAATGGGGGAAAAAGTTTAAATACACTGAATTTTATAAACATCGATGTTTTGGGGGTGATGTATTATCAACATCGATGCTTTAATTTTGAACATCGATGTTATAAAACATCGATGTTTTGCTGTCGATGTCGCATCCCTACTTGAAACTATTGAAGTGTACAAAAGTTCGCGAGACACACAGGAGGACACAACGACATGTCCAACAGGTTGGAAGAGCTTCCGGAGCCACCCTACACGCTAATGCGTTCGTTACCGCATAGAGGCAAATGGCAAGATGCATTGGTATGTTTGAAAGTGTTTGGCACCTATGCGATAGCGTAAAAGAGAAGGTTGTTTCCCATAGGTTCCTCAACTTGCTGAAGTAAACATCTGGAGGGGATTCGCAATGTCTCGGTGGGGTTGGGAGGACTGTAGAAAACTCGGTCAACAATATTAAGTACAGATGAACACTATCGAGAACTGTTTGGAATCGAATATTCAATATTCGAATTCATGTTCAAATCACGACTAATTGATAGAAAGAATCAGACAAAACCAGACTGAAAGCTTATGCTTATTTTTTTTGTTACAAGTTGCCTGGATCTGAATAGAACTAAGATAATGCATTTCGATCTTGAAGTGCTCGGAGTCCTTTTGATTATTTTCACCGCGAGAGCGCTTCGGATTTCGGTTAGTATCAGTTAGTGACGTAGTGGTTAAAAACACTTATATGTGCTTAATAACTTTAATTACCTTAAGGGGGTCCGGAACAGATTGAAATATTTTTTTTTTCTAAAGTTCTAAAAGTTTTTGAAAATTTTAAATAAAAAATTTTTGAAAAAAAGAGGGGTCATTTTAAATTGCGAAAATTTAAAATATTCTTGATCAATGATCAAAATTCTTGTAGTAAATTATTCACAAATTTATAAACTTTAATTTTGATTAATCAATTTAAAAAATATTAATTTAATAAAAAATATTTGATTGAAACTTTTTGGAAATTTTAAGGTATTTTTTATAAGTCATATTTTTAAAAGTAAATATTGGTTTCAAATTTGCTGAATCATAATTAAAGTATAATGTTTGAAAAAGATATATTCCAAATTTCAACCCTTAAACTTTATCGGTTTTAGACTTATAGCAATTTGAATAAAGGAAATCTTGAAAAAAAGTATCATGTTGAAAAACGTATTTAAAGTTTTAAAGACAGATGTTGTTGCCATGACAACAACTGTCAAGAGTGTTAGATTTTCCAAACAACGCACCACAAAAATTATTATATCTCTAGTCCTAATTAAGATAGAAACATGATTTAGACGTCATTTTAAGCAGAAAAAAACAGATAATTTCTTAAAATAATTTTTAAAAAATCGAAAATTTGACGATTTTTGTGTCTTGGACCCCCTTAAGCAGAGCGGAACTGAAATAATGTAAAAAAAAGCTAGGAAGCCACGTGCCCGAATTGCTTGGAAAAGTCTATAGATTACTAGCAGAAATACCCGATCCCACTGGGATTGAATTGGTTGATTCTGGATTGAAGAAAATTTATCATAATATATAATTACCTTTGCCTTTCGTCTTTCTATTATAAAAGAAAATCTTTTGATCATTTTCAGGTTTATTCGCCTTGTGATTGGTAGATAGCGAGTCACGTGATAGCGAGTCTTGTTGTTCAACGAGCTAATGAATTTCGAGCACCCGCAGACGATGAACACAGTTATATTTTTTCATTCATCCATTCATAAAATTTGAGAGTAGGCGCTAGAGAGTTTGCAATGTTTTCAGAAGAACCGGCAAATTCGGTCGCCGTTTCCATTGCAACAGTCGAATATGAAAATTTTAAAAAGTAAGCTATTACAACAAACAACACGGATCTGCTAAAACATATCAATGATTCGGTATTTCTATGCCGTAGCTGAGAAAACGGTTTATTTTTTTTCTCCTTGGATAGAGAGAGAGAGAGATTTTAGTGTCCTTTTTTTTCTCCTTAATGTTGTATATTTATTCCTTAGATTTTAGTGTCCTTTTTTTCCTCCTTAATGTGGTACATTCCTTACAGCTTTATCTGTAACAGTTGTTACTTTTTTCTCCTTAGGATAGACTTTAGTGTCCTTTTTGTTCTTATTTTGTGTGGTGAACTTTACTAGGATCCTTTGTACCCAGTAGTAGTAGTACTGGGATAACTTAATAAACTTTACTTGGATCCTTAGTATCCATAGCAGTTCGCGAAGCAAACTCTAAATATGATTGCGTAGCGATCATCGGGGGCTGGCGAGCGAAAGCGAGCAGTGGGTGGAGCCCCCTAGTTTATTAAAAGAAAATCAAATGTAAGGTATTTATCTGGTGTAAATTTTTCCGCAGATTTAAAATCCGTTGAAATTTTCAATCTATCTTTAACGATCCCGATTTTACAGAAAATAACTAAAGAATGCCAGGCAAAATGATTTTTTGTTTGTTTTGCGTTTCTTTGCTGTGGAATGGTTTGAGCGAAGGAAATTATATCTGTGATTTCTCGAATCAAACGAAGGTCATTCTTCGCAATGGCGATCGTAGTGGAAAAATATAAAAGTTTCAATTTAAAAATTATTTATTTAAAGAAAATCATATTTTTAGGCATAGATCTAATGTGAAATTTTCCACAGATTTCATATCCGGTGAAATTTTTACTCCGTCTATACGATCAAGGAGATAGAAAAAAGAACTACATAACTATAGGTTTAACTTAATTTTTTTTTTTGTCTGCTGACCGTTCCTCTGGAAAATGAAAACGTAAGCGGGAAAAAAAATAAATTCAGAATCTGCTATATCTTTATACTGTTGCCATTCCAAAGAAAACAATAATAATTTATTCCATTAAATTAATTTAAAAATCTTCTAGATTGAATTTTAAAATTCGGCTGGACACAAAAATTTGCAAAAAATTCGGACTACCTGTGTGCCAAATTTCATTATTGTAAGTACCATAGATTCGTCAGGACACTGCGTAGTGGAGGGAAAACACTTCCTTTTATAATAGTTGAGATTTCTATAAAACTCACTGCTCAATAATAAATCCTCTTCTTCTTTCTTTATTACTTTTCTTGAAGTATTTATTGGTACCAACATTTCCTCTGAGTTATTGATGTTGACGTTTTGTTGGACGAAGTTGGTAGCTGCATTTGATGCGATCTTATGGCTTGGTGTTGCCGATCACCCAACTGCTGTTGCTGGTTTGATTTCGTTTTCTTAGTAATTTTATTTTAATGTTTTGTTTTGTATATTTGCTTTTAATGTTGTATGGGAGAGTATATGAACAATATTTAACGTTTTGCTACTCATATACCTAGAAAACACCACTTTGTGTTGTCTGGGTCAGGCTCCTCCCCTAACGACACTCTGATCCACCAATACTTTCATTCATACACGCCAGCGGATTTCCATAAAATCCGACTGCTGGTTTGGATGTTTTTCGTGGTATGGCCTGGAACCTTTGCATGTTGTTCCTGGTAAATTTAAAGAAATTGTTGTTCTCGGGAACGCCTACGCGAACATTTTTTACAATCGGGTTCTTCCTACGCTCTACCAATTTTATGCAATGGACGAATGTTAATTCTAGAACGACAACGCTCCATCTCATGTTGCAGCCTCTGATGTTTAACGTATTCTGGTCTGCTCAGAGTACAAACCTAAACCCCAAAGAGCATTTGTGGGAAGAGTAAGAGCAACGCTTACAGACCAGGGAACCACGTCCAAAATATACAGCTGATCTGGCGACATTCTTGCAGCAGGAAGGACCACAAACACCCATAGCTGTGAATCAAAACCTTGTTGAAAGTATGCCCATATGGATTGCTAGTGTAATTGCAGCACGAGGGAGAGGTCACCCCCTATTAAGGCATTTATTCCTTCCCCTATACCATCACATCTTGCTGTCCGGTCCATTATTGTAGGGTAGTGTGTAGTGAGGAGTTACGTATGAGGCAAATAGGATATGGAGAATAGAAAACGGAGAGTTAAGTACAGTATAGACGTAAAAAGGGTGGTTATCACATTAAGGTATAGATAAAAGGAAAGTGATGAGGTTAAATGTATGTATTTCGTGCTGAGAATTAGGGCGTCGAGAGATGTAGAAAATAGAAAAGGAGAGAATTATGGATGAGACAAGGAATAAAACATTAGGAGAAAGAGGGAGCGAACGGGGGAGAGATTGAAAAAATAAAACATAGATAACAGATAGAAGAGAGAAAGGAAGTGAGAAAGGGGAGAGACTGAAAATAGAACATACAGAGAAGAGACTACAATTATAAGATTGGAGAGAGATTGAATAGAGAATATACAGGGTGGTCCCGAATTCATGGTACAAACTTTAATGGTAGGTACAGGACATTGTAACAATGATTTATTGTATAGGAATGTATAGTCGCAAGTGACGCGGTGAGGCGAAAACAGGGGAAATAACGGCCGAAAGGAAAAACAAAGATTTTATTGAAAGCGTTGTTGACAAGTGTCATGTTTACAGTAATTGTTCAAAATTGCGTCCACCAGTATCGATACATGCTTGACAGCGTCGGTGGAGCGATTGGCGTACACGTTCAAAGATGCCTGGTATTTCACGCACACCTGCAGCAGCTACAGATAAGCGAGCGACGAGATCCTCATCTGAGTCAACTGGAGTCTCATAAACAAGATGCTTTAGATGTCCCCATAAAAAGTAATCGAGGCTCGATAAATCGGGAGATCGGGGTGGCCAAGGGACTGGTCCACCACGCCCAATCCATCGAGTACCAAACGTGGCATTCAGGTAATTCCGTACATCAATGCTGAAGTGTGCTGGCGCCCCATCGTGCTGAAACCACATGCGGTTACGAATGGCGATCGGAACATCATGCAGCAGTTGTGGTAACACTTCTTTCAGAAAAATAAGATAGCTTCCGCCAGTGAGCCGCGTGGGTAGTAAGTATGGGCCAATCAAAAAGTCGTTCACAATACCAGCCCACACATTAATACTGAAACGTTGTTGAAACGCATGTCGACGCGTTGCATGTGGATTATCGGTTGCCCACACATGGGAATTGTGCGCATTAAAGACACCCTCGCGTGAAAATGTCGCTTCATCTGTAAATAGCACATAATCTACGAAATCCGGCTGCAACGCACATTGCTGCATCACCCACAGGCAGAAGTTCACGCGGCGAGGATAATCTGCCGGATTCAATGCTTGTACTTTCTGAAAATGGAAGGGGTGTAAGCGATTTTCGTTTAACACTCTGCATACAGTCTGATGACTCACACCTACGTCACGCGCAACAGTTCTTGTGCTTGACTCGGGTCTATCAGCCACAATGTTCAAGATGCTTTCTTCCAGCCTTGGAGTGCGTACAGCTCTTACTCGACCAGCGCCATGTCTGTTGACGTCGAACGCACCTGTTTCACAAAGTTGACGATGTAACCGTTGAAAAATTCTATGATCCGGCATTCGTCGATCAGGATACTCCGCGCGATACATTCGTAACGCAGCTCTGCCGTTACCATTTGCACGGCCGTACATGTAATGCATGTCTGCTTTTTCTGCATATGTAAAGTCACCCATCGTCTACGGCAGCACAATTGTGAATGGCGCTTTTCCCTACTGCGATGCATCATGTTCAACAGCGGCTAGACATCTACTGCCCTCTACCGGCAATGATACCAACCGATCACTCCATTTCTCTTTCCTTTTATTTCCCCTGTTTTCGCCTCACCGCGTCACTTGCGACTATACATTCCTATACAATAAATCATTGTTACAATGTCCTGTACCTACCATTAAAGTTTGTACCATGAATTCGGGACCACCCTGTAGTATTTCTTTTTCCTTATTCCAAGATATTGTGATACTTCCTGTGTTTATTTTTACTTCTTAATACTCTTGGAAAGGATATATCTTTTCTTTTGACATATTTATGTGAGCTTAAATGATTTTCCCGGAAGTTCATTTTTTCTTTTATGTATAACGTTGGTGAAAAGATATTTTTTTGTAAAGGCTTTTTTGGGAGTCGATTGGATGCTTCGTTGAAGTGTGGACGGAGTGCAGTGTTGGAATGGCGTGTTTCAGCCGTTATGTTTAAAACGTATGATGAGAGGTAGTTGTAACGGTGATGTCGCTACCATATTGTAAATAAATTTTTCTTTAATTCTTTAAAAAAGTCTATTTCTTTTATCACGACGTTACAGGGCTAATTGATCAAAGGAACATGAGCTTGATCTTACAGCTTACCTACTCTAGCAGCTTGCGTAAATCGACCTTCGAATGAAATAAACGGATCAAATAAGCCCAGATTCGTGTTACTTCTCACGATCTGTCTACAGCTAAAAATCAGAACGTTGTGTTGCTCCAGTGTGAAGCTAATTAAAAAATACCACACCAAAAAAAAACACCAATCAAAAACCGTTGGGTACAAAGGAGGTGCACGTTAAATCTCTCTTGACCTCATGTTGGCGTTGGAAGTTTGGAGAGTGGGGTGCCAACTTAGACGTGAACTAGTCATCCGATCGCAGTTCAAAATTACGTTTGGTTGTTCTTGGATCTTTCTTTGCAGGTCTGAATCCGGATCGTTGCCAATGTCCCGTGGTGTTGCTCCAGCACGACGTTAATTGAACAACTACCGTAGAATTGGGTGAATCGAAGCAGTTTTGTGGAAAACGTTGTTGTGGCTTATAACATTACCCGTTTGTTTGGAAACTATAAAAAAAAAATACTATTTAATCTCTCGCATACGAAAAGATCAATGTAATGCAGAAACGTAATGCAAGATCAACGTAATGCAGAAACGTAGCGATTTCTCCGACGTCCAAAAGGGCATGATTATGGCTTTCGGGCCAAGGGTGGAAACCTTTCGGAAACGGCTAATTTTGTGAACTGTTCGCGTGCCGCCATGGTAAAAGTATACCGTGCATGGCAAAATGGCACTATCCAAAATCAGCGGTGTGGCACATGTGGTCCAACACGGGCTATAGATGACAGAGGTGAACGAAGGCTAGGGAGATGCGTTCGGGCGAATAGACGTGCAACTGCTGAGCATCTGACCGCCCAGATGAACCAAGGGGCTACCAAGAGTGTATCCTCAACAACGGTTCAGCGAACGTTGCTGCGCATGGGCCTCCGCAGCAGACGCCTGGTTAATGCACATATGCTGACTGTTGTTCATCGGCGACGAAGGCTGGAATTCGCACGCCAGTACCGCAACTGGACGTCCACAGAGTGGCGACAGGTGGCTTTTTCCGATGAATCACGTTTTATGCTCCATCGGACAGATGGACGTTGGCGTATTCGGCGTGAAACGTCTGAAAGCAAGCACCCTGCAACAATTGCCGTAAGGATCCAGGCTGGAGGAGGGAGCATTATGGTTTGGGGAATATTTTCCTGGCATTCACTGGGTACACTCATCAATGTGTAAGGCAAGATGAATCAGCACAAGTACGCATCTGTCCTTGCGGACCATATCCACCCCTACATGTGAATTATTTTTCCTCAGAATGATGGCATCTACAAGCAGGACAATGCGAGATGTCATACAGCTCGCAATGTATGTGCGTGATTCGAAGAGCACCATGATGAGTTTACCGTACTCCCCTGGCCAGCAAACTCATCGGATTAAAACCCAATCGAGAATCTGTGGGACCACCTCGATCAGGTTGTTCGCGCCATGGATCGTCAACCGCGTAACCTAGCGCAGTTGGCCACGGCACTGGAGTCGGTATGGCTCAACATCCCAGTGATCACCTTCAGAAACCTAATTGACTCTCTTCCTGCACGTCTCGCAACGGTCCGCTCTGCCAAAGGTGGTTCTGGCTTTTAACAGGTGGTCACATTAATGTGACTGGACTGTGTATATTTAGTATACACTCATTGCCATAAAAATTTGCGCGCCAAGAAAAGTCGTCAAAATGAAACGAAATTCTACACTTTTAAGTACTACTTTGATATAAGTAAGGATTAGAAAATGAAAAAAAAAAAAAAGGATCATTTACTGCAGAAAAAAGTACAAATGAACGGAACTTTCAGGACTCTATTGGACCCCCTCTACCGCGAATGCACGATGCGATATGAGCGGGCATTGAAGCATACAAGTTCCGTATGTTGCCCTGAGACATCTCGTTCCACAGTTGCTATAAACTCGCCTCTAGTTCGACCAATCTCATAGGGTGTCCTACTTGCCGTCCCAAATGATCCCAGATATGCTCGATTGGTGACAAATCTGGGGATCGAGCAGGCCAGGAAAGGGTGGTAATGTGGTGGAGTCAGTCTTGTGACATCCTGGCTGTGTGTGGCCGAGCATTGTCTTGTTGAAAAATGGCTCCTGGGAGCCCTGCCATGAGTGACATCACATGTGGCTGAAGGATGTCATGGACGTACCGCTGGGCTGTCATTGTGCCATGGATCAATATTGGGGGTGACCGTGTATCGTAAGCAATGGCACCCCATACCATCACACCAACTGTGGGAGCGGTGTGTCACTGTAAAGCGAAGGCAGGATTGAGGCGTTCACCACGGAGCCTCCACACACGAACACGATTGTCATCACTGCTCAAATTGAATCTAGATTCGTCGCTGAAGACGACCTGGTTCCATTCCGTTGCAGTCCAATCCCGTCGTGCGCGATAGTACTCCAAACGGAGGCGTCGGTGGGTGGGTGTCATTGACAGCAAACGTAATGGGCGCCGCGATACCAGATATCCTTCAGCCAGGTGCTTTGCGATGGTACGGGAACACACAGGGGCTCGTAGTGAAGGTGCTGCCTGTGTCTGGATAGCGGCCAATGAGGCAGTTGGCTCTACGCGTGCGTTTCGTATGATGTGACGGTCTTCTCGACGACTGGTCTGTCGAGGGCGTCCTGAGTCTGGTCGCCGTGTAAATGACGTCTCTTCTGTCGAGTGGTCCCGACACCTCCTCACAGTAAAATCAGAACGGCCTACTTGACGAGCTATTTGCAGAGCTGACCATCCAGCTTCCATCATCCCGATGATGCTTCCCCTCTCGAACTCTTACTGTTGCTCATATTGTCTGCGATGGCTGCCTAACGACATTTCTACCTAAGCGTTTCCTTTGCAAAATATTAAGTACACTCAAACAAGCTCTGCTTGCCTGTTTTATTCTCCAAGGAGAACGAAGTTCAACGCCCTCTAGTAGCATTACGCAATGCGCAATCACGCTGCATTTCTAATCATTTGCATATCTGGCCGACATGTACCTTCATGCCAAGTTTCGTTACGATCCCACAATTATTTCTTGTTGCGCAAATTTTTATGGCAATGAGTGTAGGAATTAGGATATTTTCTTTTCTGTGGTAACCCAATTTCAGGATATTCATTAAAATTGGCTGAAAAACAGTTTTGGAAATTCATTTTGTTCTAGTGTTGAAAATTTACGCAGTGAGACGTAGATATCACACAAAATGTTTTTACCAGTTTAAAAATGTCTTACTGGACATTCCCAGCAATACTGGGTGGAAAGAGAATCGAAAATCTCCTCCAAATAGGGATTTTAGATTTAGATAAAATTTTTCTATTAGAATTATTGAAAGAATTTGGTAAAGATCGAAACAGTTGAAAAATATGAACCTTATGCCGAAGAATTCACCTATCTGTATTTATTCCGAAATGGACACTTCTGTTACTGAAAATTTTGAAAATCATAAAACAATAATGATAAAAAGTAATTATAAAAATTGGTATTGAATTAATAATAATTTATAATATTGCGAAACAGGTGAAGAATACTTATACAGTACAAATATCTCAGCGATCTAAGTCAATATCAAGATGAGTGGCCGTCATGTTAAATAGTTCCATTGAGAGTTACAATAAAGAAATTTCTGAAAATCTCACGCTGTAACATTGGTGTACGTTGAATTTGTCTCCTAAGTTACATAACTCCATCCAGATAAAATGGTATGCATAAGTCGTTTTTCGTCTCATTTGGTTTGGTTAAATACGTAAACGTATAAGTACTTCCTTAACTACTCGCCTGAATTCCCTTCTCTTTATCGGTCAGTAAAACTTTCCTTTATTTGATGCAGTTAGATGCAGTTTGCCCAAATATATGGACTTCGCCTCATAATGTCCAACCCTATAAAACTCGGAATTCAAGAAGCCCTTTACAAAATATCAAAACCTGAATTCTACGCATATGAAAAACTTATTCTAACAAAATACTATTAAATAACCAAAAAGCGTAAAAATATTTTTTAACTGTAATAAATAATAATTTATAAATAATTTTTATAAAATTACCATGGAATGACAATTTAAACTGCTGCTATTTATCCACTTCACTTTTGCTGGTTTATTTTAAAAGATTTATCACTAGATGCAATTAAAAATTTATTTAAGGCAATTTTAGAACTTTCGCTGCCAAGCCACTCATTAGAAAAACTAATTCTAAAAATATTTTTAATATATGCACAACAGTAAAGCTTTTTAGGATATATATAAATAAGAATGGGGTGTTTGTTTGTACATCGAATATTTTCGATCCACTTCAAGTTTTGTATCCGTTTCGGTCCCTTCTGATGCAAAACCCGTCTCTTGCGCTTATCTTGTCTGTCTGTCTATGTGTCTCTATGTGTGTGTGCTTATGCTACCTCAAAACGGCTGAATATATTTTTATGAAACTTCGCAATTGTGAGTACTTACGTTCATTCAATGACTGAATTCGGTTGCGTAAGTCTGTTCGTCTTCCCGTTCTGTTTGATTTTGTGTGTCTGTTTGTGCAAGTATCACATAAAATTTATTCAAACGTTTTATGTATAATGTTCTAAATTTGATCCATCATATTTAGTTTAGTTAAAATATCATTTAAAATTTCTTTGCTTACATATTTATGCAAGTTTCATGTTAAAATGAGTGACTATACTTAAATCAACCCCAACATTTGGTAGTTTTGAAATAGCTGGAAGAGGTATATTGAACATCGCAATTATACTTGGATTATTTTACCAGTAATTCTGGAAATCAATTATTTTTCCCAAAACTATTTTTACTATATGTTTTATTTTTATACGTAAATTCTAAGGTGTTTTATTTCGAACCTTATTTAGTTCCTTTGCGAAATATTAACTATTTCTGAATATTTGAGACAGACGATATTTTGCAACGAAAAGGAAACTCGTGTTAGTTTGCCACGTGCAGCGACATTTTCTGTTTTTATCAATCGGAAATTTCGTAATTTTAAGTTTTATCTAACTTTTAGTTATAAATTGCGGCAACTGTGCGAAATGAAGAGATAAAAATGAATCATGAATTTATATCTTTAGAACTTTTTCCAGACAATTTTTATTTTGTTTTATTTCTGTTTTAAATATGTAATATTTCAATGAATGGTATTTTCTTTTCATCACACGCAGCACAATCTCGCACGGGTATTTTTTTATTTAAGGTATCCGAACACGTTCGAGACACTTTTTTTTAATGTGGTATATAAACATTTTATTGATATTTTTATGTTTAGTGTTATTAAACAATAAAAGCATTGGGCTATAAATATCTAAAATATTTATAAATAACTTTGTAAAAATGATAAAAATGAATGAGATTTTAAAGAAGTTTGTCAAAAACTTTAAATATGCTACATGAAAATCTATTTGACCCATTTGAAAAATGATGCTACCAACATAAACTACATACATTTTTCTAGGGATGAACTAGAATCAAATATATATTTCAACAAAGAAAAATTTTACAAGTGGTCGAAAAATGAATACAAGATTTTTGATAGTTTTACAGTCCTATATCTTAAATAAATAGCCATTATTTAATACCTTTTCAACTCAGCATGGTTATTTTCTAGTTCATTCCCTAGACAACATTATAAGGAACTAGTTCTCAAAGTTTTACGAGAAACTATACATAACTTTTTATGTTATAACATTTGAAGTGAGGAAACAATGCATAAATATTAATATAGAGTAAAATTAGTTTGAAGTGTATCGTATGCTCCCTCTTGCTTTTACTCTTTGTTTAAACAGTTTTGTTATTCACTAAAATATTTTCTTTTTGTTCTTCTTTAAAAATAGTTACAATATTTCCAAAAGAGAAACAATTTAAACATTTCGGAAAACTTTCTAAAATTATATTTGCAAAAAAAAAAAAAAAAAAAAAAAAAAAGCAAACTTTAAATTAAAATTTTGACAGGTTTTTGGTCTGTAAGAGGAAATGTCAAGTGTTTTTCATACCTACCTCCGGTTTTTTCCCCCACCGTCATTAAAATCTTAATATTTCTGCAACTAACTAACTAACTTAGAAGAAAATCACATATATTGTGGAAAGTCAAATAAATACACTATCAACTAAGATGAAAGATCAGAAACGTTTTTTAATATTTTTGTCAAAAGTGACATTTTTAACAAGTTCGGATACCTTAAAGCGGCATGTCAGTTTGAATAATGAAATTTTATGGGGCATTTTGTCATTATCGAAAGAACGTTAATGTTAAAAATTATCCGTACCAAGACATTTGAACTATTACGAATTCTGTGCCTTACCAACAGTAGGTCAAGGTAGATTATTTCAATAATTGAATCCATACTACCTTACAATAATGGACCGAACGCCAGCGGATTTTGCATAATATCCGACTACTAGTTTGGAGGTGTTTTTCGTGGTATGGCCTTGGACCTTTGCATGCTGTTTCTGGTAAATTGAACGCCGACGCCTACATGAACATTTTGGACAATCAGGTTCTTCCTACGCTCTGGCAATTTTATGGAATGGACGAATGTTACTTCCAGGACGACAACGCTCCATGTCATGTTGCATCCTCAGATTATAAGTGGTATCAAGATATGGATGTAAAACGTCTTCCCTGGCCTGCTCAGAGTCCCGACCTCAACCCCATAGAACATTTGCGGGACGAATTAGAGCGATGACCAGGGAACCACGTCCAAAATCTACAGTTGAGCTGGCGACATTCTTGCAGCAGGAATGGAAACAAATATGCATAGCTGTGTATCAAAACCTTGTTGGAAATATGTCCAGAAGGGTTGATAGTGTAATTGCTGCACGTGGGGTCCATCCCCTATTAAAGCATGTATTATTTCCCTTAAACCATCACATCTTGCTATGCGGTCCATTATTGTAGTGTAGTGTATCTTGTCAGATTAATTTGTCACCTTTCTTTGAATGACAGTGAGAGAAATTATAAGAGTGCCACGAATAAAAATATATTGGTAGGTAAATTATGACTGTTAGAGTTTTCGACAGGTTTTCATCACTTTTACGAATTTAGTTGAGCGATTTTTCAGAAAAAGAACGTAAGAAAGGGTATTTATAATCAGCCCCCAAAATAGTCTTTTGTAGTAGTTAGCTTTGTGTCTGCACTTTTTTTCCCAGTTTGTACCTTCAGTAGGGGTGCATATGTATTAATTGGATGGATATGCATGAACAGTATTTGCGTCTAAAGTAGGTTTCAGTAATTATAAAAATCTCGAAAGGTGTTAAAAAGTTATTTGACTCACACTTAAATTATTTGCCATTTTTCTAGGAAAGAGAAAAGTGATTATTTCCTGGTCACTTTCAATCTAACTAATTCAACATGAGTGATGTGGGATAATTTTGTGTGGTAGTTTATAATATATAATAATTTTTGTATAAATAATTTCTTCTCATCACTCTACCTGCTTATTTTTTCAATTAGAACATGTTAAACTACAAGAGTTTCTGCAGAAAAATTTAGAACGGTCAGATTGCTCCTCAAGGGATATAAATTAGGTATTTAAATTTCGGGAAAGTCTAGTAGAAGGGCGGAAACGAATCAGCTCTAGCGCAAACGGACAATTTTGCGTGCTGAAAAACAATTTTAGAATGTGGAACCATGCAAAAAATGTAGAATAATGTATGCTTGTATTTAAGAGAATAAAATTAAATGTTTAATTGGTGTACTTTTATGCTTCTCAAAATATTTATTTCTTAATGAATCTGCACGAGAAATAAAGATGTAAATGGAAACTCTTACTTTTCTCTCTATTGTATTTAAACTTGGTGAATATTTCTTAAATATAAAATCAAAATTTTTATCGGCACCCAAACTGATGGATATCGATTTGCGTCAATCTTCTATAATCAGTGCATGGCCAGAATGTTTAACTTCCTTGAAAGTGTTGATTTCATATTTTATATTTTTCTAGAATTAAAATATTTAACATTTCCCATTAAAATATGAAAGTATAGTAATTTATCGGACAATTAATAGTTTATTAAATTAATCATTTGCTATGTTTGTTTTGGTTTGGCTGGTTGGTGTACTGTTATTGTTTGCTATATGAGGGCTAATTTGATCAATCATTTACTAGAAAAAATTAAAGCGGGCAAAATTAAAGCACTGACATAACCGCATAACATATTTAAATATTTACATATCAGATTAACGCTCTAAAAGCGGTAAATTAAATTTCTAGAAACAAAATATAAATATTTACTGTTATTTTATTGTTAAAAATATTTGGCGACACAACCGTTTTGAAATGATTGGCATACAACTGAAATGTGTCACTTTATGTATGTGTTTATGTAATTCTTTACTTTACAATTCATCTAGGTACGAAATAGGAGATGCAAAGACTTGGTTGTATTTCTAACAAATGCAAATTTAATGAATGAATAGAAATAAATTCTTATAAATCTTACCTTTCATTTCATTCTTCGTAAATATCTCTAGTATTTACCACAAATGCAAATTTATGAATGAATAAAAATAAATTCTTATAAATCCTACCTTTCTCATTCCTTTCTTCATAAACATTCCTGTAGTATTTCCCACAAATTTTCCACAGAACCGAATCATTCCACTAGTAATAAACTAATTGTTAAACGAACTTATCGCTCGGCAAAGTTGTGAATCCGGTTCCAAAACTGGATTTATATTAAAAAATCCATGTACGGGAGTAAATGACTGAAAGCCTTGGTAAAAGTTTACGATGCGGTTGAATGCGTCTATTTGTATAGTCTAAAATTGTATCAATAGGTTAAACCAGAGTATATTAGATATGCATATCGTCGCCTTACAGAAGAAACTTAGTAACTGACAAAAATAATACATGTGATCTAACAGCCGTAGAAAGACTTAGACTTTACGTCGGAAATAAATATTATAAGCATTTTGATCACGTTATATTACTGTTAAGACACATTACAAGATGCTAATGATTTTCTCATCATGAAATTTGGAATTTAGTTCCAAAACCGTAGTTCCGAAAAATGGCAGTTCATGAGTTTATGCTCTAAGCCGAGTATAAACTAAACTGCAAACAACCCAGTGGAGTTGGTATCTTCGATAAACAACTGCAAGAAACTGGGACGCTCTCACGAGGGAAGAAGAAGCGGAGGGTTTGTTTGGGGGTTCGGGAATTGTATGCGCCGATAAACTAGCGGAATAAGTATTGAGTTATGGGAGAAGAGTGGGGAATTAAACGCACTAAAAGAAAAATTAGTTTGAAACATCTATTAGAAGATCTGCGTGTTCGTATGAAATTCATATCTATATATATAATTCTGTTACGTGGCACGCAAAAAAGACGTTATTTGTTATCGCGTTTTGGCAACACTGTACGATTGTTTGCTTATCACGAAGTCTCGCGCATCAATTGAATTTACAGCGTTATCGTATGAAATTTTATTGAAAAAAAAAAAAATTTTAGTTGAGCTGTTGCAGTTTTTTTATAATAGAAATCTAGAAGAAATCTAGAAGAATAGAAATATAGTTTATAATAAATATAGAAGAAAGCAGACTATCTTTTCAGGGCCATTTTAAAAACGATCCTTTTCAGGGTTAACAATTACAGTACAACAAGACGCTTGCACTACAACTTTCGGCAACAAACTCAATGAAAAAGTGTGGGTCGTTTGAGTGCTGGGAAAATGTACACACAAACAACATGCTGGGCATTCAATTTCCAAAGCAACGCTCACATTTCGAGTCAAAATTTGCACAAAGTTTTCTTTTGAATTCTGATTTTAGAGATACTGTATATATTTTTTCTGTAATACAGCAAATTTAGATTTGAAAAACATTTTTTTGGAAACATATTTTGTAAACAATCCCTTCTGCTAGGACACATGTCTTCATTGAGGCGAGCGAAGCGAGCATAGGTTCGCGCAGCGAACCAATAAGGATTGCCAAGCAATCCTCCGGGGGTTGGCGAGCGTTAGCGAGCAAGGGGCAGGCCCCTAGTTAAATATATAAACTACCAAGTATATCTATATGAATGAGTGTTAAACGCAAAGATTACTTTAAATATATAAAAAATTTCCCTTTGCGTTTCATTATAGGTAATTGCGCGCATAAGCATAAGTAATGATACGCTATGGCTATTAAGTTTCTTAACAGCATTTTTTTTTATTACAAACGTCGTTACATTTCTCTAGCAAACATTATATTCGTTCATTAGTCGGTTTAATCTACTTAAGGTGTAACCGAGGTAACAATTATCAAGGATTAGATTTTCTACCCTACGATAATGGACCGTACGACAGCGGATTTGCATAAAATCCGACTACTAGTTTGGGGATGTTTTTCGTGTGATGGCCTGGAACCTTTGCATGTTGTTCCTGGTCAATTGAACGCCAACGCCTAGATGAACATTTTGGACAGTCAAGTTGTGCCTACCCTCTGGCAATTTTTATGTATCTGGACGAATGTTACTACCAAGACGACAACGCTTCATGTCATGTTGCAGCCTCTGTCAAGCAGTGGTATCGAGATATGGATGTAAAACGTCTTCCCTGTGCTTAGAGTCCCCACCTAAATACACTAGAACATTTGTGGGACTAGATAGAGCGACGCTTACAGACCAGGGAACCACGTCCGAAATCTACAGCTGAGCTGGTGACATTATTGCAACAGGAATGGACACAAATACCCATAGCTGGGTCATTCCACGTCAAATGAGCAAAAATCAGAATAATATTTGACCGTATGACAATGGATTTTTATGAAATTAAATACAGGGGTTTAGTTTATGCATAAATAGCGATATCCAAAATATTTAGATTCAAAATTAAATATTTTAGTAGTTTGAGTCATTGTAAGGACTTATAACTTTGAAGAGCAATTGTGAGATCGCTTAAAGTTGCTTGTTTGAAGTTCTGTTTCTCAAAAACTACTTAACGTAGACAAACATGTTTTACTTTTTTAGAATCTGTATAAAATTTTCTTTTTTTCACTTGGGCAACAACAATTTTAAACATCTTATTTAATCTAAAATTTAGTTGCAAGAAATGAAAAATTGTCATTTTTGACAGAATTAAAAACATTTCTGTGGGCTAAAATAATTTTAAGACATCCTCTAAATTCATGCCAGTTACAGTGCTAGGTATGATAATATTACTGATAGAGTTTGGAAGTCGCGTTTTAATTATTTAATCTTCAAAATAGCTAAAGAAAATAACAAAATTACAATTTTCTATTCTAAATCGGCATAAGAAATCAAATGAAGGACAGCTCTGACAAAACCGACATTTCACAGAAATACAGTTTAATATGTTTATTACTTGTAAAAAAAATTCAGGATTGTAATCTGAGTCCTAAAACAACAATAATAAAATCAAAATCACAACACTTGCTTCCCAGTTTATGCATGTTACGAGAACTTCAATGTAACAGTGAAATTAAATACAGATAATGAAAACCTATATCAACAAAGAAATACCAAATCATTTTTAACTTAACTTAAAAAGTGAATTATAAAAGCCGAAAAAAAAAACAGTGTCAAAACAAGCGTAAAAATTTCAACTTAGTATCATAGACATTATGGCTTTTAACTTCTTACCTTTTCAGTGCTAAAACTTCCATGTTAAATTTTACATATTCAACAATTGAAACGTGGTTTATTGTGTGCTGCCGAATTCTTTTTAAACGCTTTACTTCTTTTGCTGGTGATTGTGATAAATATGAAACACGAATTTGTGACGTACAATTTGGAATAGAAATGTATCAATGATAGTTACGCATTCCCGTAATGGGCTGCCGTCACTTCATTAAACCTTAGTTAAAGCATAGACTCAATTTGAATAACATCAGTTGAAGGCACATAAAAGAACTTGATGTTTGAGAGAGAGAAATGGTTGAAGAACTGAAGGAGAATAGTTGTTTTGCATTTAAAATATGGTTGTCGTATGGTCTCTGTTTACTTGTTCTTGCGGCGAAGCATTTGATAGTTCCAACGATTCCATCGCATGGACTTCTGGATTGCCACTAGAAAATTCGTCGGTGTTCGAAAACTTTCGGTTCAGCAAAAAATTGTCTAATTAGCAAATCAAGCATATTTAACACCATTATTTATGTAATAATGTTTATTTATTCGGTTATATGTCCTTGAATGTAATAGCATCTCTTTCAAAGGCGGATATAGATGTCTTATTGGCGTGTATGCTATCAAATAAAACGATAATTTCCATCTAGTTAAAAATTTTCTTGAAACGAAAATAAACAAATTACAGTGATGAAAATTTTAGGACAGATAATATACATCTTGATACATAAAACTGAAAATTTGTGATGTTTTCGGAGCTGTCCTTCACAATAAAATTTGTATTTAAAAAATAAAAAAATCGCTTTTTTTTCAATTATTTTACTTTTACATTATTTGGTTTCTTAACTAAAGAATAGAATCATAATCACTAAATTATTCCAAACTTTTAGATAGAAGAAGTGATTTGTTTATAATAATTTTTGATACTGTCTTTCCCCATTTTTAGAAGTACTAGAGCAAATTGAAATTTGCATCAAATAGGCAATATCTCTATTTTCGCTGATCCCTCAGAATGAGCAGTGAAGGATATAAAACTACATTTTGACATTTTTTAAAAGACCTTTTACTGAAGATTGTAACATTAAAATATTTTTAATTTGTGTCAATAACTTATTGAAATATAGGGTCTCAAACAGGCTACTATTAGTGGCACACAGGTAATCCAAATTTTTTGCAATTTTTGGGTCGCGGCGAATTTTAATTTTAATCTAGAAAATTTTAAAATAAATTTGATGAAATTTAATCATTATTGAATGCAACATCATAGAAGGCACAGAAGATTACAAATTCTAAATTTATTTTTTTCGTTTCCGTTTTGATTTTTCGAAAAGGAAAGATTTTCCAGCAGACGATAAAAAAAATAATTTTTTAACTAGAGTCACTTACTTTTTTTTTCTATCTCCTAGACCGTTAAAGCCATAGTAAAAATTTCAACCGATTTGAAATCTGCGGAAAATTTCATATCAGATCCATACCAAAAAATATGATTTTCTCTAAATAAATAATTTTTAAATTGAACATATCTTTTATATTTTCGCAGAAGATTCTGACGTTACGTCAACTTCGCTTTCCAAAAATAAACAGATTGTATTTCCTACCCTCTTCCATTTCAGCGAAGGACAGCAAAAATAAAATCTAAAACATTTTGACTGACATTGTTTAGTTCTTTTTCGTAAAATCGCGATCGTTGAAGATAGATAGACGGGCAACGCCGGGCTAGCCACGAAGTGGCTTGTATCACATATTATCAAAAACCTTTTTTCGTGTTTTAAACGGCATTACTACTTCATCAATAAAAAAATTGCCATGGTCATCAATGCATTTTAATATTACATTTTACTTTTTATGATGACATGTAAAACTGACCAGATCCTAATGGTCACGTTACCTTGCCATTAGAAACAAACATTTCCACGTCTTAATCTTATGATCATCGAATAACCGGCAATATCCTGATGACGAGTATCTCGTGATTCGCAAGCTTGGTCAGATCTTGATAGGCGATATATCTGGTCGCAACAACTTGGATGGGTGATGTTTTCTATCAGCCTTTTAGTGATGTGATTTTGGCTCTTATTCTAATATTTTATCACAACTATTTTAATTATTATTATTATTTATTATTATTATTATTAATTTTTTTTTTTTTTTTTTTGGGGGGGGGGGTTGCGTTTGGCACAGTTTGTCAGTTGTTGGACATTCCCCATTAAACCTTCGTAACCAACTTGAAGACAGTTCAGCAGAAATGTAGTGTTTAACGTTATTGTGCTTGTTTCTCCAACCTCAGTGGTCCCCTCAACGCCGCGTGAACTCTCAATTGGGGAATGGATGTAAGGGCCATTGCAGTGTTATCTCCTACTTATGTGTGTTGGAGCCTCTTAGCAATGCATATTTAAAACTCCTTATCTTCTCATTAGGTACACAGTGACATTATCAGTAGGGTTTGTGTGGAAAGTATGGCACGTGTATGATCTCCGGAGATAGAATTGGTTGACTTGTTGGGCACGTGAGGATGCGATGTTATAAGTTGTTGAAAAAGTAAATTTCCGGTTAAAAAAAACATACAATTTTTTTTCAATTGTTAATGGATTAATTTATTCTATACATGTAGCAACCCCGCTATTAAGGGGAACGGGACCTTTAAAGGCTTCCCTACCTCTTCTGGTGGAAGCCATGTATCTGTTTAGAATGAGAATGATGGCATGGCGTTACTGGCCTATTGAATGAGTGCATATTTCAATAAAACCAAGTAATGATTTTTGAAACATGGAGAAGAATTACAAGTTTCAAAAGGTTTAATTGTTTTGTAAAGGACTCCTGCATCCAGAATTTTGAAGTACTTTGAATAAATTCGATAAGCTAACAGTCTAATGTTTCTTTCCATAAGATGCATCCGGACAATTGCGAGTTCGAATACAACCTAAAACCGCCGTGTACAAAGGGGACTGGCGTAAGTTATATATGTCGTGTACTCAAATGTCCTCACCTTGGCGTGGTGTGGAAGTTTGAAGAGTGGCGTGCCAGCTGAGGGATGACCTCGTCCTGGTGTTTTCCTCGATCTTCCCTTCCGGGTTTGATCCCCAACCGTCGCCAATAGCACAATTTGTTGTTTCAGAGTGACGTTCATTAAAACACCAACCTACCATGAATTGGAATTCTACAACCACGCGTGTTAAACGAAGTAGTTTTGGTGAAAGTTGTATGAAATGTTCACGTGCTGTCAGGAAATGTAAAAACGGCCTTAGCACCATTGGACATAAGAATAATTAATTTCCATCACGTTCTAGTGCAAAAATGAACAATATATTTGGTTGGTCTGGGTTTTCTGCTGACAGTCCTTTTGGATAAGTATTCAATAACTCACAAATAGATTACCAGTTTAATCTATTTCTCATAAAAACTCTAGCGCTGGTGTGGGACACTCAACCACCCGACGCTCTCAAGGGACGCTAACACCCACAAAAGTAAACAATAACAAACTCCCCCGTACAGGGATGGGTACTGCCATCTGGTGGGCCACAACATACCGCCCGGCGTTGAATGTACCGATTCAATGATCTCTTAATATAATTAAACAATATTAAATTATATTCCAACATAATATTCTCAAAGTAAAAACTCATGAATCACACATTAATGTAATAATCACTAAATAATTAAAATGGACTGTAAATACACTTGAATATCAACAATTACTCACATACATATCACAATCAATAATGGATTAATATTATAAATTAACTCACAACAATTGCCTTTACTCAACATTTATAGGCAATAAGCAAAGTTTAGATATTGGTCTTTTAAAGAAGCCCAATTTAGTTTTTACATTGCAAACACGTACTTTTCCATCCTTACCATAAAATACCTCAGATATTCTACCAAGTATCCAATTTGCAGTGGGCACGTTATCTTCTTTGATCAAGACCATTTCTCCAATCTTTAGATTATCCTTAACAACTATCCATTTTGACCTATTTTGTAGGTGGCTCAAATAAGTGTTGCTCCACCGTTTCCAAATCAGCTGTACGAATTTGGTCACTCTTTGCCATAATTTTAATCTATTGTCATTCATATCAGTTTGATTCGGCTCTATTAAAGAATTGATTGGCCTACCAATCAAAAAATGACCTGGGGTCAAAACTTCTAAGTCGTCAATGTCAGACGTTAAGGGTGTCAATGGGCGGGAATTTAAAATTCCTTCAATTTGGGTAGTTACTGTTAGGAATTGCTCAAATGTCAATTGAGTTTTGCCTACAACACGCTTAAAATGAAATTTAAAGCTTTTAACACCGCTTTCCCAAATTCCTCCGAAATTGGGAGCTCTGGGCGGAAGAAATTTCCATTCAATTGTTTGGGAAGTAAGGTATCCTGCCAAATCCTTACTTGGTTCAGTTACCAACTTCATCAGCTTTTTTAACTCAGAGTTTGCACCTGTAAAGTTTGTGGCATTGTCACTAAAGAGTTTTGAACTTTTACCTCTTCGTGCAAAGAATCGTTTCAATGTAGCAATAAAAGCTGCAGACGTTAAGTCTGTTACCAGGTCCAAATGAACCGCCTTTGTAACCATACATACAAATATGCATACATAAATTTTTTGTAAGGTACCTTTCCTTTGGTTTTTATATTTAATCCAGAAGGGTCCACAAAAATCAACACCAGTAGAATTAAATGTAAAATCTACAGTGATTCTTTCTTTAGGAAGATCACCCATTATTTGTTGTGCTGGAATTGGTTTGCTTTTAAAACAAGTAACACACTCGTGGACAATTTTCTTACAAATATTTCGACCATTTAATGGCCAAAACTTGTTACGAACATTATATAGTAATGACTGTGGACCACAATGGAAATTAACCTTATGATAATGATTTACAATTATACATGTTAGCTTATTATTTGAGGTAACAACAAGGGAAACTTTTTATCAAATTTTAAATTTGAATGACCGAGTCTACCACCAACTCGTAATAAACCATGTTTATCAATAAATGGGTGGAGTTGCTTTATCTTACTACCTTTCTCCACCTCACCTTTAACCTTAATGTCCCTTATTTCCTTTGAGAAATACTGGCCTTGACACTCCTTGACCAGTAATGCCTCTGCATGCTGGATTTCTTCCACATTTAGAGGACCTGTCCTCTTCTGATCTGGATGCCTTGCATTAGAAGTGAATCTGAAAACATAGCTTAATACTCGAACTATATTACTATATCTGCTACTAACATTTAACAAGTGATCAAAAACTGTACTAGAAATCGTTGTATTAATTAAACAATTCTCAATAACCCTATCAGTTTTTAGTTCAGATGTATAGTGTTCGCTGCAATCACCAGGAATTGTTTTGTAATCACAAGGAATTGTGTCACTTTGTAAATACCTAGGACCACTCCACCAGAGGTCATTATGAATAATTTTTTCCGGTTCCAAGCCTCGGGAAATCAGGTCCGCTGGATTGTCAGCTGAAGAAACGTGATGCCACTGATCAGCTGACGACATCTCCTGGATAGCTGCTACTCGATTTGCAACGAAAGTCTTGAGGCTTAGCGTCTCTGAACGAATCCAAGCCAAGACTATAGTTGAATCAGACCACAAATATATGTTCTTTACTTCTAGCTTCATTGAAGTAAGAATACGTGTCACTAACTTGGCGAGCAACACTGCACCACACAATTCAAGGCGAGGAATTGTTGTACGCCTGATGGGGGCAACACGTGACTTGCTGGCAATCAATCTAACTGCGATTTCTCCAGATGAACTGATGGTTTTAAGATATACCACGCATCCATAACAGTTCTCTGAGGCATCAGAGAACCCATGAAGTTCTATAGTTACCGCATCTTTCAGAAGTATACACCTGCTAACTTCTAAATTGTTGACTAATGATAGCGACTGGACTAATTTCCTCCAGATCTTCTCTTCTTTCTCGGGAAGAACGTCGTCCCAACCTATTTTTAGAAGCCACAATTTCTGTACAAAAATCTTGGCTTTTGATATTACAGGTCCAAGAAGTCCCAGGGGGTCAAAAATACGAGCTATCGTAGCCAGTACCGAACGCTTGGTACAACTGTCATCACTTATTTTGACTTTAAAAAAGAATGAATCAGTTCTCGGGTTCCATGAAACGCCTAAAGTCTTAACTTCGTCAGGTAAGTTGAAGGAAAACTCTCCATCCTCATGGAACAAAAGATCTCGATCGCTGGCACACCATTTGTGGAGTTTCATGCCAGCTTTTCCTAAAATCTCGGAAAGTTGATGCTGAATATCCTTAGCAGCACTCAGTGTCTCTGCGCCTGACAGGACATAATCCATGTAGAAGTCGTTCATGAGTATAGGCACTGCTAGGGGGAAGTTCTCTGCTTCGTCTAAAGCTAATTGCTGCAATGTTTGTGTTGCCAGGTTTGGAGAACTAACCGCGCCATAAGTGACTGTATTCAATTCGTAAGTTCTGATTGGGGCATTGTAATCATTCTTCCACAAAATTCGTTGGAGTTTTCTTTGGCTAGGGTGTATCCAAATCATACGGAACATCTTCTCAATATCAGCTATGAACGCAAAGGGATGTTTTCGAAACCTAACCATTATTGAGAAGAGATCGTCCTGAATGACACCTCCGCTGTATTGGAGAGTTCAACGAATTTCCCTTCGTCGTCAAGCTACTTGCATTGAAAACGACACGAAGGCGACTGGTAGTTTTCTCTGGCCTATAGACCCCAAGATGAGGAATGTAATACGTCCCCTCTTGCCCCTCAAAATCGCCTATCTCTTTCATGTGCCCCATTTCCTCGTATTCATTTAAAAAATCTCTATATAATTTTAGATAATCGTTATCCCTCCCAAGGCGATTCCATAATGAATTTAACCTTTTAATTGCAATATCTTTAGATTTCCCCAAAATTATTGGATCATCTTTTAACGGCATTTTAACGATATATCGTCCCGTTTCATCTCTCAAATGGTTTTGCTTGAAATGATCATTGCAAATTAAAGTTTCCTTACTTTTAGGAATTTCATTTTCAACATTCTCTATCGCCCAAAATTTTGACATAACCTCATCTAAGTTACTTTTATCCCTTATTAGACCACAATGTAAACCACTAGCATGTGCAACTGAAACACTACCTCCAATCACATACCCAAAAACAGTATTTTGAAGTACCAATTTAGAATCTGGGGGATATATTTGTCCCGGTTTCAATAACTCGTAATAAATCTCTGCTCCAAGTAATAAGTCAATTCGACCTGGTACATTGAATCTCTCATCTGCTAACTCTACATTATTCAGACCTATGCAATTAATTTTAAGGAGTTTAGCAGGCGTTATATTTGTAATTTTTTTAACAACCAGAAAATCCAAATCTCGTTTATAACTTTCCGACTCATTTAATAACTGAGCAGACATTTTAGAATTAATAGTCATATTTGTATCACTTAATCCAGATACTACAATGTTGATCTTATCCTTTTTCAAACCTAATCTTTCCACACAGCTTGAAGTGACAAAATGACTCATTGATCCCACATCTAAAAGCGCCCTAACTGGAAATTTATTTCCATATTCATCTTTCAAATAACAAAGTGCAGTGGATAACAGCACTGTCTGACTGATGTCTCCAACGTAACTAGTACCTGCAAATATCTTTTCCTCACTATTTTGACTTGGGACAAACTCTGCAGCTGCTACAGATGGGAATTGAGTCGTGTTGTCACTTCTCTGATTGCGGTTTGAAATATGAGAATTTTTATAGTCGGACTCCACTTGAGTTTGTTCAGAGTTAAAGTGTAATGATATGTGGTGATTTTTCTTACATTTATAGCAAGAATAATTAGACCTACAATTTTGAACCTTGTGGTGTTGAAGACACTTAAAACAAAGGTTATTCTTTTTTACAAACTCGAATCTCTCTCTTATAGATAATTCTAAATAACCAGAGCATTTAAAGATAGCATGATTATTTTGATTACAAAATGCACATTTGGAACTCTTTAAATCAGATAAAAACACTTTTGACACACTTTTAGAATGATTATTTCTATTATTAACATTTGAACAGTCGAGGGGTTTCCCGCGCGATGTAAAATATAAATCTACTTCTCTGCCCAACTCCATAGGAGTAAACCAATTGCCCATTTGTCTCACACTGATGTGAGACACTGTCTCTTTATCTAAATTTTGAAAAATCCTATCAGAAACAATGAGCTGGTTTAAAGTTTCAAATGTATCAACCTTTCTCAGTTTTAGGTAGTAATCCCAACTACTAGTTAACCTTGACGCGAATTGAATGTAAGTTTCATTTGAAAGACGGTTTGCCTTCCTAAAATTTTCCAAACACGCCTGAGGGGTGGGTTCAAATTCCCTTAACACTATGGATTTGATTTTAGAATAGTCATTCAACTCATTATCCGAAATGTAAATAATTACATTCGAGGCTTTTTCTCCCAACAAGTTTAAAAGAATTTCAGCCTTAAATTTCTCAGGAACATTCTTTGTATTAAAGGCTCGCTCTAAAGAATTAAAAAAGAACCCCCATCCCTCAGGTCTACTTGGGATTTTAATTGTAAGGGTGCGAATACTTTTAATCAAACTATCGAGGGAATCGCATTTATCCACATCTTGGGATCCATTACTAACACTGTTTTTTGCATCTGCTCGTATTCGGGCTAGCTCTAATTCCGCATTTACTCTTGCTAATTTTAATTGTTCCAATTCATGTTGACTTTTCTCTTCCGACTTCCTGCCTTCTATGATCGAGTTTGCAATACCTTCGACCATATCAGGATTTTCAATGTAAGCCGAATGGTTGGAAATCAATTTATTTAAAGTCAGCATTGTCATAGAGTCATTAATTGATTCACCTAATTCAATGGCGATCAATCGCAAATCTTCTTTCTTCGCCCCTTTAAACATGTTTCACTCTTTACTTCAATCCAAAAGAAAATGGCACATACCTCTGACTTCAATGTTGCACTACAAGCTATCTCCGGCTGCTAGGACCAAATGGTTGGTCTGGGTTTTCTGCTGACAGTCCTTTTGGATAAGTATTCAATAACTCACAAATAGATTACCAGTTTAATCTATTTCTCATAAAAACTCTAGCGCTGGTGTGGGACACTCAACCACCCGACGCTCTCAAGGGACGCTAACACCCACAAAAGTAAACAATAACAAAATCCCCCGTACAGGGATGGGTACTGCCATCTGGTGGGCCACAACAATATTCTCTCTATATCATCTCTCTCTTGTATTGCGAAATTATTATTGTTTTACAAAAAAAAAATAAGGGGCCCCAAATAATTAAAATGTTATTACAATCTGTTAAAATAATCTTTGAAATATATGACAATTGCTTTTCCAAGTAATTAATTTTGTAATAGTAAAACAATCTGGAGTAATCTGTCCAATTTACATTCCAACTTCAACACTGCTAAAATAAGGTTGATTAAAGTATGGATATAGGGCTGTTTATCAGCCCATAATCTGACTACAATTATAGGCAAATGAAATTGAATAACGTATTTACTAAGTTAATGAAATATACTGAATTAGTTTTTAAATGACACTTGCACAAACATACAAACACAAAAACACGCACACAATGAGAATACAGATAGACTAATGAGCATTGTGAAAATAAGTCACTAAGGTACGAAACCAAGTGAACAAAAATCAAAATGTATAAAATGTGATGAAAATCTATCCATCTATTTGGATGAAGTGCTGGTACACGCACATACACAACCCAAATGAATAAAACACTGAATTTGCATCAAAAGGAAAGTCCAAAAATTTGCCCAAAAGGTTATAGATAACTTGAAACAAGTCAAAAGGGATATATAATGTACAAGTTTTTTCTATTTAAAAAGAAATCACCGAATGCCTTAGAGCGGGACAGTGTACAACGTAGAAGTTATTTAAAAAGACTAGGGGGCTCCGCCCCCTGCTCGCTTACGCTTGCCAACCCCCGATGATTGCTACGCAATCCCATTTGGTTTGCTTCGCAAACCAACACTCCTTTTACATATGGCATTTGGTTTGCTTCGCAAACCAACATTCCTTTCGCAGAGTGAAACTATCTGAATAATTTGTATTATTCTGATTTCACTTTACGGTCCATGACGTCACAGCGAGGGCTTCGCCCCCTGCTCGCTTACGCTCGCCGACCCCCGGCGATTGCTACGCAATCCCGTTTGGTTTGCTTCGCAAACCAATACATCTTACGCGAGTGATTTCACCCTTTTTTACTTTAACACTTAACCCATTAACGACTGACGTTGCGTTTTCGCAACATTAATGAAAACATTTTTTTTCTTATTCTGTATTGCGGTTTTTTTTAGATAATTTTTTGTATACTGTAGACAAAGCTTCAATGTCTCCAGGGGAAAAAATGTGTTTTTCTCTCAATGCAAAATTTTATTTAAAAAAATTTCTAAAATTGTCATTTTTTTGCGATTTTTTTACTCTAATTTTGAAAAAATCTCACATATTGCAGAAAAATTCAAAGGACTTCATGAAGAGACGCTTATGTTTAAGAAACATATGTCTGCAAAATGGCATAAAAAAATAAGGTTACTATTTTGTCTTTGTTTGTATAAATATGCATTTTTTGAAATGTTGCGAAAACGCAACGTCAGTCCAAAGCAGTGTCTTTATGAACACTTGTCCGAAAATAGCGGATGTCGTAGAAAACGGTTTTTCTGTGAATGAAGCATTAGAATATATGAAAGAGTTAGATCATGAAGATGTTTCTGAATTTTCATCAGATGAAGACTGTCAAGGTCAAGAGGATATATTAGTGATCCCCCCCCCTAGACCTCCTGATCTACTGACCGACGAGGAATGCATTGATGACGATATGTTAGGAGATAACTTGCCGTGACCGAAGGACATATCTGGTGATATCGAACTTTTTTCTTCATAAAAACTTTTAAATTTATCGTATTCATCACAAAATTATAAACATTTGTGTAAATCACCTAAATTAAATATTGCTTGAAGAAATGTGCCTCCCGTATACACACTAATGCCTGCTGACAAAGAAACCGTAGAAAAAGCAAAAAATGAAGTAATTACACAAAGATTGTATGATCTAGAGCCAACAGATGTATTTTTACAATTGTACAGTCAGAATCTTTTGGAGGATATTACTCAAGAAAGTATAAAATATGCACAGCAGAAAATCTTCAAAATGTTTTCTCTTTCTGTTCTTATATTGAAGCGTTTTTTGGATTTATGCTTTACATTGGCTATGTATGTCTTCCTCAAGAGAGACTTTACTGTTCAGTTGCAGAAGATGTCAGTTGTCTGTTAGTACGTACAGCACTAACACGTTCTATGCATACTACTATCAAACAGAATTTGCATTTAGTGGATAAGAATGTATTGGATAAAACAGATAAAATGGCTAAAGTTCGTCCGTGTGTAAACATTTTAAATGCCAATTTCATGCATCTTTTTATCGATGAACAAATGTTGCCTTATTTCGGTAGACATTCGTGCAAAATGTTTCTGAAAGGAAAACCCGTTCGTTTCGGTTATAAAGTTCGGCGTTTGTGTTATTCTGAAGAGTGCTTATATCATTTTGATATATACCCGGGTAAATAGACAGATAAAACGACGGATCTGGGTTAAGTGGAAACGTCTTTTAAATGTAGTCGAAGTTCCTTCAAACCACTATGCATACTTTGACAACTTTTTACATCACATATGTTGTCGGATTTGAAAAAGTCGTGGTTTCATGCCACTGGAATGATCCGTGCCAACAGGTTAGGAAAATGTCCAATTACACCTGTAATCAAAATGAAAAAAGAACGAAGTAGAACATATGACTTCGTCTTTGATAAGGAGCATAGTATCGCAGTAGTTCGTTGGAAAGAAAATTCCGTTGTTACTCTATGACCACCAACTTTGATACAATCAATCCATCTTCAATGGCGAAGAGATACTCAAGAAAATAAAGAAATCCGCATCTGTAAAGCAAACTAAACTCATCGGGGATTGCAACAAACATATGGGTGGGGTGGACTTGCTTGATAATTTCGTTGCAATGTATAGAGTGCAAGTAAAGGGAAAGAAATGGTGGTGGCCTAGGATCCCACAAGTCATATAATCGAGAAATATCCAACAAACAAAATAAAAAGATGCAAAACCTGTAGTAGCCCAAATAACTGTATGTAAAAAATGTTATGTGACATTACATAGCAAGTGCTTCAAAGATTTTCATATTTCCCAAAAGTAGTCGGTTTGGACTGACGTTGCGTTTTCGCAACATTTTGTATCTTTTATACAAATAAACGTTTTTTTCATGCTACTTTTTTTTATGTCTTAATTTGACTCTAATACGTTTAAAAATTATTTTTGTTCATTTCCTTCAAGCTAAAAGTAGTGCGGTCGTTAATGGGTTAATGCACCCTAAACTAATAACCGCATGAGTAAAAAATCTTCTGCATCTTGTTCCCTGTACAATTTTAAGTAATCCCTGTTAATCTCCAAAGTTTACGATGCGTACTTTGTACTTTCTCGGTAAACCGTCTGAGAACAAAGGGAAAAAAGCGAGCCTTTCTCCTCGACAAATAAAAAGAAATCGTTTTTATGGCAATTGTTGCTACGATAAATTTGATATCTGGCAAACCCGATAGTCAAAAATACAATCCTGAAAAGCTTCGCGAATTTGCTCCGCGACATAAAAAATACGAAATTTGTGTCACCAACTTTTGATTGCATCGAATTTATTTATGAACCAATTTTAAAAATAATGGTACCGTAAGAAAGAGTACATTCTAAGGTATACTGCGCTATTTTCAAAATAAAAAATTAATAGTAATACGATATAGATATGACAGTTTTAGAGTTAACGGTTGTAACAAAAAGTAGCGAAAATATCCAAAGATTCCGAATTTTGTATGACCAACTTTTGATCGAATCCAATTAAATTATCAACCGATTTAAAAAATTATAGTACCGTAAGAAAGAGTACATTCTGAGGTATACTGCGATATTTAAAAAATTAAAAAGTAATAGTAATAAAATATAGATACGGCAGTTTTAAAAAAAAGTAACCAAAATGTCCTGATGTTTCCCGAATTTCAAAACAAAAACTCGACGAACTGCAAAAATTTACGTTGAGAGGTACTCTTTAAAAAAAACTCACGGCTGAAGACTGAAAATTTGTATGTGTTTTGCTCACTCGCGGAAGAAATTTCGCTTCTTCAATTTTGGCACTTTATAAACCCTAAACTAATAGCCGCATCGGGAAAAAAATCTTAATAATTGTCCAGGGAATACGATGAAGAATTAATCATGTTATTTTCCGATCAGTACTTTCTCGGGAAATCGTTTAAGAATCGAGCTAAACAACACAGTTTTCAATCCTGCGGCGGCGGTAACTTTTTTTTAATATAGAGAGAAATACAAGCTTTTTTCAACCCTAGTTGGAGTGGTGACGGCTTATTTTATACATTACTATATCATGCATTTTTAGCGTTAAGGTTCTTTCTGTCATTAGTGTCCAGGTGATAGAACTGTACATGGTGGAAAAAGGTTATAATTTCACCGGCTTTAAAAGGGTCAAAGACTCAAAATTCAAAAAAAATTTCAAATTTAAAGTCTTTGTTCTGAAATGTTTTATGTAGCTATGCATTGTATTTTGCATTTATAATAACTATTTTATATTTACAAAACTTCAAATTTTTTTTGCTAAAATTAAAAAATGAAAAATTTTGACGTTGGGCAAAATGGGTATATTTTAAAATAATTTGTAACAAATCAAAATTTTTGCATTAATTAACTACCAAAAGTTTATACTATGAATTGTCTTCGTGATTTTTGGTTAAAACAACTAGAAAAAAATAAAAATATATAATTATTTCAAAAATTACATATTTTGTATACTATGTGTTTTACATTGTGTACAAAGTTCGAAAAATTATAGAAAAAAAAGTAATTTATATCTACACAATTACTGATGACAAACTAAAGAAATATTTGAAAAGTAAATGTAGAAAATTCCATTCATTTATGACAAATAGTTTTCAAGTTATATTTATTTTCACTATTGAAATCCCATTTAACACACAAAAAGAGAAAAAGAGCGTTTAAAATTATAAAGACTTGTTTGATTTACAAATGCCATGTTCATAAAAAGCTGAATATTTCCGGTTCTACTGATTGTTAGAAACAAAATTCAGTGTCATTTTGTTCCGAAATATCTATATTATGCTTTAAGATAATCATAAAAAAAATTGGGCATTTTTTCATCCTTTGAGTCTCAGACCCCCCTTAATTAGTTCGCTGGACTGCAAATTGCTTTGTACTGAATAAGAGTCGAATAGATGAGCTTATTGACTAAAAGAACTCGAAGAAAATACTTTTAATATTTTAAGAACAAAAAAGGATAACCCTCAGAGTTTGTAGGAGGTCCTAACGTCCTCCATAGGTTCAATATCACATCATTCAACCCTAAGTCCGTTGGCCAGTCTGATCTGGTCTAGTGTCAAACACTTGAGTAACATTTAGGTTTGCGATCGGAAGATTTTGACAAATTTATTAGATTTCACAGATTATCTGCAGGAATTCGATGACATGTTGAGCAACCCCGTAACAACATGGGAATGAAAACAATTCAAGGCTGTGACGGGCATCATGTTTTTTTGGGAGGAGCTTCCGAAACTCACTTCATTCGCTCGCATTCGGCCACGCGGCAGTGGGAGGCTCTAGCCAGGGGAGTTCGACACGTGTTCGACCCCGAGCAGCTGGAATTGTTCGATTTGTAGGGCACACACGTGGAGAAAGGACATACACGTGCCTTCAGAGAGGAATCATGCCCCTCTCTCACTAAAGGGAAAGTGTATATTTCCCGTGACCCTATTTCCTTGATTGAGGCACCCTGAAGGTCTCCGAGACCTTTTTTTATTCTATGGGATGTACATGGCGTGAAACAGGAATGAATCTATATACAAATACGAACGGAATGTACACACGCATCCCAACACCCACCCTCAGATTTGTCATCACTTCTTATCGCATCGCATCATTTCCTTATCGCATTCCTTCGTATTGGACATAGTCGCCTAAATCGTGAAGGTAACATAGATGGTGTTGTGGAGAAAGGTCAATGAACTTTATTTTTCTGCTTTTAAAATATTTTTATTTATTATTATTATTTTTTTTTTTGGAATTATATACTTTTGAAAACAATAAATATATCAGTTGAACGAAGCAAACATAAAAGTGCACAGTTAAAAACAGCGAACTTATTTCGCTTATGTAAAATTTTGCTGAGGGGCATTAAGGTATCCGAATACGTTCAAAACCTTTTTTTTTTTAAATGTCGTACAGAAACATTTTGTGATAGTTTTATGTTTGGTGTTATTAAACAGTAGAAATGGGTTTTTAATATTTAAAATATGTATTAATAATTTTGTAAAAATGATAATTATGTATGATATATTTTAAAGAAATTTGTCAAAAACTTCAAATGTGCTACATGAAAATCTATTCAACCCATTTAAGAATTGATGCAACCAAAATTAACTACAATCCTTTTTCTAAGAAATGAGCTAGAATCAAAAAGCTATTTAAATAAACAAACATTTTCCAAGCATCTAAAAAGTAATACAAGATTGTTGAGAGTGTTAGAGTCTTATTTCTTAAATAAAAATGGCCATAGTTAAAAAAAATTCAACTCGGCATAATTATTCAAGTTTATTACCTAGACAACACTAAAGAAACAGTTCTCAAAGTTTTACGAGAATCCATCGATAACTTTTTGTGTTATAATTAGGGTTACTTTTTTGTTACAATAAAAATGGGAAAAGTTGCATTTATCATTCCCAAACGTTGTATTTATGGAAATAAAGTTGCATTTATTTTGGATGCAATTAAATTCTAAAATAAATTTTTCGTAAAAAAATAAAACCATTCAAAATATATTGACAATTTTAGTCGTGTAAAACAGTATTATAGTACATACTGAAATACAGAAGAACGTTGAATGGCCGATCCTTGGACAGCAAATTCTTTAACAGTGATAACCTGCGCCAGCCGCAGTCATATAATGTGTTGTATCGGATAGTAGTAGCGCAAAATCCTTTCGCTTAACATTCAAATATTTTAAAACGTTATCTACAAGGCGAACGACATATTGATGATCGACACTCACCTCGCAAACTCTGCAGTCGATTACGCAAGTTTCCTCTGGATTATTAAGAGTGCCAATCAATGTGTTTTAGTACTTCTTGTCATTTATTTCACTTTCATCTTTGGACGAACACCTTCTTACCATGAACTTGTTTGATTCGCAATACTTCAGCGTTCGCAAGATCAGACATACGTGATCGAAGGGTTGATTCAGAGAGCAAAAAATGAAATAGTAATTTTATATTAATCAATTTTAAGCTACATTTTAAGAAGTTGCAGTTGGTTGCATTCATGCAAAAAGTTGCATTTATGTTGCGGTTATAACTCATTACTATACACCCCATGTAGGAGAAATTTTGGTTTTAGTACTTTACATGCAGCGTAGAACGCGTGAAAAAAAAGTTGCATTTGTTGCAAAAAGTTGTCCTAGTTATAATATTTGAAGTGAGAAAATAATGCCTAAATATTAATTTAGAATAAAAAATAGTTCGAAGTGTATCGTTTGCTCTCTCTTGCTTTTGCTCTTTGTGTAAACAGTTTTGTTCTTCACTTCTCAATAAAAATGTTCACAATATTTCCAAAAGGGAAACCATTTAAACATTTGAGAAAACCTTTCTAAAATTGTATTTGCAAAAAAATAAGTACATTTTAAAATTTTAATTGTGGCAGGTTTTTGATCTTTTAACGATTACTTCTTGTGTTTTCGGTACCTACTTCCTGTTTTACCGCCTTGATTAAAATCTTAATACATCTGCAACTAATTAGAAAAAATCAGATGCAATTGAAAGTCAAATAAGATATAAAACGGTTTTGGAATTTTTGATCAAAAATGACATTTTTAACATGTTTGGATACCTTAAGCATTTGAATGACATCAACATAAAGTCCTCTTATAAACCTCGAAATAAATTAATTTACGCAATTTCGATTTGTTCAAAATCTTCAAAATTCTTTTGTGGTTTTTCAGCGATTCTGCTGTGATTTATATTCATTGCTTTTCTACTGCAAAGTTTGGAAGTTGTATACTAGTATCCATGAGTAACGAAGAGATAAATCATTCTTGACACATCACTTCAGCTTTTTCTGATATACTTTGGCAGCAAAGTGTTGCATACCTAAATTTCAAGGAATAAAAATTTAGCAAGTAACATCAATCTTCGATTCAGTAACATGAAAAGCGGAAAAGATGAACACAGTTATGAAAGTTGAAGCCAGGAGATAATGCTCTTCAATTACAAAACAAATATGAAGATAAGAAACTGAAATAAAACAGGTATTTGATGATATATAGGTATTTTAATTAACGTCGTACAGGAGCAACAGAGCGGGCAATTGACGACGGTCCGGGATCAATCCCAACGGGAAAGATGCGAGGACGACACCACGTTATTTTGAACCACGGTCAGATGACGAGGCAACACCTGAGCTGGCACTCCACTCTCCAAACTTCCATAGCACACCAATGTGAGGACGTTTGAGACCATGACATATTTAACACGCACCAGCCCCCTTTTGGACAGGACAGTTTGAAAAATAAAAGTAATAAATAATGATTAATAAAAAAAATAATAAAAATTAATAAATAGTTGTATCTAGTAACGTCTATTTTGTTTCAAAATATACTTTTTTGTTCACCAAGTAAGCGAAATAAACACGTTTTCTTCGATAGAATAGTTATCGCAAGTGGCACGAAATGAGTACTTGCCTCATTTCACGGTTATGTGAGCATAGTTGGGCTACGGTGCCGCACGTTGAAAAACCGGATGTGTGCACCGGGCCTAAGGGCGATACAAAATTATAATGAACATCGATCAATTCTCTTTTTTATTCCGTCTCCCCTTCTGAGAATTCAAAACTCCTTTTTTTTCATATTCCAATAGTGTTTACAGTTCCAAATACTATCGCGTTTACCCTTGAATAATAAATATAATAATTATCGGATCATTTGCACCACGCGCAATACAAATTAAATTCTCAATTCGCGTGCACACGCGCAATACAAAATTAAGTTATCGTATCGCGTGCGCACGTGCAATAAAGATTAAACAGTTAGGATCGCTTGCACGCACGCGCTGACAGCGCCAGAAACGTGTTCCTGGTTTCAAAATACGTGGGAGTAACAGTAACCAAATTCTAACAAACGGCTATCATTTATAAACGAAATCAATCAGTTTTCCTTGATAAAAAGAAGATAACAGATATATCTGGCGTTCGCTTAGCTGTCTTCCATCAAGTTAATTACTTATTCCGAACAATACCTTTTTCCATGTGTTGGATTATGTAAGAATTTCAGCGAAAACAGAAAAAAAAAATTACAGAGAAAAAACTCTTGGCCATGTCTATTGTTTTCAAAATCAAAATTAAATCTGATTGGTCACAATTTAAGAAAAGATAACAACAAGCACTAGGAAAGTGAAACATAATTTCAGTAGAATACAAAGGACAAATGTATTCATGTGTTGTTAAGGTATTTTGGCGTCTTGGTTGCGGGAGACGCAGGGAAATACACTTGTTGAAGAAAATCCCAAATTTTATATGTAGCGTTACACTATGGCGATTCCAGACCGCAAAAGATCTGGCCTATTTGCCGCTAACAACGAAGTCTTGGCTACGCGTAGGACAGACGTCCTAATTCTGATCGGAATAGTCGTCTGGTAGCATAATCTGGGTCTACCGTAAAGTATAGGCTGCAAAGGATCTGGCCTATCTGTCAATATTGGCTATCTGACCGGGATGGTCGTCTGGAGCAATTCCATATGTAACGGACGTATCATTGGAAGATAAAAGCATTTCTCACAACTAGCCGTGCTGCGCGTGTGTAATAGTGCTTTTTAAAAACTTTTTTACACGCCGTAATTAAACATGTTTTGATTTGTATATTTTATTTATTTTTATGAAACAATTCTTCAAATCATTGCGTATTCAATAAAATATTTAAAGAAAGTTGGTCGATATACCGCTACAAAATTACTCATGTCTAGTGATATTTTGCAGGAAATAGACATATCATTAAAATCTAACTCCTAAATAATATTTCTGCAATAGATAATATACTGGAACACATAATACAAACCAAAATAAAATTCCAATCCTTGAAAAAATCCAAAATTCAGAAGAAAAAAAAAAAAACCACGTACGTATCTATTCTAACGTGTTGAATTTCGGCTTCCTGAATATATAGTGAAATAGAATAATGCGACAAAAGACTTTTCAACGATATTGACAAAGACAATAATGATTTATTAACAAAAAGAACACATATTTATAATACTTGGGAATCCTCAAATATGTCCGCAACATCTCGCAGTCAACTCAAATACCCAACACGGAATTCTAAATCAAATTAAAAAAGTAAACATTAATTCCGACGTTGCCAGATATGTAATTCCTTATTTTGCATAGAATTGACCTCGACTATGTGAAAACAGCAAGAATTCAAAATATGTGGGTTATTTTATTTACGTTGATTGTTGCCATTCGACGATACACAAATAACGTCGATTTCGGGTCCACGTACGTTAGTGTTTTATACATATAGATTACATAATTCAAATATGTGAAATTTTTTTGGGGGGTATTTATATAGAGGATAACTATCTCTAAAAGTATCACTAATAAATGTATGAATCGAGTTCACACACAGTTCCTGTAAACTTAATATTTAATGAAAAAGGTGAAGCTGATGAATAATTTACAAGTGAGTGTTCATACAGCGAGTACACAGTAGCAATGTCCGTCTGGCATGTCTAAGCCACAAACAACGGTGAGCACGTATTGCGCATTAAAGTCCTTTCCGAACATCAAAGGAACATCCTTCCTATTTTATGTTTGACTTTCTTCCCCTCGTTTGCTGCTCGCGCAGCCCATAGGAGGTAGAGGGCGCTGGTGATGAGGAGTGGGGGAGGTTTGAAGTTTTACCCCTACATAAATATTTTTATTTAAAAAAATAAAAATAGAGTGAAAATTTTACTTTGGAGGTGTAACGGACGTATGCCTTTAGGAAAAAAAATTGTGTCACTCTGAACACAAAAGACAAATCGTGTAATGTTTACAATGGAAAATAATGAAAATTTGTTTTTTATGAATGAAGAAGATTCAAAGATATTAAAAATACATAGATTATTTAATTTGGGAATAATTTGAACTTTTAATAAACATTTCAAATTGTAACGGACGTATCATATAGTGTAACGGACGTATCATGTAATCTAACGGACGTATCATGTAATCTAACGGACGTATCATGTAATTTAACGGACGTATCATGTAATGTAACGGACGTATCATCTTCTGAAATACATACACTGTTTTATGATTACTTATTGTACAAAATATGTTAAAATCAATTATTTCCATAAATAAAAGAAAAATAATTATAATTAAACATTACAGTGATTAATTTAATGGAATTTTCAAAATATAGTGGTACGACACAATGACAAAACATTTTTACGTTAAAAAAACTATACATATTAAATAATATATCAAAAGTCAATCTAAATCGATTATCTATTGAGATTCATCAATTATGTCCCACAATATCTTCTATATTCACCAACAAAAATTTCATCATTTTCCGGCCAAAAAAAGTTTTGAAAAAAAAAAATTACCTAATTTTAAAAATAATTGTACCGTAAGAAAGAGTACATTCTGAGTAACACTGCGATATTTTCAAAATTAAAAACTAATAGCAATAATATATAGATAGGACAGTTTTAAATAAAATAACAAAAATGTCCCGATTTTTCCCGAATTTCAAAAAAATAATATCAAGAACCAAATTGAAATTATATTTTTTTTTATCTAACTTTAAATGACTTCTGCATTTATACAAAGGTATACAATTACTATTTGTTAATTGATTCTAATAGCAATACAAATTACCTTTATTTTGATTCATATCACTTATTATTTTGCACATTTTAATTTTTTGGTCTTCTGGCTTACTTAAGCGTGGAAATGCCCACTGGTAGCAGGCCGTAAGAGAATTGCTAACGGCGAAGTCTGCCTCGGCTTGGGGCTTCCGGGTTTACGCGTCCGAACAGGGCGTTCGGATCAGGTCCGCTCTCGAAGTTTTTACTTGGGAATCTCATGCCCCGTCCACACTTGACGAACTGAACCAAGATGATTGATTAACCCCGGCGACAGATATGATTGATTGTTCGTTCAGTATGGACGGTGAACTGAGCTGTTCGAGCAAGAGAAAAATGATCAGCTTCTTGTCGGTACATCGAAGGAAAGTGAGTGTTTGTGCTCGCTTTATTTGGACGGCGTTTTTTTGGTTCACTCGCTCACTGTTCAATCAATCACCAGGGCCATCGTTAGGAAACGGGTCGGCGCTCGGAAGATAGAAAAAATATGTTTTCTTTGGATCTTAAAGTGATATTATTTAAGTAGTCTATTTTTAAGCATTGTGTTGTAAGCATCGTTGACGATTAAAACTTAGTTGTGAAAATGTAATATGCCTATATTATTGTCAAAATTGATGTGTCCATTCATGTGTATTTAGACGAATAGTGGTATTGGGGAACTTTACACTTCAAAATTTAAGATAAAGAAGAGGTGGCTATTTTAAGATGTATTTCGACTTTTTTGCAGCTGAAGAAAATTTATAACTGTTGCACTGCAATATTAATACATTTTATCGAAATAAGGCGAATTGAAAGAAATATTAAATATTACGCAACTCATTGTGAGTGAAATATTCAGTAAGACATTTTTATCTTGTTTTAATGGAAATAATCTGCTTAATAATCATAAAAATAATTTTATATTAACCCATTGTTGCCTATCGTCCCTTTTCAGGGACGCTTCAAAAAAAAAAAAAAAAGCCTCATTTTCATATAAATGCAGCTTTCGACTTAAAAATTATGTTGAAGTATTTCTAAGCATTTGTTTCAATTATATTCAGTAGATGACAGCATTTGATGGAAATAAAGTTGGTGATGTGGGCTTTCTATATTCATCTTTCACGCAAAACGCAACTTTTACAATGTCGAATCAAAAGTTAGATTTTGCCATTATTTATAAATCAATTGATCTGTATTTGATAAATGTGGTACTAAATGTAATTCTTTAGTTTATGTGATTTTTTAAAACTTTATAAGTTTTTAAATTTTGATGATGTTTTTAGCATTTTAGAAACGTACCTAAAAAGGAACGCTAGGCACAGGAGGGCACGTATATTTAACGTGAGCAAACATGACAAAGATCCTGGCGTTTTTTGTCGGGGTTAACTATTTTGTTGTAAACATCCATTGGAATGCTTTTGTTAAACTTAACTTTTTCTTTGAATTTTTAAGGAGATTAAAAAATAAATAAATTATTGTAAAATTCCATTAGTTAACGAAATTTTGGAATTGAGTTTGTTCTTATGCATTCTTTTAACAGTAGGGATGCTATTTTGCTTCATTTACGTCTTTACTAATTTGCTGAAATGGATGTCAACATTGCTGCAATAAGTTCTGTACTGTGCAGAAATCGATTTGAGCAAATAATGCAGTTCTTCCACAAGCTTGCAACCCCAAGAGCAGCAACTATCGATTGATGAAAGAATGTTACCGTACTATGTCCGTCACAGTTACAAACATGGGACAGGAACTGTAAATATTTTTTAAAAATTAAGTATGGGAGGTTCTACTGTCGTGGATTTCGCTTCATACCTAATTGAACATTCCAACATTGACTTATACTGTGACAATTAATTCACTTCTGCACAAATTGAATATTTGTCCAATAAAGGATTTAATGTGACTGGAGCAGTGCGTCTCTATCACACTGAAAAATGCCCAATAAGAGACGTTTCATCTGTAAAAAACATGCCAAAAACATACCATACCTTTGAGTAGAAGTAGGATGAACAGCAAGACAATGTAATCCTAGTTATGTAGAACTACACAAATGTTGTAACCATAGCTTCAAATGTGCATGGTGTTTACCCATTGTTAAAAGCTAAACGGTGGTTAAACATAGAAGAAAAAAATTGCAATTGATTGTCCTAATTTAAATCATAAATATAATTATTGCATGGGAGTACTGACAGAATGGATTAGAACATTGCAAGTTACTATTGTTCTAAACAGAATAAGAAATGGTGGTGGAATCTTCATATTTGAATTAGAGGCTGCTATTTAAAATGCTTGGCAGTTATAGCGTCTTAGTACATCATCAAACACAAATCCTTGCACTTTCTCCAATTCCTAAGAGAGATATATTTGGCCTATTTCAAGAAATGTACTACAGAAAGGAAGTTACACCTGAAAAGATTTTAAGAGAAACCGAAGACCTTAAAATCCACAGCATCAAATGTCATTAGAAATGGCGGTGAAAAGCATAATTTTATTGTTAATAAGACTCAGGTGAGATGTGCCAATTGCGGTAAAAAAGTATATCGGAAATGAAGCAAGTGCATGGTGTGTTTACATGACACATGCTTTGTATAATTTCATACAAAAAAAAACTTGCCATATTTACTGGCATTTTTAAGGCCTTTAAATGCTTTATTAGACTTGCTTAACCAAAAAAAAATCATTTTTATAAAATAGACATCGTTATTAAAAATTATTTCATTCAGAAAGCTATGTACCCTATGTGGTTCCTATTAGGGATGCGACATCGATGTCGATGTTTTCAAAACATCGATGTTTTGATGTATTTAACATCGATGTATTGAAGTCGATGTTTTTGTAACATCGATGTTATACTTGTCGATGTTTTTACGTTGTCGATGTTTTATTTTTGAATGAAAAAAATACCGTTTTAAAAATTTAAAAACTAACCAAGTAGCATAATTTTTAAATTCAGCAAATCGAACATACTTTTAGACCAAAGTGGCCAAGTGTGAAGGGTCTGAAAAGTAGGGATGCGACATCGATGTCGATGCTTTCACAACATTGATGTTTTAGAAAAAAACATTAATGTATTGGATCCGATGTCCCATCACTAGTTGCTAAACCAGTTTTAAGAAATGGGGAAACAAGTTTAAATACACTGAATTTTAAAAACATCGATGGTTTGTTGACGATTTGTATTATCAACATCAATGTTATAATTTTCAACATCGATGTTTTGCTGTCGATGTGGCATCAATAGTTGGAAAACTAGTTTTAAGAAATGGGGGAAACAAGTTTAAATACACTGAATTTTGAAAACATCGATGTTTTGCTGTCGATGTAGCATCACAAGTTGCTAAACCAGTTTTAAGAAATGAGTTTAAGTACACTGAATTTTAAAAACATCGATGTTTAAAAACCTCGATGTTTTTGGGTCGATGTATTATTAACATCGATGTTTTAATTTTGAACATCGATGTTTCAAAACATCGATGTTTTGCTATCGATGTCGCATCCCTAGTTCCTATCGTCCCTTTTTATGGACATTTGAGTTTTTGACAGTAAAAATCTGCATTTTTAGTTGGATTTTTAAAAATATTTTTTTAGTTGATCTCACGATATTTACTTACAGTATACAAAATATCTTCGGGAAAAAAATGTCAGGCATTAATGGGTTAATAATCTCTGAATTCTTAATATTTCTGTAAAGCATGGTTTATTCTATTTTCAAAGATGATGTAATACTTCTAAAGTTCTGGTAATGCTTAATCCCTTCTGTCCCCTGTAGACAGGCCGAATTACTTGTCAGACTTTGAACGCCCTCTGTCTAGAAGCACTGAGCTAATAAGAGTCGTTTGTCACACCCTAATATGTGACGTAATATACCGTTATAGGGAAAAACCCTTTTATCATCTCTTGCGTAAATCCCCATTTAAACATCGGTGCACTCCTGTAATCCTTCTCTTTCTGATTATTACCATTCATTAATGATATAACATGACCTAGTTCCCTTCCTGCTGGGGAAACTGCCACGATGATGATTCAATAAAGAACTTTTGTTTTAACTTCGCTGCTTTCTAAGTCCCAATAACATCTGATATCCAACTGTGCCTGGATGTTATGATAAGCCGCCAAGATGTTAAAGGGGGCTAGATCTAAAAAAGTGCAAAATTTTGTTTGGAGACGCAGGCGAAAGCTGAAGAAAACGCCGAAGTTCGTGGATGGAAAAAAAGGACATACTCCGCCGGTGTTGCTGTTGCCCGCCAACTGTCGGAGTCAGCATTTTTCCGCCACATGTCCGCAATGGTCTTTGTGCTGTAACATGGCTAACATTTGCCTAAAACAGCTAGTGAAAAAAACTTTCTGCCACGTTGAGTGTGGGCGAAGGAAATGCACCCTATTAGAGGTTTTCTATGGATACTTCTAAACAGTATAATTCCATAGCGTGCTTCTAAAAATAGATTTCCCTCAGCCCCACTATGGGTTAACCTGATGTAAATTGGGACCCTCAGCGAGGCTAGGGAGGACGGCAGTTGACCGGGGAGGTCATCGACTCTGGACGCGGCGTCGGGGGTGGAAGAAAAAGCTGGAAGTTTTGGAGGGAGATGAGCTTTGGATTTTGCAGAGAGAACAACGATTTTGTTCTGGCTCCCACCCTGGGAAAAACTTTGCGGCAGAACCCTGCCAGAAACGATTGAATTATCATCTCGGATATCCCAACCTGGGATGAGATTTATTGTAATCAAACCACGTCATTTTGCCAAAGTGTAAAAATTAAGTTTTTTTTTATAATTTTTTTCTTTGTAAATAAAAAAAAAACTCGATTAATATAGAGTTTGATTGCATTATTTAGCGTAAAACGCTACAGCTTTAAAGATGGTTATTTTGGTGGCAGCCTACTTGGATGGCTTAACACCTGAAACTCCGAAAAGCGTTATTTTTTTTTTTGAACTTTTATCGAGCCAACCTGGCTGCTGAAACCTGTGTTCCTGAAACCGTAACAAAGCCTGTGGAACGGATCATCGAGCCAACCTGGCTGCTGAAACCTGTGTTCCTGAAACCGTAACAAAGTCTGTGGAACGGATCATCGAGCCAACCTGGCTGCTGAAATCTGTGTTCCTGAAACCGTAACAAAGCCTGTGGAACGGATCATCGAGCCAACCTGGCTGCTGAAACCTGTGTTCCTGAAACCGTAACAAAGTCTGTGGAACGGATCATCGAGCCAACCTGGCTGCTGAAATCTGTGTTCCTGAAACCGTAACAAAGCCTGTGGAACGGATCATCGAGCCAACCTGGCTGCTGGAATCTGTGTTCCTGAAACCGTAACAAAGCCTGTGGAACGGATCATCGAGCCAACCTGACTGCTGAAACCTGTGTTCCTGAAACCGTAACAAAACCTGCGGAAACTGATCATCGAGCCAACCTGGCTGTGATTGAATGCAAAAGTGTTCAAGTACCTAACTACTTCTGGTGTTGCCTGTGCTCCGGAAAACTTTCTGAAGGAGTGTCCTTAGAAGAAGACTGCAAAAAGAGTGAGTACTCCTTTTATTGAATGCACTTGAGGCAATTGGGGTGTTTTATTAAATTTAAATTAACCGTTGTGCTAAAATTTTAAGGGAAATACTTCGATAGTGTTTAATTATTATGCTTCGTAGTGATACTCAGAAACAATAGAGTGATTTATGTTAAGGATTCTATTTTTATTTTTGTGTGAAATGTACATGTTTTATTAGTAGTTTTAGTAAAAAGCTAGTGAGTTAGAAATTTCTACTGTGAGAATTATTGTAAACTATCATAGAAAATTAAATTGAAGATTGTAGTAGTTGAAAGTATAGGTACGGTATTGCTCAATTTTAAGCTATGGCATTTTTAATGAGAGCAACTAAAGCTGAGTTGCTCGAGGTAGCAGATGATTTTGGCGTGTTAGCAGCAGAATCAATGAATAAGGCTCAAATTATCGGGCTCATTAAAACAATACAAAATTATGATGAGGAAATGGTGAAAGATTCTGTAGAATCGGTGCGGGAAGAAAGAAAAAGGCAGTCGGAATTAGAGGAAAAGAAAGAACAAATTGAGTTAGAGCAAAGGGATAAAGAGAGAGAATTTGAATTAGAAAAACTACGTATTACGTCAGGAAATCAAACTCGCGAATCGACCCCTTTAGAATCAAACATGAGGAGAACCTCTCCGGGACTAAAAAGATTTATGCCTAATTTTAATCCAGACGAAACGGATATTAGTCTGTATCTCACAACTTTTGAAAGGCAGGCTAGAGGCGCGTCGATAGACGAAGAGGAGTGGATAACTCAATTAATAGCATTGCTTCCTATAGAAATCGGGCAAATCATAGTTAGAGAGACGCAAGACGAGTCTAAGACATATGCAGATGCTAAGAAAATTCTTCTGAATAGGTACAAGCTGGGCCCCGAAGCATTTAGAGTAAAATTCGTGCAGCACACGCGGAAAGCGAACAGTCGTTGGCGAGATTTCGCCTATGAGTTGGAAAGCTATATGGAAGGATGGGTTGGAGGTCTAGGGATAGACACGTTTGAAAAGTTGAAAGCTCAATAGCCGACCAAATGAAACGCAAAGCCGTGCCGGAAGCGAGGGAACATTTCATCGACACATGGAGAGAAATTATTTCGCCACTTGAGTTGGCAGACAAATTAGACCAATTTGAAACGGTCAGACAAAACTTTAGGAAACCTATGTCAGGTGGAAAGAAGGAGTTTCAGGGTGTTAAGTTTAACGAACCCCGTAGAAAGACGGAAGAAAAGTTAAATTTTGGGAGAAGGTTCGAAAGACCCCCATCTTCTCCGGAAAAAGTGAATCGTTTTGATCGGGCAAAAGAATTTGAAAAAAGGAGACCACTGCGCTGTTATGAGTGTAATAGCTTGGATCATCTCAGACCTTTCTGTCCTAAACTGAAAGAGAAAATATCAAGAGACATAAATGAATTAAGGTTAGTTGGTAGTGTAAAAAGGGAGTTTGAGCCGTATACAAGCGTAGGATCGGTAAACGGTCGTGAGTGTGAAATTCCTCGGGACTCAGGGGCTAGCATAGATTTAACCAGTGTTAATTATGCCCCAAAAGAAACGTGGACGGGCGAGATAGTCTGGGTGCGTACCCCACTTGATCCGCAATCCAAGTGTCTACCTGTAGCGAGAGTCCGATTAGAGGGTGATTTTGGGAGGATTATAACAAAGGCGGCAGTGGTAGACAAAAATTTATGTCAAAAAAGGTACTTGCTTAGTAACCGCACTGCAGAACTAATCGACGGCATTCCTGCGAATGGTAAGAAAAGGCTGGCTGAGATTAACGCTGTCACGCGATCTCAGAGTCAAAGGCGCGATAGAGAGAAGGACGTCGAGGATTCCCACCTAAACGAAAACAGCGCGTTGTCAATAAACACTCCTCAAGACGACTGCATTGTAGAGGAGGGATCAGATAACGAAGGCGATGCAATGGGGAAACTACTCCCCTCGGAACGATAACATAGGCGGAGAAAATCAGGCACTGATTGACTGCTCGCCCGAGCTGCTTCGAGACAGGCAGCGAAAATGTGAAACCTTGGGTGTGATTTGGAAAGGTTTAGGGGCAGAGGACAAAAGGATATGCAAAGAATATGTAGTTGAGAACGGATTACTGTATAAAATCCAAAGGGATAAGATCGGGGATGAGAGAAAGCTAATTGTTGTCCCTGCAGAATTTAGAATGAGGATAATGGGACTTGTACACGATGAATTAGCAGCGCATGCCGGTATGTTTAAAACAAAGGATAGGTTGGCAAGGCGGTTTTATTGGCCTGGGTGCTATAAAGATATAGAGAATTATGTAAGGACGTGTGACTCCTGCCAAAGAGTTGGAAAATCCTCGGATAAAAAGAAAGCGCCGATGAAACTAGTGCCCATTATCAAAGAAGTATTCAGTAAAATTAACATCGACGCGTGTGGTCCCTTGGTGACAAGTGAGTCGGGGAACAGATACATCATCACAGCTATATGTTTAGCTTCGAAATACCCTGAGGCAGTTGCGACAAGAGATATCTCCTCTTTGAGCGTAACAGACGCACTTTTGCAGATATTCTCTAGGATCGGGTTCCCTATCGAGGTCCAATGTGATAGGGGGACTTCTGTCACGAGCAATCTTACTACAGAATTTTTTGAGAAGTTTGGTATTAAAGTTACCCATAGTTCTGTCGCACACCCACAATCCAATCCTGTAGAACGGTTTCACCGAACTATAAAAAGACTTTTGAGGGTATTGTGCATTGACGCAGGGGAATCGTGGGAGCGTCACTTGCCTGCGGCTCTGTTAGCGTTACGAACGGTAACCCATGAATCTATAGGATTCTCCCCGTCAGAATTGGTTTTTGGGAAAAACCTTAGGACTCCTGTGAGGTTCTGCTGTACGACCACTGGGCGCAAAATTCTGGGGAAAGCAGTCCTGTAACGGAACATGTGTTTCAAATTTTGAACCGATTACGGAAAGCCCAAGAGTTAGCGGTAGAGAATAGGAGTGACGCGCAACAAAAACAAAAGTTGTGGTATGATAGGAACGCGGTCCGCCGTGACTTTAAGGTAGGAGACCAAGTTTTGGTTTTGGCTACCTCACGGCCAAATAAACTGGCGGCGCATTGGAAAGGGCCGGGCACTATAGACGCCCGAATCTCAGACACAAACTATATGATCAAGACAGGCGAAGGGAAGGAGAAATCCCAGATTTATCATGTGAATATGATAAAGCCATATTATAAAAGGCCAGAAATTATAAATTTGATAGAGTGGGAGGGAGAGACTGAGAATATAGAACATTCTGATTGGGACGTTCCGGTTTTAAACGAAGGTCCAGATACTCTGGATATGGAAGAAATAATTGAGAACAGCGAGTTGGGAAACAAACTAACTGACTCTCAAATTGATAAATTGCGGGGTTTACTAAAGAAACATGCCAAAGTGTTCTCGGATAACCCAGGGTTAACCGACATGGTAGAACATGACATTGTGCTTACTTCTGATAAACCACTGAGAACGAGACCGTACCAAACGTCACCGCGGCAAACAAAAATTCTGAAAAATGAAATTGAGAAAATGTTAGCTCGTAAAATTATAGAGATTGGAGAATCAGATTATGCATCACCAATGATTCTTGTTGAGATTGAGGGTAAGGATCCGCGACCCTGTATAGATTATCGACGCTTAAACGCCATTACACGGACGGAATTTTTCCCGCTCCCTAATATTGAGGAAAGGGTTGAGAAGGTAGCATCCGCTACATATATAACAGTTCTAGATCTTACAAAGGGGTACTGGCAGATCCCCCTCACGAAAGAGGCGCAGCGTGTAGCCGGATTCGTAACCTCATTTGGGTCCTACCGTCCTTTAGTTCTTCCTTTCGGGTTGAAAAACGCCCCATTCTTTTTCAGCAAACTTATGGCTGAAATTTTGCAAGGCTGCGATGACTTCGCAGTACCTTATATTGACGATATTGCTATATTTTCCTCAGACTGGGATCAACCCATACTGGATGTAAACGAAGTATTATCTAGGTTATACAGGGCGAAACTGAAGGTTAAACCGTCTAAATGTAAATTTGGACAAGACAGGGTCCCATACCTTGGTCACGTCGTTGGAAGTGGTATCCGAACTCCCGCCGAAGCTAAAATTAGCTGCATTAAAGAGTTTCCGCGCCCCACTACGAAGAGTGAAATAAGGAGTTTCCTGGGAATATCGGGTTACTATAGCCATTACATTAAAGGGTATTCTGAAATATCAGCGCCCTTAACGAACCTTTTACAGGGGAAAGTAAAGAAAGGGGACATCAAATGGGACAAGGAAAGTGAAAAGGCTTTCCAAACCCTGAAAGATCGACTCATCGCGAAGCCTGTGCTGCATGCGCCGGATTTTACTAGAGAATTTATAATTCAGTGCGATGCTTCGGATGTTGCTATAGGTGTGGTTCTATCCCAAAGGGTTGAGGGTAAAGAACATCCTGTTTTATACTTGAGCAAGAAATTCAGTCCGTCAGAAAAAAAATATAGTGCGATAGAACGGGAGTTAGCGGCAATAATCTTTGCTCTAAAAAAGCTGAGATTTTATCTGGAAGGGAATCCTTTCTTGATACAGACTGACCACAAACCTTTAAAGTGGTTAGATTCTAATTCCGATACGAACCGACGACTGTTAAGATGGTCACTGTACTTACAGCCATTTAGCTACAAAATTGAGCATAGACCGGGAACTCATAATAAAAATGCCGATTTTCTAAGTAGAATTGCGGCATGAGAATCAAAATTGGAATTACATTCTTTAAAGAAATTGTGTATATAGTAAAGTGTTTTTTTTTTGTGTATATATTTTTGTATAAAGATACTCTGCTGCGTATCACAACGGAAGTAAGGTTAAATTGCTGTCCATTGTTTTTTTTTGTATGCTCTAATCTTGCCTCTCGTGTATATTCCTACGAGGAGTTACCGCTCTGAGTTTGGGTTCAAGAAACAAAATTAAAGGAACTCTCCGTTATGGTGGACTCTTAACGGTGGGGGAGCTGTAACATGGCTAACATTTGCCTAAAACAGCTAGTGAAAAAAACTTTCTGCCACGTTGAGTGTGGGCGAAGGAAATGCACCCTATTAGAGGTTTTCTATGGATACTTCTAAACAGTATAATTCCATAGCGTGCTTCTAAAAATAGATTTCCCTCAGCCCCACTATGGGTTAACCTGATGTAAATTGGGACCCTCAGCGAGGCTAGGGAGGACGGCAGTTGACCGGGGAGGTCATCGACTCTGGACGCGGCGTCGGGGGTGGAAGAAAAAGCTGGAAGTTTTGGAGGGAGATGAGCTTTGGATTTTGCAGAGAGAACAACGATTTTGTTCTGGCTCCCACCCTGGGAAAAACTTTGTGGCAGAACCCTGCCAGAAACGATTGAATTATCTCGGATATCCCAACCTGGGATGAGATTTATTGTAATCAAACCACGTCATTTTGCCAAAGTGTAAAACTTAAGTTTTTTTTTATAATTTTTTTCTTTGTAAATAAAAAAAACTCGCGATTAATATAGAGTTTGATTGCATTATTTAGCGTAAAACGCTACAGTGCGTACTTCTCAAGTCGAATCACCAAAAGCGTGGGACGATTCCTGTTTATGTTTGCTTACTTTGGAATTTTTATTTTTGCACACCGATTTCAATATGGATTGACATTAATGGATGACATCTTTATAATAAAAAACAAAACTACGTTTTTCACGCTTCACTTAAGTAGAGATGGGGAAAATGACTCTTTTTAGGAATCGGATCGGAACCGCTCACTCACTAAAAAGAGCTAGCTCTTTTTGATGACTCACCGCTCCTTTAAGATATATAATAATGTATATAACATATCGAAATGTATACAATATGTTTGGGCCATCGAACATCCCTCGTTGTCACGTGAGCGCATGCGTCCAGACGAAAAGGCGCCAAGCGTTCTTGCAACACCCACGCACACAACACTTGAAACACTCACTCATCCAGCAATTGCGCAGTTTACCTCTAAAATCAACAAAAGGAGGAAGACGGGGCCCGAGGACGATAGGCATTGCAGCATAGGGCTGCTAAGCTGTAAAATTTAATTGCTAAGGCATAAGATGGCCCAAAACCATGTCAATTCATATAACTTTGAAATTGTCCATAAAGAATAAATTACTTTGAGGACACTTCTACTTTTGTAATTCCCGTCATGAACCCGTTGAGATTACAGAAATAGCAATTAAAATATCCAAACACGATAAAAATCTCATTTTTGACCAATAATTATAAAAAAGTTTTCGAGTTTATTGGATAGAGTATTTATTTGACTTTCCAAAACATATTTAATTTTTTCTCTGTTAATTACTTAAAGAAGTATTAAGATTTTAATTAAGGCGGGAAAACAAGAAGTAAGAATGGAAAACACTGGAAATGGCCATTAAAAGGCCAAAAACATGGCAAAATCTGAATTTAAACCTTACTTTTTTTTGCAAATATAATTTTAGAAAGTTTTTTCAAATATTTAAATGGTTTCTCTTTTGGAAATGGAGTGAACTTTTTTAAAGAGAAGGAAGAACAAAATTGTTTACACAAAGAGCAAACGCAAGGGAGCAAGCGATGCACTTGAAACTACCTTTAACTCTAAATTAATATTTTTGCATTATTTCCTCACTTCAGATGTTTCATACAAAAACTTATAACTGGATTCTAGTAAACTTTTGAGAGTTTGTTATTTATAATGTTGTCAAGTGAATGAACTAGAATAATTATGCTGAGTTCAAAAGTTTCTAAATTATTACTATTTATTTAAGAAATAGGACTGTAAAACTATAAAAAAATCTTCTATTCATTTTTCAATCACTTGTAAAATTGTTGTTTATTTAAATATCCTTTTATTCTAGTTCATTCCCTAGAAATATGCATGTAGTTTATTTTGGTAGCATCATTTTTCAAATTGGTTGAATAGATTTTCATGTAGCACATTTGAAGTTTTTGACACATTTCTTTAAAATTTCATACATAATTATCATATTTTTAGAAAAATTATTAATATATACTTTTAATATTTATAGCCCATTGCTATTGTTTAAAACACAAAACATAAAAATATCATTAAAATGTTTCTATACCACATTTAAAAAAAGTGTCTTGGACGTGTTTGGATACATTAAGATTTCTTTCTAAAACCACTTAGTTACCAAATGAGACTTCCTAATAATTTAAATGATATTTTAAAATCAAATAATAAAAATATAAAAATTTATTTAAGTACTTAAGATTTGTAACTATTTATTTTAAGATATAGGTATATAATACCCTCGAATACTCGTTGTCCCAAAGATTTTCAAAATCCAAGTCCCCTCCCTGTCTTTTAATAAAATATTTTCAAAATGCCTTGTTTTGTGAAGGCAATGCAATAAAAACGAGTTACGTTTAATTTAATTTTGTGTAGCTTTATTAAAATGATATCACTCCCGAGAAATCAAGGTTTTATTATAATTATTATATTAATGTTAAGTGAATAACATAATAACTGTTAGAATATGTTTTAATAACAACCTTAAGACTAGTTTTAATTAGTGCTAAAAGGCGTGATATCACTTAAGCCGTAAAAACACCCTTTCAATCTAAAATTGAATTAAATTTTAAAAAATAACATAAAAATTTGAAACTTCAAAAAAGTAACAAAAAGCTAGGGAGCGCAAAAGAACGAATGCGGAATTGACTCTTCGAGAGCGATAGTTATCGAAAAGAGTCAAAGAGTTAACTCCCAAAAGAATCAGTGAGCGCAAACGATCGAATGCGGAAATGATTCTTCGAAAGAGTCATACTCGAAAAGAATCAACTCCCAAAGAATCAACTCCCAAAAGAATCACTGAGCTGGTGATCGCATGCGGAAATGACTCTTCGAGAGTGGAAGCGCTGATTCGTTAAAAAAGAGTTACCGCTCTAAAGCCCTGATTGGTAAAAAAAGAGCTATAGCTCTTTTTTGACGAATCAGCGCTCGCTCACTCCGTCAAGAGAGCTAACTCTTTGAGTCAGCTCCTGAGCGGATCGCCCATCTCTACACTTAAGTGTGAAATGTGATGATGCATCATTTTGTTTCCGCTTTGAATAGTGGCGCAATAGAACTTTTGTCGGGAAGAACGATTTTTCCCCCGTCTTCTGTCTGCCATCGAAAGAGAGGAAACGAGGGAAACTGCCACGATAGTGCTTCAATGAAGAACTTTTGTTTTAACTCTGCCTGCCTTCCAAGTCCCAATAACATCTGATATTCAAACAATGCCTGGATGTTATGATATATATAGTCAGTATCGGTTATATGGTCAGTTCAGCGGTCCGGAAAAATCAGACCTTATAAGCGGGGTGGCCATATATGAGGAACAATACACACTGTTTAATTATGGCAAGATTATATTCACCTATTATGATATAGTGCTCATAAACAAATAATTAAACTTTTAAGAATATTTTAAAAATTAATTCTGTTAAACGGGTTCTCTGGAGCGAGGAATCAAGGTTCCCACTCTATCGTTCGGATAGCAGGGTCTGACGTCTGCCTGGAGATCGACTCCTGCAGAATGCATTGTGGCCACAATAAAGTTCGTCGGAGGTGGAATTATGGTGTGTGGGTGTTTCTCCTGGTGTGGACTGGGACCTTGGTCAAAATTCATGGTAAGCTTCGCGCCAATGCCTACTTCACTACACTGTGAAGCGTTCCTTACTTTTCTTTCATCTTACACTTATTTCAACTATGAAACAAAGAGATCTGTCTGGCAAGATCCGATAAAAAAGTCCACATTCATCAACTTTGAAGACGTAGGTAGATTCATATATTTCGATGACTTTTCTTCAGGTCATTCCCTGTGTTACTCCCCGCCTCAAGAAATGTTACAATTACTATTTTCCAACAAAAAAAACCCGATAACCTCATTGAAAAGATGAAAAACCGACCTTACAACCGATAACCAGAAAAATAAAATGATTCTATAAGCGGTGTGCTTTAACACATGTATCCCTATTAAGTTCGACGGGACTTTAGAAAACTGACCACATAAGCGGGGTGACCGTATAGCCGGTACTGACTGTGTGTATATACATACATACATACATATATATATATATATATATATATATATATATATATATATATATATATATATATATATATATACATATACAGAAGTCAAAACATTACGACCACCAACTCAATAACGCGTTGCAGCTCCTTTGGCCTGCAAAAGAGCTGCAACTCGCCTGAGCATAGATGCCACAAGTTCTTGGTACATGCCAGGAGACAGGTAGTACCAGATGTCTAGCAGCGGTCACGCAAAGTCGACATGTTTGGACATGGTGGTGTTTGAGTTCTGAACTGCCGTTCCATTACATCCCATAAATGTGCTCTATTATGGCGAGTTAGGTTGACAGGAGATTAAGTTGAAGAATCAGCAGTATGCTCCTCGAACCACTCCAACACAATCCGAGCCTTATGACATTTGGCGTTGTCCTGCTGGAAGATTCCATTTCCAGTTGGGAAGACAAACACCATGTAAAGGTGCAACTGAACCGCAATGATGTTCAGATAGTTCGCAGCGTTCATGGTCGGTTATACCACAACTACGGTTCCCCAGAGTCACCCATGAGAACGTCCCACAATGCATAATACCGCTGGCATTATCTCCGTTGGTGGTGATCATCAAGGGCGGTCGAGCCTAGCAAGGGGGCTCCACGAAGAGAGTGTGGGTGGCGAATGTAACAGTCCACCCCTCCAAAAGAACTGTCGGCTTGCAGAGTTGACAGGAACCAAGTGGGTCTATCGAGACCCAGTCAAAGGTTTGTCCCATTATGCGCTTCGACAAAGCAGGGTACTAGGTCTAATGACCCGATAAAACATAGTAGTGTGCCAAAACATTAAATTACTTGTTTAAAAAAATTACAATTAACCTAAATTATTAACAGCAAACACAATAACACCATTACTAATTTAAATGCAATTAAATTTACACATTAATTACACGTGCAATTTGATTTAAAACAAATGAATATTTACATAACACAGCTCTTCAGTGACGAACATACGACTTAGTGAATGTGCATTCCCATTCCGTTTTATTGAGCGATGGGAAATGTCAAAATCGTGCGTCTGTAGCATTAATGCCCAGCGTAAAAGTCTGGAATTCGGGCCCGAATTCCTCCTGAGCCAAGTTAGTGGTCGATGATCAAAAATTATTGTGAATTTCGTCCCATCCAGATAATAATGCAGTTTCTTATGGCTTAAATTACAGCTGCGTATTCTCGTTCGATGGCACTATAATTCCGTTCCACCTGCGTGAACGTTTTGCTTAAATTGAGTATGGGGTGATCATTTTCTGCTTGTTTTGGGACAAGTTCAACCCTACATCCGAACTGTCAGTTTGGACAATGACTGGATCATCAAACCTGGGCACCTGTAGCACTGGAAACTTAACCAAGGCTTCCTTCAGCGCCTCGAATGCGGTCACACATTCCGTTGTCCAGGTGATTTTTTCTCTCTTCGTGTTCCCCTTTAATGCGACCGTCAGAGGAGCCGCGATTATGGATTAGCGGGGAATACAGAGGCTGTTCGCACTTTTTTTAGACGATTTTGGTTAGCGGTAGTAAAAAATCGTTTGCTGCAAAAGAAATAATTGCAGTTGAACTATGTTTTTAAAAGTTAAAATTATCGTCTGTGGCTGGAGAGGTTTGTTTCTAATCAAAATGGCGCTTTTAACGAAGCAGTGGTTCGAAGGCAATATTTATGCTCTTTCCGAAGAGAAATATTCATATTCCGTTATCCAAAAACGACGTGAGAGTCATGGTTTTGTGATATCTAAAGCGTCGATAGGTAATATCGTCAACAAGAAAGGAAAGAAACGTCAAATTGGAGCCTCAAGTGGGACAAAAATTCCAAACAAGTATCCAAGGAAGAAACGAACATCTTCGACTATTGCAAAGGCACGTTGTTTAATGTTAAAAGAAAATCCCCTTAGTCAAAGGACAGTTGCAAAATCATTAAAATGCTCGATGAACACTGTAAACAAAATGATAAACGTTGATTTAAATCTTACGAAACCGAAAAAACGCAATGTGTATCGTCTTTCTCCAAAGCATATCGCTGAACGCTGGACACGCTGCCGAATTCTATATGAAAAACACTTATACAAAAAAAATGGGAAAAAGTGTCACAATAGATGAATTATGGGTGTATTTAAATGATTACAGCAAAAAAAAAGCCATTTATTATTATAAAAGTGTAGAAAAAAATTTAAGTACATGGTTCACAGAATCGAAAGAAAGTTTTTCTAAGGGATTCATGATTGTTGCTGGTTTTTCATATAATGACAAGTTAAAAATAAAGAGAGTGGGAAAAAATGTCAAGATTAACTCCAAATACTATCAGGAACATATTTTATCGCCAATTTTTCTGAATGAAATACCATCGCTTTACCCACAGTGCCATCAATCTGTGGAACTCCATAGAGACAAAGCTAGCAGTCACACATCAAAATCCACTGTAAATTTCCTAAAAGAAATGGAACAAAAAAAAGGCCATACCCTTCACTGATATCCCTACTAAATCTCCCGATGTATCACCTATGGATTTTTGTGCTTTCGGACTTTTAAAATCTGCATTATCCAAACGTCGTCCCACAACCCTTACAGGACTCTGGAAAGCTGTTCAGGAGGAATGGGATAGAATACCTCTTCTGACACTTCAAAAGGCATTATTATCCTGGAAATTACGGTGTCGAAAGATAGTTCAGAATAAGGGCTATCAAATAGAACATTTAAAACACAAGAATTTTATGTAATTTAGTTTTGTGAATACAATATATATTGTTTAAAAAATGTGTGAACAGCCTCTGTATATTTACTATAGAACCTTGCTAACTCTAAAAATGACCATATTTGAGTCTTCATTTCAGGTTTGGCAGATTCAATTATGCATTTTACTTTGGCTTTGGCCGGTTGTACAATTCCATTAGCTATCTGATGTCCTAGGTATTTCACTTTGCTCTGCACGAATTTGCATTTACTCGGCTTCAACGTTAACTTCAACTTAACTTTTAGCTAGCACTATATCTACGTGTTGGAGATGCGATTCCTAATTAGCCAAGTAGATGGCCACATAGTCTAGATAGAGGATAGCAAAACTGTCGCACCCTTGCAGTAGTCCTGGGAGACTATAGAAAACATTTTAACATGCCTTAAGAGTAGATTTCTGAATTTCACAATCTGATCCGCCCCGAGATTTCCTTCCAACTCACTTCCTTTGAAGATTTCGCCGAAATCAAATACGTTTAGGTCATATTTTATATGTGGGATGCCCCAGTCTAAATCTGATACTACCTCCCTTCCATCTTCCTGCATAACCAGATTAATAACCTCCTGTTGCTGATGATATAGTTTTAACATGTTTATGTGATAGACTCTAACCTGTGTGTGTGGTTCGCTGTATCTCCTACCCTTACTAAATACTTGGTGTGTGAGATTTCTTTCTCTATTTCTCCAGGTCCTACCAACTGTGCAGTTAATTTATTGGCTCTTGAAGTTGCGAAAATTGATACTTGATTTCCTGGCTGGACTCGTTAACTGCATTCCGATCGTACAACATCTTCCGGTTACCCTGTAATTCAGTTAGCTGCTTAGTTGCTAATTCCTGGGATTTTTGGATTCGATTGAGGATTGTGAAAACGTGCTCCGTGACGAGAGACGATTCACTCTCCGGTTCTGTCCACTTCTTTTATATCAAAGTTTCGGGTATCCGGAGATTTTTCCTGAAAACTAGCTCTGCCGGGTAAAATCCCAGATTTTCATGTACTACCGTGCGGAAGCTACCGGATAAATTTGCCGGAAAGTGCCTCTTGTGGTGTTTTGGGCACCACAATAATACATATGGAGTGGGACTAAGCAGTTTCCGTTTTCAGCAATTTATTACACTTAAAAGGATTTCAATACAATAGGACCACTATTTACAGATGTATGTACAAGAAATTATATCTGCACGATTGTTCACTAAGAAACATTAAGTTTATCTTCTGAAAGTTTGTATTTTTGTTTTCCCGGGGTTCGACTTCCCGTATAACTATTAAGCGAGCTATCTCGTCCAACACCTTCCTCTGTGCCTTCTCTCGCTCGAGTCACTTGCCTTCCTTTTCGGGGTATCAACCTCTCTCCTGGAATCCCAGTCTCACAATGACACCTCCCACACTCATGGGGTGTCAAATCCCCACACGTGCGAAAGGGTCTTGAAACAGTTAGCCGGGGTGCGTCACAAACACCACTGTCAGGTGGAAATCGGGTGCACAAGTCGGACGCCGACCTTGAGTTATTACCACACGTGGCTTTCGGATCCCTTCTCATGGAAAAGTTTCTTTTTCCAGCCGCCACGATCCCACACTCTCCCCTATTTGGATGACACATAAAACCCTCAGTAGGCGTATCAAAGTTCAATGGAATCTTTCCACCGGATTAGATTGAGGATGAGCAATAGCACTATATATTATTTTAATTCTCAATCTATCGAAAATTTCAGTCATGTGTCTACTGGTGAAAGAAGTGCCATCTCTCTCGTCACACTACACTTCTTTAGGGAAAACCATGCGACTAAAAACTTACAAAAGCACATAGGTGACGGAGACCGAACAAATGTCGCCGAAGGGCATCGCTTCTGGGTATTTGTAGGACATGCATATCGCCGTAATTAAATACTCCTTCCCTGATTCTTAGTCCGGAAAGGAGCCACACGCATCGATATTAATACGCGGAAATTCTTCCGTAATTATCGGTTTTAACTTAAGGGGCGCTTTCTTCTGATCTCGTGCTTTGTCGGCCCGTTGGCATGGATCGAAAGAACCCACGTAATTTTCCTTGTCCTTGAAGCATCCAGGCCAAAATAAATTTCTAGCTGAACGGTCCTTCGATTTAGTTAGGCCTAAGTGCCTAAGAAAGTTTCATGGCACATTGCTAGCAGTTTTCCCCTCAATCCCTTCGGAATAACAATCAAATCATTGATTTCCCTTCTATTATTTTTCTGTTGTATAAATAACAGACCTTCTTTTAGAATCTCTCCATATTTCACACATGTTTCCGTAGTCTTTTCTCTAAACGCTTTCGTAATTTCACATTTTTGTTATTTTTCAACAATTTCCGATCTGCTAAAGCTATTTAATCTCGTTGTTCATCCGTCATACTACCCTCTACTAGAGTGCCTATATAATAAGAGTGGCGACAAGGGACCAAATTTGGCCCAATGCGCATGAGTGGCAGCCATTTTTCTACCAGAATCGTCTCAAAGAAGGTTGCTGAGCGAATTAATATATCATTTCAAGGAGAACAAAAAGCATATGATTGTTATAATATGGATACATTCGGTATAAATGAATCATATAAACACTCAATTACATGCGTAATTGATGAGATGGATAACACAACGCGGCAACTTAGATTGCGGAAAACACCACGTTGTTCAAAAAAAGCTATTTACTTAAAAAATCTTCATATTTATTCTGACAAAACACTAAAATAATAATTAATAAACATTCTGGAACACGAAATGGAACATGAATAAGCTATATTTTCTTTTTTATTTAATGTACACACGTTTTTCTCGAACACACAAAAAGTTCCCATGTTAAGTCTACGGGAGCTTGGAAAAAACCGCCTCGGGCGGTAGAAAAGGTCGCTAAGCCAATCAGAAAGTGTTTCCCGTATGTCGCCACTCTTATTATATAGGCACTCTACCCTCTACTAAACTGTCTTTCTCTTCGTAACCGAGTGTTCTCGGATAAACGCTTCAATATCCTCCTTCGGTTGCTTGACAGGTTCGTCCAACCCCCTACTTTTGCCTATCTTTGTCGAGCAGTCTGCCCACGTGTAACCGCATTTATTAGCTCGGTATCCCCTCGATGTTCCGACAAAAGCTGCACGATCTTATTTCCAACGATATACACAGCAGCCTTTGTTTGTTCACCGAAATCCGCGATGATGTCTACTCTCTCCACTGGAAAGTATATCGCTAGTGTTTTCCATAGGCGAGCAGACATCTAGGATCTAAGTAAGGCAAAATCTAAACGCCAAACCGCGCAGTAAAAAGGCGAAAAAATTTTTAATTTTAAAATTTAATTTCTTGATAACATTTTGGGCCTTTTTTCCAAGTGGGCCGTTTGCGATGCATCTGTTGTACCTGCCTAGTTACGGCACTGTGTGCACTGGTCCTGGAGTAGTAGAACTGTTACAGACAAGTCTACACAAAATACACAGCAGACCACCTATGCACAGTAGCGGAAAAAACGAATTACCCCATTTATTTCGAGCACTATTCATAGAAGAGCAAATTCAAAGATATCATTCAACAAGAAATAACGTCCTCGAAAAGTTTAAATGCAAAACAATTGCATTAGAGACCGTTTTCATATCAAATTTTACACAAACAAATTCCCAGTGGTAACTTTGTGTTTTGATACTTTAATCAGATTCTATATATCGTTAAATTAGTCTTAATATGGAATTTAATGATTTTACTATCTTTATACTAGGAAATATTCAATGTTAAAGTCGCTGTCAGTTGTGAAAAGCGCAGTGAAAAGCGCTATTCGTCGATCGAAATTTCTTGACTGAAATAACTCTACAAAGAACTTTAAAATAAATGAAAAAATGTCCATTCTTGGCATATTTGTTTGCAAACACAAAAATTCAAATGGCACAATGTATGCAACCCAAAGGCCTACCTACAATTATTTATACAATCGAACTGATATTCCGATCATCCGAAAAGTGAGTAGTAATTTATTCAATTGATCATTGATCAGTAGAGTTCATCTATACCACACAAAACTGGTAAAGGACAATGTATTTTAGATTACATAAATGAAAATGTCATCCATATTTTAAAAGATTCCTCAGGTTTATTAGATATTTTATCTTTTGGCAGCCCCTAAAATCGCCATAAAAAGGAAATTTTATCGCAAAAACTAACCATTGGAATGAGCTGACATTTTGCATAGTCACATTAGAAGTTTGTGTGTAGAAAACCCCATGCATGTCATTTGATATTTATTGCGGTTAGTTTAAAATGTTTGTTTGGACATTTTAGACAACGTTTGAGATTAATCTGATTGATGTTGACCAATCAACAACCTCTTTCCAACTACGAATAATTCTTTGGAAATTTTAATTGGTGAAGTGTCAAATTTGTCTTCGAACAAATTCCAACTGACTTCATTTCCAGAACATATACAGAAACACCTACATTTACTTCGGCTGAAGGTAGGTAGGTATTTAACTACCGTCGGGCACGGGAGGAACAAAATGGACTATCAGCGATGGTCGGGGTATATACAGAGGTGTGAAAATTATTAGAATAATTGTGATTTTTCAGTTTTTCTTGATTTATTTTGTATATACTTGCAATATTTTATGAAAGGTAATTTGTTTTGTTGATCCAATCAATTTTCACTCCTTTAGAAAAGTTTTGGGGATATAATTTTGTTAAATAATGCCATTTTTTAATAAGAAAAATATTTGATCTAAAGTAATCAAATTGTTTGCATTGCATTAAGAATTTGTTTGATTAACAAACGAATTTGAAATAAAATTTTAAAATCGTCTACTTGCTGTGCTAATATTTTCTTTATTTTCTTGAGTTGACATCGGTATTATTTTATTGTTAAATCAATTCTTTTCGCTGCTTTGACTAGTTTATAATTGGTAGCTTTGTTTACGTTTGTCAAAGGATTATTGCATGATTATGGGTAAACCAAGAGATATTTCTCCTAGAAAACTAGCTGTGGAAAAGTGTCTCATCCAAGAAAATAACTATACACAACACGAAATCGCAAAAAAACACAAAAATTTCTCAAGCATCTGTGTATAGAATAAAAAAGATCTTTGGACTCCAAATGCGAATATGGAAATTCTAGAGTTGGGAAATGCGGAAGGAAAAGTAAATTTGCTGCAAGAACTGAAAGGAAATTAATTCAAATTGCTAAATCTAACAGAAGAGCAACTAGTCATGAACTAAAAATCTCTCTTCAAGCGTATGGAGTAAATGTATGTCATTCTTCAATCCGTAGAAAGCTCATCTCAGCTGGACTCAGTGCTCGTCGTCCTCGAAAAGAGGCTAAAATCACATCTGCTATGGCAAAGAAGAGACTTGCTTGGGCAAAAGTTGTGCAAGAACAATTCATAAATGACTGGAGCAAGGTGAGAAACATTAATTTTCCTTAATTAATCAGTTGAATTCAAGCTGTTCATTTCTTCACCTGAAATCATGTTTTTTGCATGCTGACTAAAAATACTGAACTGTTTATAAATTTGATTAAAAATTTCTTTATAGGAATATTTCTCTACAAATTACATACCTTAAAGTATTTTTTATTTTTTAGGTATGTTTTTCTGATGAACCAATGTTTACGATATCAGAAGAAAACAGTCAGTATTTCAAGAGAAGTACCAGTGAAGAATTTTCCCCAAATTGCATAGCACAAACGGTTAAACATCTTACTAAAGTAATGGTTTGTACCGTAATGTCTGCTCAGGGTACTGGACGTTTATACATTGTAGAAGGCATGATGAACCAGTATCAGTACAAAAAAGTGCTTGGACAAAGACTAATTCCACAATTAAATGGAGACTTCATATTCATGCATGATGGAGCTCCGTGCCATAAAGCCAAAAGTTATGACCAAATTTTTGGATGAAAAAAATATAAAAACTCTTCTATGGCCTGGAAACAGTCCAGATATGAACCCAATAGAGAATTTTTGGGCCATTGTAAAGAAAAAATTAAATAAATGTAACATCACAAACAAAAATGGTCTGATAGAAAGACTCATCCAAATTTGGCACCATGACAACGAAATACAATCTAATTGCCAAAAACTCATACAAAGTATGCCAAGACGTATCGAATCTTTAATAAAAACAAGAGGATGCATACTAAATATTAAATGCATCAATATTTTTCAAAATAATGTGTTACTTCTTTAAAATAACAAGATTTTATTGTAAATTTCACAATTATTCTAATAATTTTCACACCTCTGTAGGTGTAACGTTAATTGAAAATGTTACATTTATAATCATCATCGCACCTTCACGAGACCTCAAAATTACCCAGACAACACAATTTTTAATAGATTGACCCCCAAAACTAACAGAAACGAACGCTTTCAGAAGATGCTTTTCCGTCCCAGCTAGGAATTAGAATAGCACAGTCTGAGATTCCCTCTGCTGAAGCGATAGAGAGGGAGGCCTTTTTCAAGAAAAACGCAAGCGAATTAGGGGATCCCGGATTCCCTTCTCATCGTGAAAACTCTGGTCTTGTTCTGAAGTGGATGATTGGTGTTCCAGTACCAGTTCTCGTGATATACAGGCCATCTTCAACAGCTACAGATTTATTTTGAGAATCATCCAGATCAAATGGTGCGTCCTTTGTTTTATAATATAAAACTGGGAAGTGGCCGTCGCCTCTACTATCCTCACCTCATTCCATTCCAGTGAAGCCCAACATACTTCTGACTCGCGTTCGAGTCTAGCATCGGAACATTCCCAGAGAAATCAATATTCTCTCTCAAACATCTAAAAAGGACAATATCATCTATACCTTTCGATAGTGGGATACATTGAGCTATTGCTCCAAAAGTCCTATTCCTACATTTTAGAAATCAGAAATCAACTCCTGACAATAACAGGCACAACTGCAATAATTACCTACACTACTACATTACTATAATTAATAAATATTTAACACTGGCCTCTACATGGCTAGCCCGGCGTTACCCGTGCCCGTAGTGTAAGGTATTAATCTGGTGTAAAATTTTCCGCAGATTTCAAATCCGTTGAAATTTGCAATAAGTCTTTGACGATTCCGATTTTACGAAATAGAAACTTAACAATCCCAGTCAAAATGTTTTTTTTTTATCTTTTGCTCTCCTTTGCTGAAATGGAAAGGGCAGGAAATGTAACATGGTTCCCACACCTTTATCCAAAAAAAATTCAAGGACTTTTAAGGACTTTTCAAAACCCAAAACAAATTTTTCAAGGACCTAAAATTTTTTATAACGACCTAAAACAAGGCATACACAAAAGTTGTCAATTAAAAAGAAAAATGTGAATACAAAAAAAGACAATTTTTTTAAAACTACTGATAGCCAAAAAAAGAAAGTTTATCATCAATTTTGGTAAAAATTTAGACTTTCTTTTTGTTTTTTTTGCTTTTTGTCTCAACTCAATGCTATCAGGCTACTTGCACACATATCAATTTCGGTTGTGCGATAAATTCTTTTAGTCGCACGAAGAAGAGTATGGGAGCTTGCACAGACGGTTCGATCTACATGACACAATCTCTATTTTCCTGTCGGCTTCTTTATTATCTAGTCTGAGTTTCTATCTTTGTGATCGTTAAAGATAGAGGGAAAATTTCAACGGATTTGAAATCTGCAGAAAATTTTCAACAACAGAAATCTTTAATGTAATTTTCTTAATTTTTTTTTTTCAGTTGTAACTTTTATATTTTTGCAATAAGAATTTGGCTTTATTTCTTTGGATGCGTGACAGGTTTCCAATGACATCCTGACTGCTAAAGCTACGGTTTCCTAAGAAAGCAGTGCTGTTATCTAGTGAACGTGATACATCATTATGTGGTGGACATAACAAGATGGCTGTCTTAACGTAGACCAGAGGTGTCAACTTAGACGGACAGAATACTGTGGAAAATGGACGATCTAGACATAGCATTACTAGTATATCTTGTAGTGTCAAAGCGGGAAACTTCGGTTTCATTCAGAATGATGCTCAAATGGCACACCTGCTTTGGAGGAAACTAGTCTGGACAAGTAGCAATGCAACACGAAATTACACTATTATGTACTAGTTTTTAAAAAAAATCAAGTACTTTCAAGGACTTTTCACCAAGTTTCCTAATTTTCAAGGACTTTCAAGGGCCCCTAGTTAGGAAAAACAAATTCAAGGACTTTTAAGGACTTTTCAAGGACCGTGGGAACCCTGTGTAATCTGTTTTTATTTTTATTTTAACGCGAAGGGCAGAAAACGTAATCTGTTTATTTTTTGAAATCAATAGTTCATGTGAAGTCATAATCTCTTGTGAAAATATAAAAGAAAATCAAGCGTAAAAGGTATCTATCTGGTGTAAAATTTTCCGCAGATTTCAAATCCGTTAAAATTTTTATTCTACCTTTAACGATCACTGAGATAAAAAAAAAAGCACTGAAGAACGCCAGTGACAACTTTATTAATACCTTTTACTTCGCTGAAATCCGTTTCGCTGGAAATCAAAATGAATGAATCCAGAAAGAAACGAAGGTCATTCGAATATGTTCTATCCCATTCTAGAGACGGGAGATGAAAAAACTTGGCATGGTTCCAAAGGCGAAAAGTCAAAATTTTGATGTTTCTTCATTACTCGGAAGTACGCGGAAAAAGGAAGAATGGTGAAAAAGAACTATTAAATTCATTTTAAAATGTTCTGGATAGAATTTTAAAATTCGCCTCGACCCTAAAATTGCAAAAAATTCGGACTACTTGTGTGCCAAATCTTATTACTGTAAGTGTCATAGATTCGTCAGGACTTTTTAAGTCCAAGAAAACAAACAAACAAACACTTCCTTTTATAATATTAGAGATTACAATAGGTATTTTAATTAGCGTCGCACTGAAGCAAAACGACTTGTTATTGACAGTCAAATCCAACGGAAATCCGAGGACACGCTATTTTGATCCACGGTCAGACGACGAGGTAACAACTGAGCTGGGAACCCACTCTCCAAACTTCTACACCACGTTTACGTGAGGATATTTGTGACTACGACAAATTTAACGTGAACCAGTGCATTTTGTACACGATGGTCTATCGTTCGGACCAGTGTGACGTTAGTTAAAAAAATCGTACACTACCTTATACTAATGGACCGGACAGCAAGATGTGATGGTATAAGGGAAACAATACATGATTTAATAGGGGGATGGTCCCCACGTTCTGCAATTACACTAGCAACCCTTCTGGGCATACTTTAAACAAGGTTTCGATATACAGTTATTGGTATTTGTGTCCATACCTGCTGCGAGAATGTCGCCAGCTCAGCTGTAGATTTCGGATGTGGTTAACCGGTACGTAAGCGTCGCTCTAACTCGTCCCACAAATATTCTATGGGGTTTAGGTTGGGAATCTGAGCAGGCTAGGGAAGACGTTTTACATCCATGTCTCTATACTACTGCTTGACAGAGGCTGCAACATGACACGAAGCGTTGTCGTCCTGGAAGTAACATTCGTCCATTCCATAAAATTGTCAGAACGTAGGAAGATGCTGATAGTCCAAAATGTTCATGTAGGCGTCGGCGTTCAACTGTCCAGGAACAACATGCAAAAGTCCCAGGCCATAGCACGAAAACCACCCACAAACAAGTATTCGGATTTAATGCAAATTCGCTGGCGTCCGGTTCATTATTGTAGGGTAGTGTTTTAATTATTGGGAAGAAAAGTCCATAGGGAATCAGAAAAGTCCATCGGGAATCACAAATGTTCAAATTGACTCATGCTAAACTATGGAGATTGAAAATAAAGCGTAAGAAATCCTTTTTTTTTAATACAAAGACCGACTGACGTGTTATATGATCGTGGTTATGTCCCTGTACACAACCGCCATTTTCGAAATTTTGCATTCGAAATTTTGCGCTAAAAATACCAAACTATTCCTTATGCTGGTATTTTTAGCCTGAATTAATCGAAGCACACGTGCGAAAATAAAGCATCAGAAAGAATAAATAAACCCAAATGTGGTCTTTAGACTATCAGTTTTAGATAAGCATCTGGGGAATGCCACGTACAAACTGATAAAAGTTTTTCGTATTGGTTTTTGACTAGGAACCGCATGGAATGATTATTGTGCGGTCAATTCAAACTGTATAAGCTAGTTTGAAAAGTAGGTCAATAGAGATAAATCACTTATCACCACATACTTATCAATTTGATTAAATTTAGTAAAATTGCTCTAAAAACAGTTTTTTATAAATTGTTTTTAGTTTAAGAAACAATTTTTCCTAATAAAATTTGTTTTTACCGCCGTCTGGTTCGCTTAATCGGATCTGTAGCTGTAAATCTTATAGGAAGCAACGTACTATCACTAAGCCAGTGGTCGGAAAACCGCGACTATTTAGCTACTTGAGTGCGACTCTGCAACGAATCCACTTCGACAGTACTGGCAGTAAATTTTCCACCGGTGATACGAGCAAGAAAGCAATCGAGGAACTTTAGAAGAGTTGAGAAAAATCAAGTACTGTATTTAATTATTGGGTGTAATCTTCCAATAATGTTAATATTGCAAGCTTTATTGTTAGTCAAGAGATTGCTAAGAAAGGCAAACCATACACAGACAGTGAATACATTAAAAATTGTTTTATAAATGCATCCGAAGAGCTATATTCCGAGATTTTAAGATCAAGGCAGAAATTCTTTAAAAAAATTAGTACCACTGTTTGCTAAAGCAGTAAAAGAACTGTCAAAATGTCTTCGAATATAGCCAATCAGCAAATCGAAGATCTTAAATTTGTTTCAGTTTTATTAATATCTGTTGAGACGAATCTTGTGACATAAATGACGCAGCGAAAGCTTCACGTTTTGTTCGTCTTCGGGTCCTAAAGAAGAACTTATAATTATTGCCACTGAAAGTCAAACACGTGGCGAGGATATTACAAGTTCTGTCATTGAATGCCCATGGAGAAACATATTCCACTCAATAAAATTGTTTCAACTTCAACAGATGAAGCAAAAAGGATGACCGGAGTGAGAAAAGGTTTTTGCTTTTATTTTGAAGTAAAATATTAATCACGAGATACTTGTTTACGGTTTTATCATTCATCATGAAGCGTTTTGTGCGCCGACATTTCCATTTCCAGAAGAAATTTGTAACGTTATGGAATTGGTGATCAAGATTGTCAACACAATTGTAGCTAAAGTTATTTATCATTGCCAGTTTAAAGAATTTTTAGTTGAATTGGAGAGTGAATAGGGGTACCAGGGAGGGGGGGGGGCATAACCAAAAGAGAGGCTTGGCTCACCCTTGATTTTTTTAAATTTAAAATTGTTTTACCCTTTTTTCACTATAGGGCAGTTCACTAAAATGCTCAGACATTCATCTTATTTTAATGCATCTAGCTCAAATAAATGTGGAAATATTTAAAATAAATTATTTTTCTGCCTAAAAAGTAAGTATGTTATATATATTTTGTAAGATGTTCTCAGATAAACCAATTAAAATTAAAATAAACTAATAAGAGTTCGCAGATTCTAACATAGTAAGCTTTGATTACAGCCTTAGAGTTTGTACAATAATTTAGACCTAAAATCACCATGTGTTATTCTTTTCAAAATGACCACTTGGGGAGGCTTGACCCATTCCATAGAAGGGAGGGTTGACCAGTGTGTCAAGGCACCCTTAGTTAAATATTTTTGAAAATGTTTTGATTATTTAAGCTTCTAAATTAGAATCTTATTTAAATTAAACTTCTTTTGATCCCAGAAATTCCCATTAAAATCAATATACGGTACATGATACATTTTTAGCAATTAGGTCTGTTTTGTTTGCATTCTTAAGAAATACACTGAAAGAAAAATTGGGGGTCCACTCCAACAAAATTTCTGTTTACACTCCTGATCTGCACCACTGATTACAATATTAATTATATAAAACTGAAAGTTATTTCTTTTCCTCAGATGCCTTTTTTCCATAAACCAAGAGGAAAAGCTCATAAGAAACATTCCATAGAAGTTATGGAGGCAGCCGTAAAGAAAGTTTCTGATGAGGGTTTTAATATTCGTAGCACAGCAAAAGATTATGACATTGATTGGAAAACTGAAGATATATGTAAAAATATATAAATTGAATAAAAATAAGGAAGACGCGCGGATATGCAGTCTAATTAGAACTGGGTAAATTTTTACTGATGAGGAAGAAAGACACTTGAAAGAATATTTATTAACTCCAAAACTACTTGACAGTTTGTATATCAGTTTAGAATTGCTAACAATAAAAAAATTCCCAAGAAATGGGTTCACGATAAAATAGCTTCGTATGATTGGTTACGTGGTTTCATGCACAGGCATAAGGAGTTATAACTGAGTATTTCTGAAAGTAAAGATTTGAGTATATCAACTGCATTCAATAAATACACAGCAGGCGAGTTCCTAATAATGAAACTGGAATCACCACTATACACAAACGAAAGAAAGTAGTAGCTGGCAAAGGTGAAAAACAAGTTTCGAAAGTAACGTCTGGTGAAAGGGGTAGTTATCCTGAATATGAAGATTCATCTGCTGTTTTTCAAACAGATGTGACAAAACTCCATGTATTATATCTTCTGGTGACACTGAAAGAATTGTAATGAAAATGCAGTTTGATTTTATTTTCATACAATTCATAACACTGAGGTAAACATATAATTTAAAATGCGGTATTACATATAAATGTTGTATATTTTAATGTTTTCAAACGGAATAAAACATTTAACATCATTAAGAGGGATTTTCAGCACTTTATTGCATGGGCAATTTTTATTATTGCTTTTAACATAATGCTATAATGTACTGCTAATAGTGTTACAATACATGTATTAAAACAATTTCAGAAAGTTAAACTATCATATTAAAAGTTGTATATCTTAGTGTTTACATAACTAGTAAAAAATATATTTAATATTCCATTATAAAATTAAACATTCTTGCCTGGGTCAATCCTGTATACCATAGGTCAAGCCTCCCTGATATAGGAAGGCCGGACAATCTCAAATAGTTTAAAATACGTTAAATACCTGTTTAACTTACCTTACTCCAGTGCGACATTTGTTTAAATACCTACCTACTTCAAACAAGTTACAAGCAAATAAGTGTCAATAAGTAATGAAATAACCCTCAAAATAGCAGTTATATAAGTAAAAATAAGTATCCCTGTTTTATAAATATGATGAATCTGTGACCTAAATCAATAATAAATGTCAACATTAGCCGAACCAAGTCCACTCCCGCATCGCCAATAGCTCTTCGTATTGTTCCAGTTCGACGTTTATTAACTACCTTCCTCGCTGTTTCAGTGTAATTTGGCGTTTTTTGATTGTGTCCGTGCTGCAATTGTGTTCGAGTAACATGCCAAGTTAAGTTACGAAAGAGATTACCAAAACACATAACGCCCTTTGCTTTTAGGTTTACAGAAAAATCTTGTCCGAGTCGTGTGTTTGGAGGTCGAGCAGAACATTTATCTGTACATTTATTTGCCATACACTGTTTGTGTGTAACATACTTCGTGGCGTGTGTTGTGAAACACGAGATGCTTTCGTAATCGCTCGCAAACAGCTAAAAAGTTTCTGCGAGAAAGGTTTTCACACTATAATCATGCAAACAATCTGCGATTTCCTGCTGTCCAAATTCTATTGCAGGTAGGTATTGCAATTAATGTCGCACGTACACAACATACGATTTATATAAATTATATACGTTTGGGGAAAATAACATAACGAAAAGAAAGATGTAGAAGACCAAAGGAAAGGTGGTGTGGCTTAAAATCGAATGGCTAAGGTTGGAGATCTCTGAACCTTTTTGCGTGAAATACAAATATACAAAACAGTGCGGCATACCCTTTGTGATATAATAAAATATTACATCGAGTCCAAAGTTTGCGCATCAGAAAGTTGCATGTTCAAATCAATTTAATTAAATAATTCCAGTTCTCTCTCTATTTTTAACATTATTTTATTAACAATGACAGGACGGTAACACAATGACAAAAACAAAGAAAATGGGCAGGTCCATTGCAGATTGGTCTTCTTTGGACCACATCCCAATCAACCGGTCTGGTGTTTACGGTGTCTAGCCTGAGGATTGGAAGATTCCTGGTTCGAATCCGGGTCAGTGGGTGAAGGTTTGTAAGCGTATGGTGTAGAGGCGAATGGTGCACTTTAAATCTGTCGTGGCCGAAAGTCCTCACGTTGGGTTGGTGTGGAAGTTTGGAGAGTCGGGTGCTAGCTCAGGTGTTGCCTCGTCATCTGACCACGGTCCCAAATTACGTGGTATTGTCCTCGCATCTTTTCCTTAGAGGATTGATCCCGGACCGTCGTTAATTGCCAGTTATGTATGCTCTAGTACGACGTTAATTAAAAATACATTACCTTACCCAAATCAATCGAGCGAATTCCCCATCGGGTAGGGAAGATGCGCGTTTCAAAATCCCTTTCGTAGGGATTATTACAATATCTGTGGTTAAGTTGCCACACCCTTTAATCTGCTGGGTCTGCAGAAAAGATCATCGCCACATCGAACATCTTGAGCACTTTAGATATGTTGTACCTAAACGGAAACTGGAAAGTGTGGAAAAAAGAAAAACGACCTTCTCGAACTCATGGCTTATGCCCCCACATGCACCATGACTCTTTAAAAATCCTTAAATCATCCCTAGAGCTGCTAATGGGGTCCACGTAAGTCAAGAGAAGGGCGAGTGTGAGGAGTTTTAAAGTTTTATTTTATGGAATATCAGTTCAGACTACCTATTTTCAAATAATTATTTTGTTAAAACAATTTGGAATAAAATCTAGTTGAAAGTTGTGAGTTGTCATTAAAAGAAATAACACATTTCTCACTATGGTAGTGGGTGGTATAAGTGACCTAGCCAACAGCCCTAGCCTAGTCATGTCTGTCATTTTACAAACACCAAACTGCCTAACAGTGTCCCAACCCACATTTTATTATTACTTTTTCTTTAAATACGCATATTCAAATCTTCTAAAATTACAAACCAATTTATTGTCAATCACTGAAAAACAAATTTTAGAATTTAAAATCCTATTGTTGGTATATAAAAATACACTACCCTACAATAATGGCAATTTGTTTGGGGGTGTTTTTCGTGGGATGGCCTGGGACCTTTACATGTTGTTCCTGATCATTTGAACGCCGACGCCTACATGAACATTTTGGACAGTCAGGTTCTTCCTACGCTCTGGTAATTTTTTGGAATGAAGTAATGTTAGTTCAAGGACGAGAATGCTCCATCTCCTGTTGCAGCCTCTGTCAAGCAGTGGTATCAAGATATGGATGTAAAACGTCTTCCGTGGCCTGCTCAGAGTCCCGACCTAAACCCCATAGAACATTTGTGGGACGAGTTAGAGCGACTCTTACGTACCATTAAACACGTCCGAAATCCACAGCTGAGCTGGCGACATTCTTGAAACAGGAATGGACACAAATACCCATAGATGCGATGTTGTTGAAAGCATGAAAAGAAGGGTTGCTAGTGTAATTGCAGCACGTGGGGACCACCCCCCTATTAAAGCATGTATTCTTTCCCTTATACCATCACATTCCATTATTGTAGGGTAGTGTATTTAAAAAGTGATGGGGGCCAATAAAATCGCATTTATCCATTTATCTCCATAGGGTATTAACCAGGGTCAGATGACGAGGTCACATCTGAGCTGAAACCTTACTCTCCTCTAAATTGCCACACCAAATTTACAGCTTGAAGACATTCCAGGCCACAATAGATTTAACGTGCTTTCATACAAGACGGTCTTTCCTTGGATCTGATTTCCCCTCCTGTTGATTATCCGTTACTTTACCTAACGGGTTACCGCTACCCTTTTGACGGACTGGTATCAATTCCGAAGGGAATGATCCGTGAACAGCACATCGTAATTCTGAACAATTGTCAGATCATGTCTACTTCTGAGCTGGCACACAACTCTCCAGAAAAAACAATCCCACAATCGCGCCAATTTTTAAGTAATTTTAATTAACATCGCACTGGAGGAAGACAACGACTTTTGGCTACGGTCCGGGCTCAGAGAAAGATCAGAAGACAACATCATTTAGTTTTGAGCCCCGGTCGGATGACGAGCACATCACGCCAACGTGAGGGAATTTTAAGCCGTGACATATTTAACATGCACCATCCCCCCTTTGTAGGACCGAGTTGCGAGCGCGCATTTCCGAAATATTCGTGGTATGGTATTTTAATTAACGTCGTACTGGAGCAACATAACGGGCTATTGACGACGGTCTGAGATCAACTCCCGAAGGAGATATTCGTGGAAAACAAATTGTAATTTGAAAATGTGGTCTGATAACGAGGTCAAAACCTGAGCCTTATTTTAGCACACAACTTGGCCAATTACGTTACACCGACCCTCGTTACCCATGGCAACTAAATGCTGACTTTTTTGGCAGAAAACAAACAACTGTCCTCCCAAATATTAGTAAACGTTTGTCATTATCTTTCTTAATTATGTCGCTATTTAGTAGTATTTATTGGGTAAATTAGTTAGAAGGTAAAGAGAGTGTTATTCATACAACGCCATTCTTATAATTGAGGATAAATTACTCTATCGGTTATTATGTACTGATTCATGAAGCAGGAAATCACGAGTTTCTGAATCATTTGCCACAGATATCATGAGCCCCAGATTTGTATCTCATTACCTTCCATTAACGCATTTTCTATAACGGTAATTGGTAATTTTTCGTTAACGTCGTACTAGAGCAACACAACGGGCTATTGACGACGGTCCAGGATCAGTCCCTGAAGGACAACACCTCGTAATTTTGAACCACGGTCAGATGATGAAGCAACACCTGAGCTGGCACCCCACTCTCCAAACTATCACGCCAACCCAACGTGAGTACTTTCGGCCACGACAGATTTAATGTACACTAGCCGCCTCTACACCATACGCTTACAAACATCCATGCCCGGACCCGGATTCGTATACCGTTTGGTCGGCTTCTACAACGGTAACTTAATTATTTAAAAACAAGCTTTTTACGAAGATCACTGTACCCTATAGGACGAGTAACAGATGCGAGTTCGAATCCAACAAAAAAAAAACGTCGTGTACAAAGGGGGCTGGCGCAGGTTAAATCTGACGTGGCCCACAAATATCCTTACGTTGTCGTGGTGTGGAAGTTTGGAGAGTGGAGTGCCAGCTCAGGCGTAAGCTCGTTATCTTTGTAATAATGACAGGATGTTAAGCTGGATTATTTTACGATTTGAAGCTATATTTGAAGAACTTATTATGTATCACACACCGGCAAGAAAAGTGACACAAATCAAAGTTACAGAATTGTAAAAACATGAACTTAAAGGATGCCGTAAAACGTATATTTAAATAGAAAAAGTTTTTTTTTAAATTTAGGTAAGTATTTATGGTGGTAATTTTTATAATATTCTATAGAATAGTAATATAACACTTTGGGATACCTTATACATACATTATCATACATACATATACATACATTATCAATGACATAACATCAAAATTTTTATTTTTTGATTTGTGTCACTTTCTTGCTAGGGTGCGATGTGTTGTTTCAAACCGGTTTGTAGCACAATTTCATATATTGAAATACTCATTGTTAACCTGAAAATAATATTCTTACTCATACTATAATATTCTTATTACCGAGGTGCAATATGTTAAAAGTTTATTAAAAACAATGATTAAAAAAAAAAAAAAAAAAACTTTCGAAATAATCGTCTAATTGATTTACATTTTTAAAAAGGTAATAGGTTACCCTTGTAGGTTTGTGTTGAAGACATTCATTTTGAATCTTTCTATTATTATTAATTATTTTATTATTAGCGTACGACAAAATGTAATTTTCAAGAAAAAATTTATTCGCCTTCGAACATTTAGTGATAAATATCTTATCAAATTAATTTGTCATCCTTCCTTAAAGATGGCGAAAAACGATATTGCGCATGCCTGATGCAAAAGTGTCCAAGAAAAACGGTGACAACGCTTTGAGCTCGTAACTGCAATATTTTTCCTGTTGGGGTGTTTTTTTGCTCTTATATTGTATCGGGTGTTGATTTCCATCATCGGTTTTCACTAACAATACAGTTCCAAATCGGAGCCTGCTTGCATCAGTATGCAATTCCAGAGGTACTCCCTGTTTAAAAATGTGCAAAACAGGTCTTAGAGACAAAATGTCCTTCAATTTGTTAAATGATTCTAATTGTTTTACACCAATCGTGAATACATTTTCTTTTCGTAGCAAGTAGCTTAATATGGCTTAGCGATTATTGTTGGATACATTTACGTAAATATCCTTTCAGTCCATCACGTTGGGTTGGCGTGGAAGTTTGGAGAGTGGGGTGCCAGCTCAGGTGTTACTTCGTCATCTGACCGTGGTTCAAAATTACGAGGTGTTGTCCTCGGATCTTTCCCTTAAGGGACTGATCCCGGACCGTCGTCAATAGCCCGTTGTGTTGCTCTAGTACGACGTTAACTAAAAATTACCATTACCATTACCATTACCTTTCAGTCCTAGAAATGATTGCACTTGTTTTACCGATTTAGGGATTGGAAAATTTTTTACAGCCAAAGTTTTATTTGGGGAAGGTTGAATTGTACCATTTTCAATTACATATACGAGGAATTCTATCTTTCTTTTTAAGAATTTGGCACTTTTTGAAATTTAGTTCTAGACCATTGTCTGTGGCGACTTTTAAAACGCGTTTCAGTTTCTCTAAGCCTTCTGCTTTGACCTGTGAAAGAATACTAATATCGTCTAAGTAAACTACAACAGTGTTGTCATGAATTAGTTCTCTGAAGACATTATTCAAGAATCGAATTTATACATTTGGAGATGTATATAGACCAAATGGAGCTTTTACAGATTCATACTGCCCGTTATGAGTAATAAACTCGTATATATTTTTTAAAAGCCCGTTATATCTCTTACTAGCCACTGTGTGGCTAGCCCGGCGTTGTCCGTGCAAACCAACACCACGGGAAACGCCTTGATATAAGGTGTACTGGTGTAAAATTTTCCGCATATTTCAAATCCGTTGAAGATATATTCAATTTAAAACTATTTATTTAAAGAAAATCATATTTTTAAGTAACAATCTGAACTGAAATTTTCCGCAGATTTCTAATCCGTTGAAATTTTTACTCAAAATTTAACGGTCTAAGAGATAGAAAAAAGAACTAAGTGACTCCAGTTAAGATTTATCGTCTGGCTGGAAAAAAATTCGTCCGCGCAAAATCAAAGCAGAGTGGAAAAAAATTATTTTCTCCGCGTACAAAATGAAAGCGGAAACGTAAAAAATAATTTTCTGACCGTTCTCCGAAGCGACGAAAAAAACTTTGCATGGTTCCAAGGTCACGTTGGTAGAAAAGTCAAGATTGGAGTTATTCTTCTTTCGTCCGGACAAAGAAGCAGGTAGAGAATAAAACTATTAAATTCATTTAAAAATCTTCTAGATTGAATTTTAAAATTCGCCGCTACCCAAAAATTGCAAAAACTTCGGACTACCTGTGTGCCAAATCTCATTGCTGTAAGTGCCATAGAATCGTCAGGATTTTGCGGCCCCAAACAGACAAACACTTCCTTTTATAATATTAGAGAAGACAAATGCGGTATTTACTGCTAGCCTTTTCGATTTCCACATGGAAGAATCCATTTTTTAGATCAAGTGAAGTATAAACATTCGATGTTTCCAATTTATCTAGAACGTCTTATATTAAAGGGAGAGGGTATTTATCTTTAATGACCTTTTTATTTAGTTTTCTGTAGTCAATACAGAGCCGATGCGAGCCGTATTTCTTTTTACTCAGCACAACATAAGCTCATTTTTACTCAGCACATGTTTTGCATAATTCCTTCCGATAGCCAAAATTGAACTTGATCGTTAATAATAGTTTGCTATGGGGGGCAAAGTCAAAACGCCGTGGTCGTTCCGTTATTGGATTTTCATCATTCAGAACTATTCTCACTTTGAAATCTGTCGTAATTCTGAATAAGTGATACCACTTCCTGTCTAGATCTATTTCGTTCAAATGGATTGCATCGCTGTCACGAAATCAAAATTATTTCTCAACGTCCGAGTTGTGGAGTTCGGAGTTGTAACATGCTCGCAGCTGGAATCGTATTAGGGGGGGGGGGGCAATGACATCAAACACAGATGATATTCTTTTTTGAATGCATGGAGGATTGGGGTTTCATTTAACGGGAGTGTGATCGGATTTTATTTCTACATAGCTTACATGAAATGTATTTTTCATACCCCTAATTTCGACACCATTCTCATTTATGGAAATATTCAATTTGTTGAGAACATCAGTTCCGATAATAGTTTCAGAACACAGTTTTTTTTTGCACATAAATATCACTTTCGACAGAACAATTATCAAAAGACATCTTATTATGAAAAAATCCTAGCGGACAAATATTTTCACTTCCAATTCCTGTCAAAGATACATTATTAAAGGATAATTTTGGAGACCCAATTTTAATATAACATTCATAGCTGATCATGGATAATTCTGATCCAGTATCTAATAGAGCATTTATTTTAAAATCTTAAATTACCACAGTTGTTTCGATTTTACTTGTACGATTATTAGTACTAGTAATATTAGAGCTTTGATTACATCTGTTTGGTCACAAAAACCAGAAACATGTCCGAACTTAAAACATTTTGAGCATTTCGGACCTTCTTATTTAAACATTAAGAGGCCTTGTGCCCATATAAATTACAGTTAAAACAACGTATTTTTGCTCTATTTTCGTGTTTAATACCATAATTGTACTTACATTTTGAATTGTAAACCTTTGGTTGAGCACGAACGATTGATACTGCTTTTTCATGATTCTTGATAAATGGGTTCTTGTTGATATTTTCATACGTCCTTCGGTTTGTTTCTTTTTTGAAATTACGATTTAACGAAATTACCATCTAATTTACCATCTAAATTACCATCCTCAATATTTTTAATTTTGGGCAGCTCATCTATAAAGTGTTCACGTACTTCAGAGGGTATTTTCTGTTTCAGTTGGTCTGAAACCAAATATTTTAAATCTTCGAAAGTTCTGACGTTTAATCCGGATGTCCATTCATCGAAATAATTTTCCAGTTCAAATGCAAAATCGCGCCAAGAGACAGACGGTTCTTTTTTATGGGCAACAAATTTTTGGCGGAATCGTTCAGGGCTTAACTTGAAACGTTTTAGGAGCAATGTTTTAACATGACTGTATTCGTTAGCATCTGGATCAGGTTCTCTGGCGACAATATTGACAATTTCCTATGGAAGTAAATGTGTGACCCAATATTCCTTGAGAATTTCAATACGACTTATCTGTCTTTCAAACAATGACAGATAGACACTAATATCACTACCCATATCATAACGAGGCATTAATTTTAATAAGTTTTGCGTTTTCGGGACTGTTGAAGAAACAGGACTGTCAGTCTTTATTTTCGCTTCTAGTTCTAATTTTCTTAATTCAAATTCTCGACTTTCTGTCTCTTTCCGTTCGGCAGAGATGACTTCTAAGCGAATTTTTGCAAAACTTTCATCGTACTCATCATCTTTAGTAATTAGTTTTACTATCTCAGGGATTTTAGCACCAGGTTGTACAGTTGATCCTAATTCATCGGTGCGATTTAGGAGATCAATCTTTCGTGCTCTTTGTAAGAATGTCATTTTCAAAAATTGTACCCACAAGATTGCTGTCCGGAAGATCAACGTTCTAGGCGATATCCACCGTATCCACGTTTTTTTTTTGCTGTCCGGAAGATCAATGTTCCAGGCGATATCTATTGCATCCACGATTTTACGATCACTGTCCAGGAGTTCAATCCACAGAAGAATCACGCAAAATCGCACAGTTCCACAGAAGTTGGAGCACACAGAAGTTAAAGAGTTCGGTTCACGTATAGTTCAAAACACCTATTTCACACCGGAATGTCCGTGCATCCCGGTCGAACCCCAATTTGTAATAATTGGGTTCGCACACAGATTCGGTAAACTTAATGTTTTTTATTAACAAGGTGAATCTGATGAATTATATACAGGTGTTCTGATGACGAGTACAAAGTAACAATGCCCGTCTGGCATTTCTTAGTCACAAACAGTTATAACGGTGAGCACGTATGGTTCATTCCATTCTGGTCGGAACATCATAGGAACGTCTTTCCTGTTTTGAGTCCAACTCAGTGGTGCCAGATTTTAAGAACAAAGTACCTCTATTTTGCAAGGGTAAACCTCTAGAAAACCTCTGAGTTAGAGATCTGGGATACATCGACAATACTTTAAACGACGCCGATGTATATCGATATTTTTTATATGTGCCATGTACTAAGCACACACATGGCATTTATTTACAAGCGCATTGTGCTTAGTCTATTTCTACTGTTGCGTGCTGCTGAATTAAGATTCATATGTGTATGCTCTATTTTTTCTTCCAACTTTAATAAGTTTTTGATAAAGATGAAAAAAAAGTCTAACGACCTTTTTTTCAATATTAGTCTCCCGTCTATGCAGTCCTCATCTTAATAACATACACACGTTTTATGCAAAATGCGTTATTTAATTAATAATTATTTACTGTTGTGTGCATTATTATTACTATCTTTGTTCAATTGTGCAGTGCATATTCATACATTTATTGAATGCTGAAAAGAATGCCACCAGATCCAGCAAATATCTCCCATATTTCATCTTCACTTCTTTCAAGCTCGGTTTCCTCTTTGGGCTTTGTGCCATACATTGCATATGAATTAAATTTCCTCAGCATTTCTTTTCAACGATTTAAGTCTACACAGCTTTCACCTCTAAATTTTAGTCCATACTTAACCATCATGATTGACTCAGTTGTCTTCAGCTGTAGCGAGTTTCTGAGTTTGGTTTTTACATTACTCAGTTGAAAAAATATTCTCTCGACAGTTGCATTAGATGGCAATTGGTAATTTTTGTTAACGTCGTATTAGAGCAACACAACGGGCTATTGACGACGGTCCGGGATAAGTCCCTTAAGGGAAAGAAGCAACACCTGAGCTGACACCCCACTCTCCAAACTTCCACGCCAACCCAACGTGAGGACTTTCGGCCACGACAGATTTAAGGTGCACCAGCCGTCTCTACACCATACGCTTACAAACATCCATGCCTGGACCCAGATTCGAACCAGGAATATTCCGACCTAGAGTCTAACACCTTAACCACTATACCGGTTGGTCGGCCAGTTGCATTAGAAAATGGTTAACTCATTAAGGTCAATGCAAGCTTACATGGCTGTGGAAACTGTTTTTCTCCAGCAGCATCTGTTAGTTTATCTATGGAGGGCCAGAATTTGACAGGGCTATTCTTGATAAATTCCTCGGCTGACACTTCTGAGATCAATGGTAACCGATTCCACTTACTCTGGTACCTATCCACATTTTTACACACAGCTACGAATTGTGCAGCAAGTGGAACAATGCTACATTTCACTTTTCTCACAGCATTATTGGGATGTAGTGTAGTGTAACGTAGTGGGCCGAGTGGAGTGCCTTTCTACTAAATTAAACAGCCTAGTTTAAAAATTAGTTGCATTTTATTTTGCAAAGAGTTATATTTACACTTTGTACACAAGAGATTTAAATCCTTATGACATGGGTGGTGTGAAACCGGAAAAAAACTCAACAGCCGCGACCTCATCAACGAGCACCGCAAAACAAAAACCTCCGCTTCCCTCGAGTTCTGCAACGTATATCCTTTGTCGGCAGACCCCTCATTCCGCCAGCCACAAATCACTGGCACCCCAAAACAAACGGGACAGCTGTTGCGACATTCATCAGCAGGGCTCGGGCATATGTTTCAGGAATTCGGAATCAAAGGTCAGTGGCGGTGGCGGCGACGTCACAGTAGACAAATGAAGGAGCACACCAATATTATCTTGTAACCTACTACATACTTCTTTGGCTAGTTGAACAAAGAATTTTTTACAGCAACGATCAATAGCGACGACATTCAACTGTTCAGTTGATAATGTTTATACTGTGACGCCATGTTCATTCATTCAATCGATTGGCATTCGTTTCGTGTGGATTTCGTAAAACCTACCTTGATTCTGTAAATCTTCTTGACATTTGTGCAACACGGAGTAGAAATGGTCACTGCGTAAAACACTGAACCTAGGTTTAATCTCTGTAAATCATAATCACTTCTGAAAAACCAGCAAGTCAGTGTTGCCACCTCAAAACATCAAAAATCCTCTAGGCTAGTTTACAAATGGCGTATTATAACTATACTTCAGACCTCAACATAAACATTTGTTCTTTTTTTCAAACCTCTGTTTTTATCTCCGAGCATTTTGTACCTCTGTTTTTACCTCTGAAACGAATTGAAACCGCTAGATCTAAAGGTAAAACCTCTGAACTGGCACCCCTGGTCCAACTTCCTTCTCTCTTCGTCTCCTTTTGCTGCTCGCGCAGCTCACAGGAGATAGAGGGAGCTGGTGATGAGAAGAGGGGGAGGTTTGCAGTTTCACCCCTACATAACCATAGTATCTTCTCTCTTTTTATAACTATTGTCTCTCTTTTATCATAGTCTCTTCTCTTTCTTTCTTGTAACAATAATCTCTTCTCGATATGTTTTATTTTCAATCTCTCCCCTTTCTCACTCTTCTATCTATAGTCACATCACTACATGTTCTATTTTTCTATATATCTCCCCTTCTCTCTTTCTCTCTTATAGCTATAGTATCTTCTCTATACTGGGTGGTCCCGAATTCATGGTACAAACTTTAATGGTAGGTACAGGACATTGTAACAATGATTTATTGTATAGGAATGTATAGTCGCAAGTGACGCGGTGAGGCGTAAACAGGGGAAATAAAAGGAAAGAGAAATGGAGTGATCGGTTGGTATCATTGCCGGTAGAGGGCAGTAGATGTCTAGCCGCTGTTGAACATGATGCATCGCAGTAGGGAAAAGCGCCATTCACAATTGTGCTGCCGTAGACGATGGGTGACTTTACGTATGCAGAAAAAGCAGACATGCATTACATGTACGGCCGTGCAAATGGTAACGGCAGAGCTGCGTTACGAATGTATCGCGCGGAGTATCCTGATCGACGAATGCCGGATCATAGAATTTTTCAACGGTTACATCGTCAACTTTGTGAAACAGGTGCGTTCGACGTCAACAGACATGGCGCTGGTCGAGTAAGAGCTGTACGCACTCCAAGGCTGGAAGAAAGCATCTTGAACATTGTGGCTGATAGACCCGAGTCAAGCACAAGAACTGTTGCGCGTGACGTAGGTGTGAGTCATCAGACTGTATGCAGAGTGTTAAACGAAAATCGCTTACACCCCTTCCATTTTCAGAAAGTACAAGCATTGAATCCGGCAGATTATCCTCGCCGCGTGAACTTCTGCCTGTGGGTGATGCAGCAATGTGCGTTGCAGCCGGATTTCGTAGATTATGTGCTATTTACAGATGAAGCGACATTTTCACGCGAGGGTGTCTTTAATGCGCACAATTCCCATGTGTGGGCAACCGATAATCCACATGCAACGCGTCGACATGCGTTTCAACAACGTTTCAGTATTAATGTGTGGGCTGGTATTGTGAACGACTTTTTGATTGGCCCATACTTACTACCCACGCGGCTCACTGGCGGAAGCTATCTTATTTTTCTGAAAGAAGTGTTACCACAACTGCTGCATGATGTTCCGATCGCCATTCGTAACCGCATGTGGTTTCAGCACGATGGGGCGCCAGCACACTTCAGCATTGATGTACGGAATTACCTGAATGCCACGTTTGGTACTCGATGGATTGGGCGTGGTGGACCAGTCCCTTGGCCACCCCGATCTCCCGATTTATCGAGCCTCGATTACTTTTTATGGGGACATCTAAAGCATCTTGTTTATGAGACTCCAGTTGACTCAGATGAGGATCTCGTCGCTCGCTTATCTGTAGCTGCTGCAGGTGTGCGTGAAATACCAGGCATCTTTGAACGTGTACGCCAATCGCTCCACCGACGCTGTCAAGCATGTATCGATACTGGTGGACGCAATTTTGAACAATTACTGTAAACATGACACTTGTCAACAACGCTTTCAATAAAATCTTTGTTTTTCCTTTCGGCCGTTATTTCCCCTGTTTTCGCCTCACCGCGTCACTTGCGACTATACATTCCTATACAATAAATCATTGTTACAATGTCCTGTACCTACCATTAAAGTTTGTACCATGAATTCGGGACCACCCTGTATAGAAATACATTTAAAAGATATTCCGGAAGTGTACGTTACAACTCTTCCCCCCTTAGAATAACTTTTTACCCTGTAAAAAGTTACCATAACTTTTCAAAAAAAACTAAATTCTACAAAATTTTATACAAATATTTACAAACATATACACAACTGCCAAGTTACCTACAAAACTATAAAATTAAGCTCAAAGGACATTTTGGTAACGTAGAACAGTCGGCTAAGGCTGTCAGCATTCTGGTGTTTTCTACCCTGACGACGGATTACCTCATAGTTCCAGGGCTGCAATGCAAGAGCCCATCTCATGAGACGTGGATTTACCCCAGAGTTCTTTTTTAACCATACTAGAGGATTATGATCAGTTTGGATAAAGAACCTGGTAGGTCCATCCAGGTAGCATCGTAGCTTCTTGACAGCAAACACAATAGCGGCACATTCCTTTTCGGCTTTCAAGATCTGCGAATGTCGGACCGACATTCGATATGGCTTCGCACAGAGGGGCTTTATTTCAGAAAGTTCGATATCAAACTGGATACGATCTGTGAGGCCAGGCACGTTTGAGAAACAATTGGAATATTTACATATAATACAACTGAGCTGATCAATCTGGTCGTCATCCAGTCTTCCTTTCACTTCACTGTTTCTCAATATCTCCTCGAGATCAAAAATATTGGGATTGTTTTCCACGGGCGGGAATTCTTCTTCCAACTCTGATTCTTCATCCTCACAAGTAGTGACCAGATTTATGAATTCAGGCCTCTGGTAATAAGGTTTTAAAAGATTTACATGGTAGATTTGTGACGAATTTTTCCGGTTAGGCAGGGCAACAAAGTAGTTCGTCTCCGAAATCTTGCTTTCAATGGTCCCAGGACCATTAAATTGAACCGCTAACTTATTTACAGGTGAGGGTGCCAGTACCAGTACTTTATCTCCAACATTGAATTCACGTTTCACGGTATTTTTGTCGTACCATTTTTTTCTTTTCTTGGCAGCTTCCTCCATATTTTCAATGGCTAGGCAGCGACATTTTTCCAATCTTCTGAGAAGATTGAGGATATATTCAACAACTGAAGAATTTCCTTCTTCCGGCTGTAACCAGTTTTCATACAGAGGAGTGACGGGAGTCCGTAAGTTTTTTCCATGAACCAATTCAGCTGGACTGAATCCGGTGGATTCATGAGTAACTGTCCTTAAGGCGAACAAGACTGCATGGACATGCTTCTCCCAATCTGGTCCTTCTTCGTTACACAAAACTCTCAAAATCCGTTTCAGGGTACGATGAAACCTTTCTACCGGATTGCTCTGGGGATGATACACAGAGCTAAGTACCACCTTGATGCCGAAACGTTCAAAAAATTCCGATGTGAGTTCGCTCATAAACGAGGTTCCCTGGTCGTGTTGAAACTCCTTAGGAAAACCCATTCGACTAAAAATCTGAAAGAGAGCATTAATTACGGATCTAGATGTTATGTTTGGTACTGCCACAGCATCTGGGTACTTCGACGACATACACATTGCCGTAATCAGGTATCTTTGGCCTGAGTCCGTCACGGGCAAAGGTCCTACAGCGTCAATATTAATACGGGAAAAAACTTCAGTAATCACTGGAACAAGAGTCATCGGCGCTTTTTTCTTGTCCCTTGCCTTTCCAGCTCTCTGGCAGGAATCGCAAGCCTTCACGAAGTCCTCTGCTTCTTTGTAACAGTTTTTCCAGAAAAAGTACTTGGTCATTCTGTCTTTGGTCTTGGTGGTCCCAAGATAACCTGACGTGCCTTCATGACACAATTTCAGTATCTTTTCTCGATACTCTATGGGCACGACGATGACCTTCCTTTCGATACCACTCTTGTCCTTCTTGATCTTTACCAAAAGTCGGCCCTTCTCCAGTTCAAAATCTTTAGGAGGGTTTCCATTTTGGATTTGTTTTACTTGAGAGCTCATCTCTTCATCTTCACCTTGAGCCTTGATTAGCTGCTCAGTGTCCACTTTTAACAATTCAGTGATATCTTGATCTTCTGCCACCTGAGTGAACTCGTCACTTACTTCCCCTGTTTCCATTTCATTTTTTTCCAAGGTACTGAATTCTTCGGCTGGGATAGGGTTTTCGGATTCTTTAATTAAAGATTGAGATTCTTCCCTTTCTTTCACTTTTTTCTGATGCCTTGTCAGTACTGCATTTATTTGATCCACAGATTGACAATCTTCCCTTTTTAACAAGGCAGCAGTCCGATTCCCTAAAAGATATCGTCCGCGGTCTAGTTCATCTGGAATCACAGCAGCCTTAGTGAGTGTTTTTCCCAATTCACACTCTACCAAAACTTCGGCAAGATGTAAACAAGTTGAGCTGGAGTCCAAAGGTTGCTGTACCCAAACATGTTCACCAGTCATGTCAGCTGAATTCACCAATTTCCGACACACAATGTCAATGGTCGCTCCGGTATCTCTTAGTAAATTTATATCCTGACCGTTTATTTTTCCTTTCATGATAAACGGTTCCAGGTATTTCTCAGGTTCTTTGTCCGAAATGTAATTTACAGTTTCCGAAGGTTTCTTCAACTTTGGACAATTTGGTCGGATATGACCAGGCTGATTGCAATGAAAACACCGCATCTGTCTCCTGCGGTCGAATTCCGGATTTGGGTCTTGTTCGGAAAATCTTCGTTCTATCTTAACCCCTTTACCATTCATGGTATCACTTCTCCTTGGTGGATTATCGGTCTTTTCAAACTTATTTTGAACTCGACCCTCGAACTTGTCTTTCGCAAAGACAGGGTTTCGTTTCACAGTTCGTCTAACGTCTTCAAACTTCTCCAACAGTTCCACCAAATCTGTAGGGGAGTTTATTTCTGTCCATTCTCTGAGATACATATCCTTAAATTCGGATGGTGTTTTTTTCTTCATCTGATCTGTGATGACCAAATCTCTCAGTTTTTCAAAAGTAAGGACCTGACAACCTGCAATCCATCCATCGAAATAAGTAGACAATTCATGATAGAAATCCCTCCAGTTCCGATCAACTGCTTTATGGTGTGAACTAAATAACTGTCGAAATCTTTCTGGTGTTAGTTTGAACCTTTTTAACAGAATATTCTTGATGTGATCATAATTTATAGCTAGGTCAGCTGGTTCACGGGCTATTATATGAGCAATCTCTTGGGGGATCAAACTTAATAGGTGAGATACCCACATTTCTTTACCCAGCGACAGCAAAGTTGCCTGTCGCTCGAACAAGATTAAATAAAGACTCATATCATCTTTCATGTCGTATTTTGGAAGGATCTTGGTCAAGTCTCGATTCGATGGTCTAGAATGATCAACTGCACCTTGCTGGGTTTGTCTAGTTGCTTCTATTCTCAATTTTTCCAATTCATACTCTCGTTCTTTCTGCTTTTCTTCCACTTCAAGGGCTTCAATTCTCCGCTTTTCTTCCACTTCAAGGGCTTCAATTCTCCGCTTTTCTTCAAGGGCTTCAATTCTCCGCTTTTCTTCAAGGTCTTCAATTCTCCGCTTTTCTTCAAGGTCTTCAATTCTCCGCTTTTCTTCAAGGGCTTCAATTCTCCGCTTATCTTCCACTTCAAGGGCTTCAATTCTCCGCTTTTCTTCCACTTCAAGGGTTTCAATTCTCCGCTTTTCTTCCACTTCAAAGGCTTCATTTTTCTTTCGAGTTTCTATAATTCTACCAAAAAGTGCTTTGGTGAATTCCTCATCATATCCCTCACTTGAAGTAATAAGATTCACTAACTGTTTTATGGATTTTTCTACGGTGATTTCTAAATCTATCTCCTCCACCAATTTGATCAAGTCCTCTTTCTTTCCCTTAACTAAATAAGTCATGATTAAATTCTAAACAGTTTCCCCCTTTTGGACTCAAATATAACGTAAGGTACAAAATGAAAACTTTTCGAAACCGAAACCGTCCAGAATTCTGACTTACCTTATAGCCAAGCCACAAGAAATATAACTCAAAGATAATAGAACAATAGAAAAGAAATAAATGTACAAAAACCAATTTTGTAACCCAAAAGACCTTCAAAAGAAAATTAATTAAAAAAAAAATTTAAATCAAAATACCATTTCAAATACAAAACAAATTTAAATTATTAATTAAGATAAATAATCATCTACGACAACTAAAATCTCTTAAATTTCTATTTCACATAAATTCCAAATCAATACTAATTTCTATTATAAAAGCAAAATTTGCAATTAAGAAATTTTTTTGTTTCGAAACCTGTTACGATAAATGGAAGTTATCACAAAAACAGAAGTAAAATTGTACATTAAATATAATAGTGCATAAAACTTTAGATTTAAAACCGAAACCACTTATCTGGAACAGTTGCTTGATGGTACACAGGAAGTCCTTGAGCAGGAACCCAAAGTTCGAACTGGACTTTGCTGACGATGACAGGACGGGATGCCCAAAAAGTTCGGACCGGATGGCCCTTTCGATGCTGAACACACACGCGTTTCACACACAGGAACAGGACGGGATGTCCCAATTATACTGACCGGACTAAGCTTCGTTGCTGGACACACGCAGTAACAGGATACGTTTCATACACAGAAACAGAACGGGATATCCAAAAACATCGGACCGGCTGGCCCACTTCGTTGCTGCCGGACGCACGCAAATTCTCCACTCGCGAGGACGGGATGTCCACAAACTTCGGACCGGATGGCCCCCTTCGTTGCTGCCGGACGCACGCAAATACTCTACTCACGCGGACGGGATGTCCAATAACTTCGGACCGGATGGCCTCCTTCGTTGCTGCCGGACGCACGCAAATATTCCACTCACGAGGACGGGATGTCCAAAAACTTCAGACCGGATGGCCTTCTTCGTTGCTGCCGGACGCACGCAAATATTCCACTCACGAGGACGGGATGTCCAAAAACTTCAGACCGGATGGCCTTCTTCGTTGCTGCAGGACGCACGCAAATTTTCGCTGAACACAGGACGAGATGTCCACAGTTTATTCTCAAATCAGGACGGGATGTCCAAGACTTCAATTTAATGGGAACGATCACAGTGCATGCCACCATTAATAGGTAGCTGTAACGTCGTGATAAAAGAAATAGACTTTTTTAAAGAATTAAAGAAAAATTTATTTACAATATGGTAGCGACATCACCGTTACAACTACCTCTCATCATACGTTTTAAACATAACGGCTGAAACACGCCATTCCAACACTGCACTCCGTCCACACTTCAACGAAGCATCCAATCGACTCCCAAAAAAGCCGTTACAAAAAAATATCTTTTCACCAACGTTATACATAAAAGAAAAAATGAACTTCCGGGAAAATCATTTAAGCTGCTCACATAAATATGTCAAAAGAAAAGATATATCCTTTCCAAGAGTATTAAGAAGTAAAAATAAACACAGGAAGTATCACAATATCTTGGAATAAGGAAAAAGAAATACTATAGAAATACATTTAAAAGATATTCCGGAAGTGTACGTTACAGCCCTGAAATCAGAATCTTTTTCATGACAATTATTGCGCTTTTCAAGAGTCCACGCTTCGATGTTGTTCCATCTCATCTAAACAACTTTCAAAACTGTTGTCATCCAATTATATGATCGTGTTCCTTCATATTTATATGGAGAACCAAAATCTCTTCAAAGATAGTTAAAGGTGATGTTTCGCGGAAGCTCCAGGTTGCGCAGTCTAGACTGATAGCACCTTACGTTATCGCTTGTTGCCTTGTTTATGAGAGCTGTGGTGCTTCCTATTCCAACATTTCAGATACGAAAGGAAGTACACATTTTGAACTATGGATTCTAGAGTTGCCACGAACTATTGTGTTAGCTAACATGCGAACTTAACTTCCTGTGTTTTACGTGCACCGGTGAAGTCCTATCTCAGTAATGTTAAAATGATCAAATTTTAAGGAATATTTTCTATAATCTTTTACAACTGTTTTGATTTGAATTTTTTATACTAGTTATGAAGACACTTTTAAATACTTGAACACACGTTTTTTTTTTATTTAAAGACAATTTTAAATTGTGTCATTTTTTTTCCTTTAACCCTTCTTTGCATGATTTTTTTTTATTGGTTGAATAAATCAAGGTGATATAATTCATGTTCAAAATTAAAGGAAAAATGGTTAAAAAAAATCTTAGTATATATTTATAGTATAAATTTAGCAAAAAACAATGTGATGGTAGCATGTGGTATTTTTTAAATTAAACGCAAACTTTTTCAGAAATTGCTCTAAAAATAACAGAAACACATGTTACAAACCTTTCTTCCACTCATTTTCACTTTTTTAGCAATAGAAACTCAAATATAATAAAACAAAATTAAAAACGAAATCATACGTTTATTGCAACTACAACAAACAGCGGAATGACAACTTCAAGCTCGTTTTACTGATAGTGACACTTGCTTATTTTTGACAGCTATGTTTTTTTTTATGCAATGGACATTAAAAAGGTATCCAGACACGATCAACTTAAAGTGAACTTGTTCTCTTATATAATTTTTGGGCATTCAATGTTATGATGGAAATTTCAACCATTATGCAAAGAAGGGTTAACTCCTATTTTGTTTGAAAAATGACCAATTTTCATCCCTTTTTTAACAATTAAAATGAACTTTTCTGAACAGATACAAAAAATGCCTCTGTTAAAATATGTTCTAGGGTATGTTACACCACGCTTAAGTAAACCAGAAGACCAAAATATTAAAATGTGTAAAAACTTAAGTGTTATACATCAAAATAAATATAATTTGCCTGGCTATAAGAATCAATCAACGAATAGTAATTTTATACCTCTGTAAAAATGTAGAAGGCATTTAAAGTTGGATAAAAATATTTACTGTAGTACTTGGTTTAGGTATATCATATTTATTACCATATTTCTGATAGAGGAACATATAATATCTTAAACTTTTAAATCTCCAGTAATTATATGATAGTATAAAATAAAAAAAAACTGATAAAAATTAAAGTATTATTTATATTAAAGTTTTGGGAAGGAGGAAACTTTTTATATCCTGCATATGAATACGTCCGTTACAAATATTGTGAAAAAGTTTTCTGACTACATTAATTATAAGTATAGACGTTCAACATTATTGAAGTAAAGCAATTACTACAAGCTTAATAATTTCTGATAAAAATATTTTTTTTAAACATATAAATATTTGTTTTTTAATTTGTAACACACGTATCATTGATATGTAGCGGACGTATCACTACTGTGTAGCGAACACATTATTCGTATAAAATGGACAGTGGTTCTACAAATTTGTTAGGAAAAAATTTACCATATTGATTAAGGAATAAAAAAATTATTAATGTATAAAAGTACAATATAAAGTACAAAAAAATTTAAGTGGAAAATATTTTTTTTTAATCAGAAAAAATACTATGTGTGCCTTAACTTTACATGTATTTGCTAATTTTTGAGTTGACATGTTGTCCTTTTTTTTGTTGCAATTTTTATTATTTGGCAAAAATCTAGATCACCTCAGTCATTAGGAAAAGCAATAAAAAAAGTTAAAATGGCCAAGCCAAAAAATCCCACAAAGAAAGCTCACATTAATTCCCAACTTTCACAACACAAAATTTACTTTCTAGAGAATCAGATGACGCAGTGATTTCATTTTTATCAAGAAGATGATATTTTCCGTCAGGTTCCAGGACGAAAAAATGTTAAAGCAGTTTGGAAAAATGGTAAAAAAAACAAACAAAAGCGACATGTGTATTTCACACTGAAAGAAACTCACGAGCTTTGCAAAACAAAAAATCCCGAACAAAAGATTTAACTGTCAAAGTTTTCAAGTTTAAGACCAGAGCATGTATTGTTATTTTCTGACTCCACATATTGTGTCTGTGGATGTCTTAGCTACATTCAATTCTTATTGGATGCTTTAGTGCATCGCAATTTTACGAAATGTAAAACGGATTTTATTCAAGAAATCGGTTGTACCTATTCACAAGAATGCATGTTCAACATTTGTGTCAGATGTAAAAATCTTCAAAATGTTGAAAGTCCCACAAACCGAATTTCAAGAAAAAAGAAAAGAAGTAACATGGTATCAATGCAATTCAGTGGAGAGTGGAGTTGTAAAAACTACAGAAAGTGGCACTACAGGAAATGTTCTTGAGACCATTAAGGAAAAGCTTAAATATTTTTTAAAGCAATATTTTATTAAGAAATAAAAGTTTGAATTCTTTACAAAAGCAAAAGAAAATGTATAAAAATTTTCTATAACTCTGCAAATTGATTTTAGTGAAAAATTTTCAATAAAGTTTCAAGAAGAACTTCAATCAGCTCATTGGAATAAAGACGACCAGGTCACTATTTACAATGCGTTTGCTTGGTTACTATGTAAAGCTGTGAATCATATGCCATCATATCGAACTACATGCAACATGATAAATATGCAGTCCATTCTTTCCATGAAGCAATAATTAAAGACTGAAGACTAAACTTCCAAAGTTAAAGGAAGTTAATATATTTTCAGATGTTCTTCACAACATTTGAAACAGAAGTTTAATTTGCTCAATATTACATATGGAGAAGAAGATTTTGGAGTTAAACTCAACTGGCATTTTTTCGTCACATCCCATGGCAAAGACGCACCTGATGCTGTAAGTGGCCAAGTGAAATTTCAAATGTGGCAAAAAATTAAATCAAGACAGTTAGCAATTCTGAATGCAGACAATTTTGTTACTGTACTCAGGGAAAGCTCTCAGAAAACAAATATAATCTTTGTATGTAAAGAAAAAATTGAAAGCATTATTAACAACTTGAACGAGCGATTTAAAGGCATATGAACAAGTCCAAAGATTCATTCAATTCACAGTATAATAGCAAATTCTAAAAATATTGTGTATGTTTCAGAAATTTGTAGAAAATCTAGAACTCCTTTTCATTTTAGATCAAAAACATTTTTCTGAAACAGTTATCAAAAATGCAGCCGACCAATAAAAATCTGTATCCATTAATGACAGTATAGTTTTCGGCTCATGGATAATTATACCAAAATATACTGACTACAGAAATAGGAAAAAAAAACATTTTGTTGGACAAGTGATATAGTCCAAACGGTGTGCAGTTTTTTAAAAAAGTACTTGGGCAAAAATGTTTTTGGCTGGGAATGATGACGTTTCTGTTGTGAATATATAGAAGATACTGGGGGCATAATTGATTAATCTCAATAGATAATCGATTTGTACCACTAAATTTTGAAAATTTCATTTTAGATTACGATTTTTTTTCTTGCCATTTATTATGGTAATGTTTAATTATTATTATTTTTTCTTTTATTTATGGTAACAATTTATTGTAACACATTTTGTACAGTAAGTAATCATAAGACATTGTATGTATTTCAGAAGATGATACGTCCGTTGCAATTTGAAATAATTATTAAAAATTCAAATTGTCCACAAATTAGATAATTTATGTATTTTTCATATCTTTGAATCTTCTTCATTCATCTATATAAATAAGAAGAGTGTTTGTTTGTACATTCAATATTTTCGAACCATTTCAAGTTTTCTATCCGTTTTGGACCCTTCTGATGCCGAATCCGCCTTTTTCTCGTTTGGTGTCTGTCTGTCCATCTGTCTGTCTGTATGTTGTGCCCTATACACGTCCACGCGGTTTAAGATATTTCATGGAAATTTGCATACAGTGAGTACTTATCTTCATTTAGTAAGTGGAATTGGTTGTGAAAATCTGTCTGTCCGTCTTTCTGTTCTATGCTCGATTTTGTGTTTGTGTAAGCATCACATGAATTGTATTCCAGATATTTAATTGCAGTGTATTACATTTTATACATTATCTATAAGTTTAGTGAATGCAATATTAAACATTTCTTTATTGTTATATTTAGATGAGTTTCATACTAAAAAACCTGAGTAAGCATACTTAAATCAAACATAATTTGGTAGTTTTGGAAAAATTGGAATGTCTATTGAATATTACGATTACTTCGATTGCTTTACCAGTATTGTTGAAAAAGTAATTATTCTTCAAAAAATTATATTTTTAATGGAATTTCAACTCTGATACTTCATTTTTTAGAGTCTTATTTTTGTTCTTTGCGTAATGAAAACGATTTCGGAATACTTGAGACAGACGATATTTTTCAACGAAACGAGAATGAACAAGATCGCGTGAGCAGTGATATTTTCTGTTTCTTTCAATCTCAATTAATTTCACATTTCTAAATTTTGTGCACTTTTAGTTGTAAGCTGTGGCAACTGTGCGAGATCAAGAGATAAAAATGAATCACAAATTAATATCTTTAGAACAATTTTTTCCGACATCTTTTATTGTGTTCTATTTCACTGTTTTCTGTTTTAAATATTTATTATTTTAATAAATGTGTTTTCCTTCTCATCACATGCAACAGCACCATAAAGTATTCGACTTAAAAATGTCAGGTAAGTCAGTATAAATTTTCAGTAAATTTTAAGTGTAGTAATGCCATTATTGAGAGAAAAATGCCGTTATTTAAAGAATAATGCCGTTATTGAAAGAATAATAATGTTTAAAAATTCGAACTAGAACTTTTTCCAACATTAAAAAATTTGTTGTAATAATAACAGTAGAAGACTGCAAAATTTGACAATGTCGCATACCGGATGCAAGAGAGCCACAAGTAAAAAAAATATTGTTTTGTTGACTATGAGTGCGAGAGCACTCGCCGTAAATCGTAATTTTAATTAATTGAGTTGAACATGAAAATAACTTAAGAAAGTGAATTCCAAATCTCCCTCAAAATCGTCTTTTATAGTAGTAACCTTCGTATCACCTTTCGTCATTTTGTAGATTTGTCATATAGCAAGGCTGCGATGTATGTGAAATGTATTACATAAATGGATATGCATGTGTAGGATTTGTGTCCAAAGTAAGTTGTAGAAAATATAAAGATGGCGAAAGGTGTTAAAATAAATTTTTATTCTACAAAAAATGTAAGTCATTATATATTTTAATTATCTCTTCAATCTAGAGTAAACCAATTCATACCGAGTAAGGTCGGGTATTTTGCTAGTAAAAGATAAATTTTTATTATTTTCCTTTGTAAACATCAGACGATTTGTCATTTGTGTTCAGAGTGACACAATTTTTTTCCCTAAAGAGATACGTCCGTTACCCTTCCAAAGTAAGTATTAACTCTATTTCTGTTTTTAAAATAAAAATATTTATTAGTGATGGGTTTAGAGATAGTTATCCTCTATATAAATACCAAAAAATAAATTCACATATTTGAATTATGTAATTGTGACGATTGCTTTTGTCGACTAATGATACGTCCGTTACATATGGAATTGCCCACTTGTAAACCAATTTTTTTTATTTGCTTGAATAAACTTTTGTTTGAAAAAATTGTTTCTTTTGTGGAAAAAATACACATTTTGAGACATTGAAGTTTAAAGCACAAAATTTACCTTCAATTAATTTCAAGTAAGTACAGGTACTTTTCAAAAAAAAAAAATATTTAAAATACTTCTACTCAACATATCTTCACAAATAATATATCATTTTAAACAGAATTGTAAAAGCATTTATTTAAATTTATATTAAAATTTTTTCAAAAAATGAAGTAGTGTTGATATTTTATAGGGTAATCTGGGAGGAGCCTGACTCAGACAACGTAAGATGGTGTTTTCTGCGTGTGGGCAGCAGTACGCCATCAGCAGATTATATTTGTGTTAAACCTGTTAAATATTAAATTAAGATTTTTGATTCTCACTTTTCTAATATTCTACGAGGTAGCACGTTAGCCCGATAAGAAGAGTAGCTGATTAACAAACGGTGGAAACAAAGACCGTTGTGCATGTAAGTCTTGTTGTTTCAAATGTCCTCACGTTGGAGAGGTGCGAAGTTTGGAGGGTGGGGTTTAGCAATAGTTTTTATTTGTGTTCACGAGTGTTGCGGTAGAGCAGTTGTTAGAGTCTGGGATTAGCACCTGAAAGGGTTCACCAATATCCTACTGCATTGCTCCATCGCAACGCAAGTTCAACTACATCCCATCTAATTTCTTCTATTCAACAACATTCTCAGTATAATTACAGAATAACATCAGAAATAAACAGTGGTAATTTGGTAATTTTTAATTAACGTCGTACTAAAGCAACACAACGGGTTTTTGACCACGGTCCGGGATTAATCCCTAAAGGAACCAAGATCCTTCCGATCTAGAGGCTAACACCTTAACCACCAGACCGATTGATCGGCCCAACCTTCTCCCCCTCTTCCTTTGCGGAACTACAGGACTTGCATAAAATCTCAGTTCAAGAAACAAAGAAAACTGCAGTATGTGAAAGATATCCAGGGAAACAGTTTGGATTGCCTGCTGAGTAATAAGGGAAGAATCCCTACTGATCTACCAAGAAGGATAGGAGGGGCCTGTTTCCGCTTATGAACCGGACACGACTATCTTAAGCAGCATTTACATAGGATTGGTGTGGCTACCTCTCCGATCTGTCCGCTTTGTTAAGATGGTCCTATGAACAGACATCACCTTGCGGAGTGCTCTTATTTTACAGGCCATCGACAACAGGGATACTTCTCCCCAAGGACTTTCTTCGCTCTGTTGGACGGCAAGACAGCGTATGGTCGAGAGGCCTTGAGCTGGGCGTAGGATAGAAAAAATCAGGTTGGTCGGCTTAGAAATAAACAGTGAAAATTTTAGCAAAACGTGCGATATCAAGTTGGAGAATAGGTCTTCACTTTTCCCTTCATAAACAATAGGAAATCGCCGAATCTTTCGCATTTCGAATATTTCTCGGTTCAGGTGATGTCTCGTCATCTGGCCGTGGTTCACAATTACGTGGTGTTGTCCTCGAATCTTCCCCTTGAGATATTGATCCGAGACAGTCGTAAGCAGCCCGTTGTATTGCTCCAGTACGACATTATTAAAACACTTTACCTACTAACCCTCAAGACACACAGTAATTTTTAATGGTTTATAGGTATCTAATGAACGTCCAACGGGCTATTGACAACAGTCCTGGTAGGTAGGTATCACATTAAAGAAACACGGAGGGCCAGGTGATGGTCCAAGATACGAGGGTACCACGTAATTTGAGGACAGTCCTGGGTCAAACTTGGAGGGAAAAGTCCGAGGACAACAAGTAATTTTGAACCACGGTCAGAAGAGTGGTCACACATGAGCTGGCAATCCACTCTCCACACTTCAATACCACGGCAACATGAGGACATTTGAGGCCGCGATAGATTTTACGTGCACCCCCTCCCCCCACGTTACCTCTCCGGTAGTAATCCGGTAGTTAATCCAACCGGGCTACAGCGGTCCCAAGTTTTTATTGGATGGTAATGGTAATTTTAGTTAACGTCGTACTAGAGCAACACAACGGGCTATTGACGACGGTCCGGGATCAGTCCCTTGAGGGAAAGATCCGAGGACAACACCTCGTAATTTTGAACCACGGTCAGATGACGAAGCAACACCTGAGCTGGCACCCCACTCTCCAAACTTCCACGCCAACCCAACGTGAGGACTTTCGGTCACGACAGATTTAAGGTGCACCAGCCGCCTCTACACCGTACGCTTACAAACATCCATACCCGTACCCGGATTCGAACCAGGAACCTTCCGATCTAGAGGCTAACAGTTTTTATTGGAAATGTGAACCTCTGTGAACAGAGTTGAAAAAGGCTCTTTCTATCAGCCTTAAAAAGTTTCAACGATGTGCACAAAGTACTAATGTGTATGTGCACAATGTACTAAATGTGTATAGAAGGTCATGTGCATGTCCGGACCGCATTATAAGTGTGCATGTCTTTTTCCCATTAAAAGAACGGTTTTCGGTAGAGTTCACGTATTCCCAATTACCTTTAAACCGTTATGATGTCACTATATATTGTACACCCATGAGAGAAATTTTGATGGAGGTAGGTAAATAACAACGTGCTATTGCAGACTGTCCGGTATCAATCTCAAAGGAAAAGTTCCGAGGACAACACTATTCGTTTTTAATCACGGTGCAACATCTAATGGATGACGAGGCAACACCTAAGATGGCACCACCACTCTCCAAATTTCCACACCACGACTAATTTAACGAGCACCATATACCTCTTTGTGCACAACGCTCTTTGGGTAGATTCGAGCTCGCAACTCTGAGGTTGATAATCCGTTACTCTTCCAACCGGGCGGAGCCGACCAACCGGTATAGTAGTTAAGGTGTTAGCCTCTAGATCGGAAGGATCCTGGTTCGAATCCGGGTTCGGGCATGGATATTTGTAAGCGTATGGTGTAGAGGCGGCTGGTGCACCTTAAATCTGTCGTGGTCGAAAGTCCTCACGTTGGGTTGGCGTGGAAGTTAGGAGAGTGGGGTGCCAGCTCAGGTGTTGCTTCGTCATCTGACCGTGGTTCAAAATTACGAGGTGTTGTCCTCGGATCTTTCCCTTAAGGGACTGATTCCGGACCGTCGTCAATAGCCCGTTGTGTTGCTCTAGTACGACGTTAACAAAAAAATTACCAAAAAATTCCAACCGGGCGGCATTTTTTATTATAAGCGCAAAACGTAAAGAAATGTAAAGGGTTAAGTTAGCTGTGGTAGCATTTTTATGAACCCAGGATCATGTGAGTAAAATAAGTAGTAACATGACCTTTGTCTACATTCGACTGTTGTAAACGGATACATTATCTGAGCACATGTAACGTGTCCTTCTGAGACAGTGCGACACTGATTCGGCCCACAATGCTACATGTACACTGTCTCCATTTGTTAAAAAAATGTTACCGCCGCCGCAGGATTGAAAAATCGCGTTTTTCGCTCGATTCTTAAACGGTTTCCCGAAAAAGTACGGATCAGAAAATTACCAAATTGACATGGTTTGTTCAAAATTCTCCAGGCAACACGACGAATAAGATTTTTTTTCGATGCAGCTATTTGTCTAGTTTATTAAGTGTCAAAGTTGAAAGAGCGAAATTTCTACCGCGAGTGAGTAAAACACATACAGATTTTCGCCGACCAACCAGTATAGTGGTTAAGGTGTTAGCCTCTAGATCGGATGGTTCCTGGTTCAAATCCGGGTTCGGTGCATGGATGTTTGTAAGCGTATGGTGTAGAGGCGGCTGGTGCACCTTAAATCTGTCGTGGCCGAAAGTCCTCACGTTGGGTTGGCGTGGAAGTTTGGAGAGTGGGGTGCCAGCTCAGGTGTTGCTTCGTCATCTGACCGTGGTTCAAAATTACGAGGTGTTGTCCTCGGATCTTTCCCTTAAGGGACTGATTCCGGACCGTCGTCAATAGCCCATTGTGTTGCTCTAGTATGACGTTAACTAAAATTACCTTACCATACAGATTTTCAGTCTTCAGCCATGAGTTTTTTTTACGGAGTACCTCTAAACGTAAATTTTTGCAGCTCGTTGGGTTTTTTAGAAATTTCAAACTGGTTTCTGATAATATTTTTTTGAAATTCGGGAAAAATCGGGACATTTTTGTTAATTTTTTTTAACTGTCATATCTATATTTTATTACTATTAGTTTTTAAATTTGAAAATATCACAGTATACCTTGGAATGTACTCTTTCTTACGATATGATTATTTTTTAATTAGGTTCATAAATAAATTCGATGCAATCAAAAGTTGGTCACACAAATTTCGTATTTTCTATTTCGCTTAGCATGTTTCTCACGCAGATGAGGGTTATATTTTTGACTATCGGATTTACCAGATATACCGGAGCCCCTTAGTACAAAAAAAAAAAAAAAAAACGACGCACCAAGAAGGTGCAGAATTACATTAGTGCCGGGCTCGATCCACTTGGAACGGCTCTAACTGGGGATGTAGTCTTTAGTGGCGAGTCCCGTTTCAAACTGCGCCCTGACAACAACCATAGATGTTTCTGGAGACGTCCAGGGCAGCGTGTGGATCCTGCCCTTACTATCGCACGCCACACATGCTCATAACAGGGCGTTAGGTCTGGGGTGCCATCTCCTTTGATAGCGCTTTGGTAGTCATTTTTGGCACACTTACAGCACAGAGGTACATAGACGACATTCTAAAACCAGTTGTGTTACCGTTCCTTTTGCGACACCCCGGACTTACTTTTCAATAAGATAATGCCCTGCCTCACACGACACGTGTTGTTATGAATGGTCTTCAAGCTTTCCTAACACTTCCTTGGCCAGCTAGGTCTCCTGATTTCGCTCCCATAGAGCACATTTAGGGACGTTATGGGAAGGCGATTATAACCATCCCGGAATGTTGACCCTTTAGCCCGACAGTTGGAGTCAATTTGGCAAGAAATTCCGCAGGACACAATCCAGGAACTTTTCTGTCTATGCCACGCCGGGTGACAGCTTGTATCCATGTCAGAGGTGGACCAACACCTTATTGACTTCCTCCCTTTGTAACGATCAAACTCTGAAATAAATCATTCAATTGTTGTGAAATTTTAATCGTTTATTTATCTATCTATATTTTTCACATCCGCTAATTTTTATAGCAATTTCACAACTCTTTCTTGCTGCGTCGATTTGTTTGTTATACGAGTATATTTCAATATAAGGTAGATGGGAGCTGTCTTGTAGTCTCAGGAGTGGGCTTGGCAATCGACTTGTGCTTATTGGCTGTCGAAGATCAAACCGATGTATCCAAATGTACGTCAAATTTGTCGTATATATACAGTGGTATTCTTATTTTCTTCCAATATCACGTAACCTTCCCTTGGAGATCTTCAAGCTTTCGGGAGATATAACATCGAAGTTACTCACACATGCTCAGTCTATTTTCTTGAAGATCAGCATAACTTTGCAAATTACGCCACTAAGTATGAGAGTGGTTACCAAAATACTAGTCTTTTGCGTTGGAAAAAGACCCCTATGGGAAATTGGTAGTAATGTACAGTCGCATAAAAAAACGAACCACCCCTCTTCATTCGAACAATTTTAACAGTAGAGAAAATTCCAAGATGGCGGTTGACAGAAACTAACGTCTTCTAAATATTCAAATTCATTAAATTTGCATAAAGGGCCGTCTTTATATTAAATTGCGCAACAACTTCATAATTTTCATTAGGAACCCCTATTTCGACACGCAATTTCGAATCTATATCAAAATTTAACTTCAGATACCAAATTTCGTCCTATCGTTTTGAAGTAATGAGTACAAAAAATTGAACCTCATAATGTTAAATAAATTTCTGAGACTTTTATGGGTACATTCCTAAATAATAAGTTTATAGCGCTGATATTATGTATCATGTTGTGTTATGAAACAACCCAAACAAAATCCACCTAATATTTTTTGTAAATAGTTTTTAATAAACAATAATAATTATTAAAACAATGTTAAAAAAATTATTAACTTAAACCTTATTATATTTTGATAGAAATCGATTCAGAAGAACCGCTAATATGCCAATGTAAAATTTCAGCCGATGATTAGTTTTTGCGTTACAATAAATTTCCCTCATTATTGCTATTTTAAGAGAAAGTAAAGTAAACATTTAGAAAAAAGTATAAAGTAAAATAAACATTTGACAAACCACGGATAGTACTTAATTTCTTTATTTGAATTTTCATTAGTTAATAGAACACAATAGTGTAATTCTCAAATTGTTTGAATTTGAGTAATAAATGTAATACGTCTCGAATCGCTGAAAAATATGTTTGAAATCGTGTTCAAATTTGAAATTCGGGCAGCTATAACTACAATTACTCTCGATCTACAAGTAGCGACTTTCTATTTCGTGATGATCCCTGAAATTTACACAAACTTTAAGATTTAATATCTCGGTATATAAAGGTAGTAAAGTAAAGAAATTTCATATTTAGACTAATTTAACAATGCAGAATCTGATTATGGCATCAAAACATGGTGTTTCCATTAGATATTTTGTTGTTTGTGCAAATTTTGATATGAAGACGCCCCTTTATGCAATCGTAGAGATAAAAATCGATATAGATCGGATTTTAATTTGTGGAGGATGTTATTCCCTATTGAATGATATCATTGAATTTGCTCTAGTAGGAAATAGTGCTCCGAATAAAGGAGGTGTTTTTTTTTCCTCGCGACTACTTTGTACTCTCCGTGGACTAACTCATTAGCCAAGAAATCCAGTTACCAATAGGGAAGTTGCATTTTTTTCCCTTTGAGACTAGATCTGCTTGGTAATCTGTCCTGGTCATTGGTACCTTGGCTGTTTTAAATGTAGAATATGCCATGCTTGAAGTGTAAAGTCAGATCCCGTAAACATTGTTACTCCCCGTTCTGTACCTATCTAAGAAACTTTGAGTAAACTGAGGACTAATGAAACGCTTATATTGTCTTTGTTTAAGGCCCGGTGCACACATCCGGTTTTTCAAAGTACGGTGCCGCTGCCGCAACGTGAGGTCTGAGATACATTAGATCCAATAGAGTTCTGCACACATGCCTCCGGCGCCGCTGCGGCGACGCACGTCCAACTTGCGTGCAAGTTGTACCGCAGTTCCCCACGGTGCCGCAGATCGCATCACACGCTTCACCGGTCTGAAGTACCTTGTTTTTATAAATAAATGGAACATAAATTAAAATTAATAAAATGGCTGTATCCAGTAACGTCTATTTTGTTTCAAAATATATATTTTTTAAACTAAGTAAGCGAAATAAACACGTTTTCTTCGATAGAATATTTATCGCAAATGGCGCGAAATGAGTACTAGCGTCATTTCACGGTTAAGTGTGCATAGCTGGGCTTCGGTTCCGCAACGGCGCCGCACGTTAAAAACCGGATGTGTGCACCGGGCCTTAATGTTATACGTGGCTGTGATTAAGATGATGTAACACATTGGAAACTCAATATCAGCGCAAACGCACGTGTCAACTTTTACGTTAAGTGACTCCATTTCTTTGTATAAAAGACGATCTCGCGTGATAAGATCTCGTGTACCGAAAAATGACAAGCTTCGAGAAAACAAACAATTTCAACAAGAGAACGAGATAAGACTCTCTCTCTCTCTCTCTCTCTCTCTCTCTCTCTCTCTTTTAAGGCAACAAACTAAACTTAAGAAAAACTTTAAATGCAGGAACACCCACAACAATCAGGGCTCAAACCTTTGTATTCTTAGCTCAAATCTGAATTGGAAAGTCCAAAGCACTTCTATCAGATAGCTAATCAAAGTTCTTATCTCCATGCTTTGACGCTCACAAAGTTTTTTTAGCTGCACGTGAATTGATTGGATTTCTCGATATCTTGATATATACACTAATCTTTTCGATAGTCTCCCAAAATGATGAACTTCTGTATTTGTAATCTGTCTTTTTCTTTCACCAACTGGCTTTCACCGTTAATCTCTCGGGTATGCCGTGTTAAATTACCGATTGAGCGACCGTTAGCGTGTCCTCGCCAAATTGGGCTGTTCTTTTCTAATAGGTATTTTTAGGTAGGTAAGTATTTTAATTAACATCGCACTGGAGCAATCGGGCTATTGGCTATGGACAGGGATCGAAACCGAAGGGAAAGATTCGAGCACAACACCACGTAGTTTGGAACCAAGTCACATCTAAACTGGCGCCTCTCTTCAAACTTCCTCGCCACTCCAACGCGAGAACATTTGACGTCACGGCAGATTTAACATACACCAGCTCTATTTATACCCGACGGTCTTTGGTTCATTTTGAACTCGCAACCTTCCGGTTGCTAATCCGTTATTCTTCCAACCGGGTTACCGCTTTCTTTATTATAGACTTGGATGATAGGTAAATATTTCAATTAACGTCGTACTGGAGCAACATAACACTATCGTGAGTAGAATGTCATGAAAACATGGTGTTTACGTTTTCATCTATCCCATTGGTTGCATTTATAAATATAACCCTCGTACCACGATGATGGTTTTCACGTGAAACTTACATAAAATGTTGGGAAAAGAAATATAATTAACTATCTGTAACGATCCCGACTTTACAAAAAAGAACTAAACAATGCCAATCAAACTGTTTTATAATTTTTTTTGCTCTTCTTCGCTAAAATCAAAGAGGGAAAAGAAAGTTTTTTTTTTTTTTTTTTGAACGCGAAGAGCAGGAAATGCATTCTGTTTATTTTTGGAAAGCGAAAGTTGACGTGACTTCAATCTCTTGCGAAAATATAAAAGATATTCAATCTATCGATCTAATGTGAAATTTTCCGCAGATTTCAAATCCGTTGAAATTTTTTCTCAATCTTTAGCGGTCTAGGAAATAGAAAAAAGAACTACATAACTAAAGTCAAAACTTTGTTTTTCATCGTCTGCTGGAAAATCATTCCTCTGCGCAAAATGAAAACGGAAAAAATAAATCTGATCTTTTATGCTGTTGGCATTTCCAAAAAAAAAGCGCTAATAATTCAATTTCATTACATTCAGTTTAAAATGTTCTAGATTGAATTTTAAAATGATCCTGTGTGCCAAATCCCATTACTGTAAGTGCCATAGATTCGTCAGGACCACAGAGAAGTAGTATACAGAGGGTTCACTGAAGCCATGACGTATAGCGCTCCAGTGGGGAAGCCAGTCCCTAATTGTGAGCGGAGTTTGAAATGTTTCAATCAGAGCCAGAGCGGAAGCCATTTTTATTTTCTAATCGGCAGACTTCTTGAAGCGTCATACAGCTGAATATTCTTTGCATCATTTAAATAAATTTTTAAAAACTGTACTATCCATCAACAGAAAAGGTTTATCCCCAACCGTCACATATATCTAGTTGCATTGCTCGAATGCGCAGAGTGAGTGTGATGTTAATTAAAATACTATACCATCATCAAAAGAAAAGCCGTTGTTCAAGTTTACCGCCTGTTAAAACCGTTGAATGGTAAACTGCTTTTGTTTTTCATAAAATATCATAACTTGGAAACTACTAATGTGAATTATGTGCCATTTTTAAAATCGTTTTACAATCAAGTAAAATTAATAACCCTTATTTTAAAACCCAATTGAAGGAAGAAAAAATGAAATCGTTCTATTTAATTTTAAGACTATTCGCCCAATATAACTAATTTTTAAAAATCCTTCAGTGTTAGTTTGTGCATTTTTTATTTAATCAAAATCAATCGTTCTTAAATTTAAGAAACATGTGGTATTCAGAATTCTGTACAATTGTGATCTATTCATTATGCATTTTGTGTATTTGTTGATTTTTTTTATTTACATTCTGTTTTTGTGTAATTAAAACTTACCTTTTTCTGAATTATAACCGGTTTCATGTCAACATTAAAAAATATATATATATCAAAATTGGAACGCTTTTGTGTGATACTCACTGTGAACTTAATACAGAAAAGAAAATTAAATTTAAAAGTTTGATTTTAATAATGATATTTTTTATACAAAAATAACTTGATTTAAATCAACATATCCTGAAACAAACACTTTCCCTGTGAAGATTTTCGAGGTACACAAAAATTGTCGTTTTCCTGTTGTGTATTTCATTGTTTATTTGCTACACTAAATGGTGAAAAATTGTGTGATTTAGCTCCAATAATGAAGAAAATAAGTAATATTATCCATTCATTTGCTACTCTAAATGGTGAATTACGTTGAGTTAGCTTGTTTATGAATGCTAAACAATGAATTTTACTCTTTGGAAGGCAAATGATGATTCTTGTTAAGTTGCTTATTTTACCAAAGTATTTCATTCCTTTATATCCTGTTGTGTATTTTATTGTTCGTTTCCAATGCTAAAATTGTTCTAGATGGATCACACAGAAATATGTATAAGCGAGTAACAGTAGCTGAACTATGTTCTTTTTTTTGCATTCAGAACAAGGTCAGGTAATATCTTAGTTTTTTAGGCGTCAACTTCTTTCTTTTTGTATTCGTATTCTGAGTGTGTGGGGAGACAGCAGCATGAGAGATTTTGCCTTGGGGTTCAATTCTTCACAGGGAAAAATTGTGTATTGGTGATTGAATTCATGATTCAACAATAAAATTCATACAGTCCACTATCACTTGGTCATATGTGTGATTGACTTACTACTAAATGATCTTCGACAAGACTTCTTCATAAACAGTACTTCTTTTCTATACCTTTTTCAAACTGTATAATTTGTTCAAAAATGAATAATGTACCTGATTAAGTTACTAAAAAAATTTATTATGTACTTTTTCGTTCAAATAATATTTTAGACTATCAACAGAGATCAACAATTTTCCAAATCAAACATGTTTTGGAATATATTTTTAAAGAAGCATTCACATAAAAGAATAAACAAAAATGAAAGACAAAAGTTCATACATTGGTAAGATTTCATAAATAAAGTTTTTTTTTTTTTAAAGTTCATAAGACATTAAAAAAGTGCTATTTTGAAGCATTTATGCTAAAAATTATTTAAAGAATATTTAGCTTTTAATCAATAATGCAAATTGGGTTTAAAAAAAATAAAATAGCCTGAGATAGCTGTTGTGGAAACCTAGTTTGGTTGTTATGGAAACGAGGTCTAGATCCGACCCTATAGTAGGGCCCGGCTCCCCCGCTGGGGGCCCCAGCGTCTATGCGATTTTCCATGTTATTTATAAGTTCATTGCTTCCTATGGCAGTGAACCCTCTGTATACTACTTCTCTATGGTCAGGACTTTGAATGCAGGAAACAAACAAACACTTCCTTTTATAATATTGGAGATATATTTCCTCAGTATTACATGTTTTATAAAACTTAAAATTTTTTTAATTATATTAAAATTTTTTATGGGATACATGCATGAACACAGACGTAAAACTGGAAGACACACAGACCTGCGCAATGAATTTTAGTTACTAAGTTACTGTATATATTCCCAGCATACAGAGTTTCATGCAAATGATACGCACTCATTTGGATGTTGAACACGGGCAGACACATACAGACACCAAAAATGGATACTAGGAATTTTGCATTAATGACTCAAAACTAATAAATAACTTGAAATGGGATAAAAATATTCAAACTATGCACTCCAATTTGTATTTATATTGGTGTGAAGTAATACCTGTAGGAAGTATAAACGAAATGGTAATTAATTAACACCATTGGAGCAACACAGTGGCGTAATAGCGATAGTCCGGAATCAATCCCCAAGGGACGGATCCGAAGAAGTCTCGTCATTTTGAATCGCGGTCAGATGACGAATAAACACACGAAATGGTTTCACATAGTTTTGAACAATTTTAATTCATTTGGTAATTGTAATGGTAATTTTAATTAACGTCGTACTAGAGCAACACA